>MCFH01000008.1:302500-902500 GCA_002104945.1 Piromyces finnis | reverse complement strand
ATTGTTGGAACAGATCTACAAATGCCCTCTAATAATATCTGTATAACATTTGGTCTAAAATCAGCTTGTTTTAAATGATATTCTCTTGCTAATAATATAATTAATACCTTAATTATATCATGACGTTCTTTTTTCCTTAAAAATGACCATGACATTACAAATGTATTTATCCACATTTGAGATGACATGTCAATATCTAAATAAATTAATTGTCTTATTGTCATAAGTAAATTACTGACATCCAATGTTTGAAGATTCTTTAAAAATTTCTGGTGATTTTCAATTATATTATTAGGATTAGTATCGTCAACATCCATAAAATTGTCTCCTAATTGTAATCTAAATATTGATTCTACATGAGATATTGGTACAATTCGATAGGATGAACTAGATTGATATAATGGTTTTGTATTCATGTATGAACCTAATAAAATATCTAATGCCTGGTGTAACCAAAATGATGTAGATAAGTATTCCCAATTTTGAACACCTATTACGTAATTTAATCTTGTAAACAAACCTTTACCAATACTTTTATCAAAAATTTGAGTAAAAAGTTTTCTAATTTTAGGATTATCATTTCTTGTTCCTAGTAAAAATGCTTGTTCTAATTTGATAGTTAATTCAGTTCTTGCAAAATTTGGATTTAAATAAATTTTTGAAACTAATAACAGATATTCTTCCAATAAAGATTTATCTCTACGCTCAAATACCATCATTTTTATCATTATGTTTGCTTTTTCTTTTGTTGTTGGAAATGATTCTGGTTTTATTAATATCCATTCTGAAACAATATCTAATATATTTTTCAAAAGTGAAATATCTTTAGATTTTTCTATCAATTGAATTATTGCTATTAATACTTGTCTACGATTGTCGCCCATGTTTGAAATTCTTAACTTTAATAAATTCAGCAACATAGTTAATAATCTTACAACCATTGAATTATTATTATTTCCTGCTACTATATTATTGCTTGATTGTGAACTTATATCATTAGGTCCATTTTGAATATTATTAGTATTAGTATTGGTATTATTATTAATAGTAGTAATAGTATTGGTATTGTTATTATTTATATTATTATTGTTGTTTATATTATTATTACTGTTATTCATATTATTACCATTATTAATATTAATGTTGCTGTTTATATTATTATTATTATTATTTGGTTGATAATTAATATGATCTTTTACTAATTTTTGTAATAATTTTATTAATAAAGGAATTAAATTGTCTAATTTTTCTGGTTGTTCATGATATGTTGCTTCAATTAAAGTTATAATCGAAAAAATATTATTCATATTATTAAGTCCTTGCATTACAATTCTTTCAATTTCTTTCATTAATGGTTCAATCTCATTAACAAGCTTCCTTCCTTCTTTACTCAATATATATATTTTTTTAAAAACACTAATTAATAAATTACCAACAGATTCCATAATGATTGTATTCTCACACTTTATATATGAAATTAAATATTTCGATATAGCAGATAGATTTTCAATAAACCATAAATTCGACTTTTCATCAACAATAATTTTTAATACATCTAATATAGTTTTTATTGCATTTGCTTGATTTTCATTTGGTTCAATTCTTATAAATTTTTCAAGATTACCAATATTTATGATTACATCTGGAAATAGATTTATTAATTTTTTAATTAATAAAACTATTCTTGGGGCTAATATATTTCTATTATCATTCATTGGATTTAATATAGCCAATAATTTTATTAAATATGTTATCATCATTTCTTGTAGATTTGAATCAATTGTTGTCACCACTTTTTTATTTATATCTGTTTTATTATTATTATTATTAATTGTAGTAGTAGTAATATTAATATTATTGATTTCATTGTTATTAGAATTTGTCGATGTTGTTATATCAGTATTATCATTATTATCTTTTAATATTTCATTATTTGAATTTAATTTATTTTCTTCAATATATTTCTTTTCCCAATTTATAATTAATTCAATTAATTCAACTGTTAATTGACGAGTTTCATAAGCTGTGTTAGGTGTTAAACCTAATTTGGTTAATGATGCGATTATCTGTGGAATAAAATGTTTTCGACTTGAATAAAATAGCTCAGAATGGCGAATTAATAATTGATATATTATTACTAATTGTGCGTTATTTTGACTATCTTCAATAATAATTTTTCTAGTCCACCTTACCCATGTTGGAAATTTCGGGTCATTTTGTTGACCTGGTAGACTCGTTATTCTTTTTGGTAATACTAAAATTAAAATATCTAAGGCTTGTTTAACTAATATTCTCCCTTCTGGTTGATGTGCTCTTAAAAGCGCTGCAAATATTTGAACTACAATTTTTCCAGGTGTATCAAAAGCTTCAATGAATCTAGATAATGCTACATATGCTGTTTGTTTACATGTTAGGTCATCAACTTTAATTAAATTCCATTCTAATTTTATTATATCTTTTCTATAATTGGATATAATTGAGGGAATATATTGAACTAATAATGTTGTAAATTGAAGTAATTCTATTTTTAATGAATCATCTAATTTCATTACAGATTGTTCTAATAAAAATGGACACCAAAGCTTTAAATGGATTTTTTCAATGAGTTCTTCGTCAATAATGTTACAATTTTCGCATTTAGTAAAAGATATATATAATATCGGATTAATTAAATATTTGAATGTTTGTATTTTTATTATCTGTGTAGTATTTGGATCACTAAATAAATCTAAGAACTTATTTAAAACAAGTTTTTTTTGATCATCAGTAAATTTTAGTGCAACGTCTTCCCATAAAAATTGTTTCAATAAGTCATAATCAATTATGCTTGAATAACAAAATGCGCGAATCATTGAAAATATTATTTTAATGTAATAATCAGAATCATCAGAATTTTTATTTATACAATAATTAATTAAAATTTCTAATATAAATATATTTTCTTGTAAACGATTATATGGTAATTCCTCTTCCTTAGAAAAATTTGATGTAATATATGGTGATTCCCATACTTCTAATACTTTCTCTATTACCATATTATTATTCTGTATAAGCCAATTAGTATGAGTTCTGCACAAAACGTTTACAATTAAAATTCCTTGATAATGTAACTCATCTGCATCTTCATTATCTTCTTTTTTAATGGCAAATGTATTTTCAATTAAATTATTTGTATTATTTATTATTTCCAATCTTAACACTGACGCATATTCTGATTTTAAAATATCAATAAAAAGCTTGCTTATATTTGGTTTTGTTAAGTTTTTATAGAAATATTCAATTGACTTTGATACATATTTATTCAAATATTTTATTAATGGTTTTCTAAATGGACTTGATACTTTTCTTTTAAGCTTATTTTCAATTTTAATTACAAAAGTAATGATTTCATCCATTAATACATGTGCTACTGGAGGTAATTGATAAAAAACATCAAGAATATGAACAATTATTTTAATAGATTCAACTTCTGAAAGTGGTTCATTAAAATGATTTTCTTTTGTTGCAATCTCTTCCCAGGACTTCATATGTTCTAATAATTTATATCCAATTTCTATCTTAAAGTAATTATTTAATAATTCTAATAACCTTTCTAGACCCTCTAAACCTTGAACAGTTAAACTTTTATAATCTCCTAACTTTGTTAAAATTGGTTGTAATCCAACTTGTAATAACTCTTTTGGTAATTTATTCTGTTGTTGTAAAACTTGTTTTAACCCTTTGTTTGCAACTTCCACCACATCATTAGAATTTGAATAAAGAGATTTAAAAAATACAGATATTATTCTATTCTTTTTCGATAAGTTATTTGTTTGATTTAATGCGGAATCTTCGCAATTTAAAGCTGTAGATAATAATTTTATACAAGTTACTCTCAACTTTACTAATGATGAAACATTTCTATGTGGTAAACCTTTTCCAATTAAGGACTGATCCTCAGCATCAGCTAGAGCCTGTGCTTCAGCAATTAATCTAGTTAAATCGTCATTAAATTGCAATAATGGTGGTCTTAAGGATAAGCAATATGTTACAGCATCAATATGACCAATCTGCATTGAAAATGGTAATGTTCTTAATGGTTTCGCAAAAATTGGTTTCAATAAGTTTTCTTGAACAGGCGCCAATAAATCAGTTACCTCATTTCCTGTTAAATCTGCTAATAATTGAAGAGACAACTGAACTGTTTTTCTTACTTCACCATTGGAATTTGGTAACTCTGATACTAATAATAATATTAAATTTTTAAACTCTGCTTGACGATCTTGTCCTTCATCATTATCTCTATTACATACTTTCAATACATGTGATAGTGTTTTTGTTGCATCATCGATATTATTTGATGCCATTTCTGGTGATGTATCTTTCAATACGTATAATAATGATTTAACAAACTCTAATTCATGATCTAACATCCATTTTGTTCCTAAATCAATCTTCGAACATAATAAAGAAATACCAAAGCAACCTTTTTTTGTTAATTAATTGAAATTAAATATTATATTAATTATAAATATTTAGTAAATTAAAATATATCATAATTATTATATAATTTTAGTATTAATTATAATTAATAAAAATAAAAAAGCAACTTCATAAATTTTAAACAAAATGTAATATTATAAATTATTATAAAACTATTTTATGCTATTACCTCCATTTTTATAATACCATTCTTGCTTAAAACAATATAAACAGAATCTCATTGATAATTTATGGAATACTGGAAGGTGTTCCAAAATATCTTTATTGTTTCCTAGTAAAGTTTTACATGTATCATAAAATAATTTAATAGCATTTTCCCCAACAGTTCTTTTTTCTTTTTCTTCTGACGCAATGACATCAACAATAGCATCAACAAATGCATCAATTTGTGTAGAAAAAGGACTGAATTTGACATCCAATGAGGATACTTTGGTATATTGTATATTAAATTTTGATTTAGCAAGCATTATTTCTTCAATATGTAAAATTGCAAAATGAATACACATATTTCTACATAAATCTACAACTTCTTTATCTTCAAATCCTTTTTGTGATGCTAATGAATATAAACAGTATAAAACCTTCTTAACTGCATTATATGATGGTTCAATTTGAACTTTAGTTTTTTCTCTTACTCTATCTACTAATAATTCATAGTCTTCTTCTTCTATTACTTGAATATCAGTAAAATTATCTTTTGAATTTATATATTTATTTAATAATGCTGATAACTCAGAACTTCCAATATCGATATTAAATAATAATGGAATACATGACTTTATAAATTGATACATTTGCTCTTTGTAAAATAAAGTATTTGATGCTAAATTTTTATCAATCAGTCTTTCGACTACAAATAAACATGGTTCTAAATCAAACATATGTACCAAATTTTCTAAATTTGATGTTAATCCAATATCTAACATTGCTTTATCATGTTTATAATAGTTAAGTTCTGACGGAATTCGAAGCATTTTTCTATTACGACCTCCTAATTTACCAAGAATCCTTAAAGTTGTATGACTATGTACAATATTATATGGATGTGGTCTTAAATGCTTCCATAAAGCATCCATCAAATCATTTATAACAGGATTCATAATTGGATCCAAAAATTCTTGTGTAAGATTATCTATACATAATTCAAGAGTTCTTAAACCTTGACTTACTAACTCTGGACCAGCCTTCAAAGCTATTACTAAAGGTTTCATCAAATATGATAAATATGGAATAAGAACACTTAATCTTACAGGAACTGTTAAACATAGTTCGACAAATAACTCTTTCATATGTTGTTTATGTGTATTTGCTAATAAATTATTTAAGCTCTCTAATAAAATACAAAGTAATGGGGAAACTTCATTATATAATTGATCAAATTTTCCACCTCCTATACTTCTAAAAAGCGAACGTAATAAAGTAAAATAATTTAATGGATTGTGAGCTTTAGATGAAAATTCCAATGATTTTAATATTAAAGACTTCAAATGAGGTTTTAATATTTTTTCATTTGTTAATGGAAATAATGAAATTGACATAAACAAAAATTTAAATAATCTTATTAAGACAAAACAATTTAATTCATTATCTTCCTTTAATTCTTCTAACTTTTCCATTAAGAAATTTAACAATATACTAGCAAAATTAGGGGATATTATTTGTTTAGCTAAAAATGCTTGTGATATTATTACAAGATTTGGATTTATAAGAATTTGTTCATAAAAAAAAGGTATTTGAGATGTTAATACTTCTTGAAATGCATATGGCTCAATTGTTATAAATAATGCTGAAAAACAATCAAGCATCTCTTTTCCGTCTTTTGGTAAATTTGGTTGAATAAATGCTGCCTGTTTTTGAATTTCATTTCCTTCCTTTATTTGACCTTCCTCATCAAAATTACTTAAATTATATATATTAAAACATTTTAACCCTTCTCTAAATATACGAATTAATATTTCTATTTCATCTTCATTAAATTCAGGTTGATTATTATCATTACAATTTTCAGAACCTGCTGTATTATTATAGTATGGTACTTTTTCCGTAGTAGTATTATTAGATGAATTTTGCTTTTCTTTATTATTTTCAATCTCTCCTTCAATTTTTGTATTTTTTATTGAGCACGACTTAATTTCAACAACAACAAGTTTACATCCACTCATTAAATATTTTAAAAGAAACTTAATATCTTTTTAATAATTATAATTTAAAATGAAATATTATAACACCAATCAATAATCAAATTTAATATTGTATTATTTATTTAATTTTATTTAATTAAATAAAAATGTTACCTTTTATTAAATCCTGTGAAGTTTCAAATGGACCCATACATGATCTAATTGGATGTGAATATTCCAAATCTAAATAACCTTTTGGTGGATTAATATTTGCAAAATTTTCAGATTTTCGTATTAATTGTTTCTGTTGAAAATAATGATGCTTAATAATAATTGAAAACGCAGTATTAAGACTTAAAATTTTTTTAGAAAATGCATCTAAGAGTCTTACAAGTAAGTTTCTCGCTAAATTATTAAAAAAAATTAATTTTTATTTCTATTTCAATACTAATTAATATATTTATATCATAGTATACCTTCATTTTTATTTTTTAATTTTACTATTTCTTCAACTAAATTTACTAATAATTTTACACACATTGTCTGAATATTTGGTGATATTGATTGATCATGTAAATTTCTTGAATATATATATATGGTTTTAGATAGTTGTTTTTGTGATAATTCAGATCTTACATTATGCAATAAATCTGCCAAAATACTATATGCTAAGGATCTTTTTAAAAAATATAATTAAAATTTAATTTATAAAAATTAAAAATTATAAAAATAATAATAACATGATATTTTACCTTAATGTTTCTCTGGATGTTACACCCGTTCCAACAAATACATTTTCATTTAAAAGAGTATCAATGTGCTTCATAAAAGCAAACTTAAATGAGGTATACCAAATATGCCTTGTTGCTATTAATAATTCCTAAATATATGATATTATGACATTTAATAATAATTTTTACAAATTTTATCATTTTATTTAATATTAAGATTTTTATACTTTTCTAATTCCAGACGCATCAGGAGGACAATCTTTCATTAATTCAATTACAGACTTCGCTATTCTTTCTTTATGTGGCTCTAATAGTTGTATAAATCCTCTTAATATATAAGCTACAAATGACAATGTCTATTTATAAATAAATATTATTATTTAAAACTCGCTTATTAATTTAATTGCTAAATACTGAAATTTTCCTAATTACCTTTACTTGCAATGCTTTAAAATCAACATATGCTATTCTATTTTTAATTCTTGGGCTTACACCAATAAAGATCTCACCTTTCTTCTCAGCTTCCTCGTGTTCTTGTTTTTGCGCTTCAGGTTGTAATTCTAAGCACTATTTTAAAAAATATAATGATTAAATTATTAATGATAAAATAAATTAACCACAATATCATTTCAATAATTTTTATAACTACCTCTATAATTAATGGTATAAATGCTTCAACATTAGATTGTACAAATTTCTTATGTAATTGAAATAACAAAACAATAATAATTGGACATTCCTTTAATATTTTAAAACTATACATGCTTTTTGAAAGTTTATTATTTGCATTTTCAACTGCATTTGTCTAAGTATTGATTAATAATAATAATTAAAAAAATGAATAGATTAATAAACGAATACTTTATAAATTAGATTAATTCAAATTCAATAAAAAATATTTCATATTAATATAGCAATTAAAAATTAATTTCTGAGATTTATATTAATTACTAAAGGAAATTTACAACTATTATATTTTTAATCAAAAATATTTAATTACTTACAGTTTGTTGATTATCATCAAATACATTTGTAACAGTCTGTTTAATATTTCCATACATTTCTTTTACTATGTCAAAAAAGCTTTGAACATAATTTTCCAATATATTTTTATTATTTTTATGTAGATCAACAATAATCTTTACACAAATAGTTCCATTTTCTTCATTATCATTTTTTAACAGATCCAATAAAATTTTCATTAAATCTGGTACATACTCTTGTAAAGCTTCATTATGTGGTATCCTTTGTATAATTTCTAAAACAGTGTTTCTTATTTTCTATATTATTAACAATTAATAGTTTTTTTCATTAATATATTTAGTTTTTTTTCGAAATTCTTTTTTTCTAGTAATCTAACAATATAAAAATACTAAATTACTTGATTAAGATGTGTGCTAATAAAAGAAGGTTCAGTTTTTGTTAAAATTGAAAAAAATACTGGAAAAAATAAATGTAAAAAGCGTGAATATTCTACAGCTTGTATATTTTCAATTGAATCTTTTATTTCATTCAATATTGAAATTTTAACCTCAATATCTATTTTTTTTTTAAAAGTCAAACTTTTAGTTAGAAAATTTTAAATTTGAAATTATTTTCTTAAATATATTTTATATAAACTATAATATTTAACCTATATTTAGATCATTCAATTTTGTAGATGCAATGTCCATTTTCTTGATTATATTTTGATTATTTTGATTATCCATCTTTGTTTTTAATCTACTTTTAAATTAAATTATTTATTGTCTTAGTAAATTATTGATATTATTATAAATAGCATTTTAAAAATATTGTTGTAATTATAACTTATTTTTATTATGAATACAAATGAATGACAAAATTACCTTAAAAAATCAATAATAATTTAATGTAATAGATTTTAGATTTTAATTTTAAGTATGAATATCTTATGAATTTTTATGTATATGATAATATATATTATGTCTTAAAATAACTCAAATTTTAATTCAAAATTAATTTTACAAAAACTCAAAATAATCATTAATTTAATATTATTAAAATTGACAGTTAATTTTTATTTTAACCATTTTTAATCCAAAAATAATATAATAGTAATTAACAATACTTTTTTAAATAAAAAAAAATAAAAATAATAAATGAACGAGAAAAAAAAGGAAGTGATAAATAGATATTTTTAGAAATATATATTTATGATTAGTTTTTGATAATTATAAATTGTATTGTTTAATATAATTCTTGATATAATTATTAATTACTTAAATTTAATTGAATATTAATTTAAATTTATAATTTTAAGAACATAATACAAAATATATATCTTTCAAAATGGAAAGTGATATAAAATGAAAATTTATTAAATTTTTATATGACAATACTAATTAATTCTAAAATAAAAAAGAAAAAAAAAAGAAAAAAGAAAAAAAGCAAGAATTTAATTCAAATCAATACTTTAACACTTCATTAATTAAAAACGCATAATTATTTTATAATATCAAAAAATTTTATTAAATTATGGTATGATTGGAAGAAATAATATAAATTTTAATAAATATTAATAATTGATTAATTAAGCACAGTAATTTTTGATTCATTTGGTTTTACTTCATTATATGAAGCAACTAAATTACATATTTTTTTATGAGTAGACCATGAATGAACTTGGCATTCTCTTGAGCAATACCTATTTAATTAATATGAAATTTTAAAAATTAAAATATTGAATAAATTTATAAATTAAAAAATAATTGAAATTTACCATTCATTTTTACATTTGGAGCATCTTTTATCAGCTGGTCTTCCACATTTTGCACACTTTGGAGTATCGATTAATGAATCATATTGATCAATATTATACATTCCAGCTAATCTAAATAATTATGAATAAAAGTATTATATGAAATTTTAAATTTAATATTATGATTTTTTATATATTATTATATTTTATAAATACTTTTTTGCTAAAGCCATCATATTTTCTTGGGAATCACTTAAAATTTCTTTTTTGCATATTTTTGCTATTTTCTTCCAATCTTTTCCATTTTGAATTTCTTCTAACATTTCAGGAATCTATAATTGTGTTATTTAAAACTTAATAAAATTATTTATAGGTTTAAGAACTTATATATTTTAATTACTTGTTCCACTAGCAACCCAGCTTGTACAGAATTATCTGGAATATTCAAAATACTTAATTCATCTAAAACCCTTTTTAAGTCTGTTAAGATTGGTAATTCATCAATTAATTGTGATGTTAAATATGGTCTTAACTAATAATTATTTTCGTATTAAATTAATTTTGTTTAGTATTATTTTAAATTTATAATTCATTTTACTATAATTTATTATTTACTCGCAAAATAACTTCTCTTGTATGATTTGTATATGCATATTTTCTACGACATTCTGGCTCAACCATCAAATTATACAACGCAATCCAAATCTAAAATTTAAATCGTTTATATTAAAATAATTATTTTATAAATGAAAATAAAATAAATATAATCTAATATATTATAGAATTATAGAACATACTTGTGCCTCAACTTGACAAAGTTTTGAAATATCTTTTTTACTTATTTCCTTCCAGTTTGATCCTTCCCATCTTAAAATTTTATTACTTGGTGTTCTTCTTACCCATGGAACAGATTCGATTAAATATGATAATGCAGTAATCATATCTTTTTTAAATATAATAAATATTTATTATTATACTTTACACATAATAAAATATCTTAATATAAATGTTAATACCTTTTGTATTTAATAGTCTTGTCATTATACTTAATGGTAAGTCATTAATATAATCAGTCATATATCTTAATATAGATAAAGCATTTATTGATATAGCATAATTCTGCTTTCTTATAGTCTTATTCATTTGCTTTTTATTATAAAAAGGTATAATTTTAATAACATTTATTAATAAAAGTTACTAATAATAACAATATTATTAATTACTTCAACTTCACTTCTTTCCATAAATTTATTAATATCTTTAACACTTTCTTCATCTTCATCATCATCATCCTCCCTTTAACATTAATAATTTTTATTTAGCAAATAAAATAATTAAAATTAAATTATATTTACGCTTATATATATATATATATACCATGTATTTAAAAATGTGACTTTTCTTGAGCAATAATCAACCATATCAAGCATCTTTTCTTCAACCGATATACATGCATTTTTGTTATACAATACTAATTCTAACAAGTTAACAATTGTAACTTCATGATAAAGCTATTTTAAATTATTTAATGGTTAATATTAATATTAATATTATTATTATTATTATTATTATTATTATTATTATTATTATAATGATATAATCACAATATTACCATCATATAAACACGTAAACTGTTACCCTGAGATATTTTATTTCTTATTAATGGATAAACTTTATTTCTCCATGTTTCACTTACTAACAAATTATATATTAATGTTTCAAGCTATTTTGTTAATAATAATTAATGGTTATTAGTTGAAATCCATGAAATTATTTAAAACTGATATTATGTGATTGTAAAATGTAATAACCTTATCATATGTAATTAATAATTCAGAAATATATTCTTCTGATTGTTGAGAAACATTCAAATGTGCCTATAAAATATTTTATATTCATATTTTAATATTTCACCATTTTAATATTTATATATATTCATTTAATAGTAAAACAGAAAATTTATTTTTACTTGAATGTTCAACTTTTCAATATATTCATGTTGTTTCATCCATTTATCATTTCCATAATTTTCAACAGAGATTTTTCTTAACTCTTGAATGTAAACCTCGGCTTCATTCGCAGTTAATACACTAGTAAATCTTTGTTATGTTATAAATATATTAATATAAAATAAAATATAAATCATAAATTACTAAGTATTATATATTACAATTATATTTACTTACTGATTATCTGATATCATTATCTTTTAAAATAAATATAAAAGTATATTCAATTATTTAAAATTTAACATAAATATCAATATTTTATATCTTAATTTTTTAGTTCGGAGTTGAAAAGACTTATTTTAATTAAAATTGTATTATGATTGGATTATTAATTAATTGTAGTATTTAATAATAATTTATAATATTTATTTATAATTTATTAATTATAAATTATTTAAAGAAATTCTATATCAATATGAATAAGTGGATTATGTTATATAAAAGATTAAATAGTTAATATTGTAATAATAATTACTTAATAACTTTTATAAAATAGCTAATGCGAAATATTTAATATATATTATTTTTCATTTTATATTTATTTTATAAGTTTTGATTTATAATAAAACTAATAAAGAATAATTATGATTGCTCTATAGAAAAACTATTTAATTAATTATATTTTGTATAAGTGTTATATAATAAATAAAAAAAAAAACATTTCAATGTCATTTATCTACTATTAATAATATTAACTAATATAAAAAAAAAAAATAAAAATAAAAAATGAATATTTATTTTGTAGCACAAACTATTAAACAATATTTAAATAATATATATATATTTTTTTATAACTTAAATAATACATTATAGTTATTATTTATTATAATCTAAAGTTTTAATATTATTATTATTGTTGTAAAGTTTTAATATTTAATAATATATATGTAAGAACAATAACTTTAATTCATAGATTGAAAAATTAATTGTTAATGAGTTAACAATTTAGAATAATATTTTATAACAAATATTTTTTTTATGTTAACCTTAATAATTTTATTTAATAATATATAAAAAATTTATTAGTATATTTAAACAATTCCGATAATATTATAATTGCTATATGTTATAATTTATAATAATTTCAGGATTCTATTAATAATAATAATATATTTTGTTCTAAATATTATTTTTTTTTATTTTATTATTTAGTGTAAATAATTATATAGTTATAAAAATATTTATATAATACTATTTAAGTAATATAATAATAATAATAATAATAATAATAATAATAATAATAATAATAATAATAATAATAATAATAATAATAATAGTAACAATAGTAATAATAAAAAGTACATGACTGATACAACAGAAAAAGTAGAGAAATCAAATATTGTTCAACATTTACCATTTCTTCCTGGAAATGTTTTCGAAGATATTACTGTATACATTTTAATATGATACTATAGATATGTATATTGTCTAGATATTAAAATATAATCTTTTTACTATTATATTATTATTTAAATTGATAATTAGAAAAATGATTTTCGAAGATCACAATCACTATGGTATCATGATGGCTATATGACGACAAGAAACTTAAAATATGGTATTGGTGGTGATCCATTGCCAGTTCAGGCTGAAATTTCACCTGAAGAATTATTAAAAGAAATGGAAGATAATCCATATATTATATATACTCATAAAAATAAGGAGTTTTGTCCATATAAAAAAGGAGGAATTTCCAGTTATGACGAACTTCTAAAGGTCCAAAATGAGCAACAACTTAATAAAGTACCATCATATATAGCATATGATAAAATGGTATTTATAATTTTTATATTTTTAATTATTATATTTTTGGTAACAATGATATTAAAATTATATATATTTTCTAAATAAATGTAAAGGTTCTCCGTTTTTTTGGCTATTATAAAGAATCAACATATCAATCATCTGAACAGTATCATTTACGTAAAGTGGTGATTTATTATTATTTAGAAGATAATACAATGCGAGTTAATGAACCACAAGTTGAAAATAGTGGAATACCACAAGGTGTTCTTATTAGTAGACAAAAGATTCCAAAATCAAGTAGTGAGTTCTACACTCCAAAAGATTTTAATATTGGAATCAATATTAAATTATATTCTAAAACAATTAGAATTGTTGATTGTGATGAATTTACCAGAGTAAATATATATAATATATATTAAAAATTAAAAATATAAATATTTATATTTTATAATATTAATTATTAAAAAATATATTTAAAATTTCTACACATGCATTATTAATATTAAATTAATATATAAAAATTAAAAAGAGATATTATCAAGAAATTGAAAATACTGAATTAAATCCAACAGAACCAATGCCAGAAGATCCATATCAATTAGAAAGAAATAAACCTATTAGAATTAAAGTTGAAGAGTCAAAGGAATATCCATTAAAACACTTTATTGAATTTGATCGTAAAGTATTAAGATTTTATTGTGTTTGGGATGATAGAAGTAATTTATTTGGTGATATACATGAGTTTATTATTCATTATTATCTTGTTGATGATTGTGTTGAGGTTAGAGAAGTTCATAAACCAAATGATGGAAAAAGTCCATTTCCTCTCCTTCTAAAGAAGCAACCATTACCCAAAATATTTACAGATATGAAAGGTAAATATAAAAGATAATTTATTAGTATAATTAATTGTCTTTCAACATCAACTATATTTTAAGAAAATATATAATTTTATAAATAATTAATATGCTTATTATCACAAAAATAACATAATAATATAAAGACCTTGAATCAAACGAAAAATATCATTGGTCTGACTTTAAAATTGGATCAGTTATTAATGTTTTGGGAAGAAAATGTTTAATGTAAAATGATTATATAATAATAGAAAATTAAATGTAGTGATACAAATAATTCAATATATTTTTTATTTAAATCATTATTATAATATAGTTATGATTGTGATGATTATACAAAATATTATTTTATGAAAAATCTTGGAATGAATGAAAATGAACTTAAGCCATATAATATTCCAAAAGAAAAACCTGGAGAAATCCCAAGACAGGTAATAACATATTATTATTTATCAATTAGTGATTTTGAAAACTAAAACTATAAAAATTTATAATAAATTATAAGTCAATTCCGCAATATAATGGATTTGGATCTGAAGAAGATTCGTTAGGTTCTGTAAAGCACATTGTGTTACAACCACCAAAAAAAAATATTATTAAAATGTTAGAAAATGATCATATAGTTTTAAGATTTGTTGCTAAAATGGTAAGCAATAAAAATATATTATCAAAAAGAAACGTTTTTTTCTCTTTTCTTTTCTTTTCTTTTTTTTTTATTTTAAAAGAATGATCATTAATTTGCTTATCTTTAATATAAGGAATCAAAATATAAACAAAATATGGATAGAAGATTTATTATAAGTTATCATGTATCTGATGATAAGATTTCAATTTATGAACCAATGCAGAGGTAAGATTAATTTTAATTTTATTTTATTATAATTACTTATAGACATTTATTTATAATTATTTTTTTAAAAGGAATTCTGGTATTACATCAGGTTATTTTGCAAAAGTATTTAAAAAAACAGCTGGTATTGTTGGTGGAAAATATTTAGAAAGTAATTATGTTAAGAAACCAAGTAAAAAAGAAGAAGAAGAAAAAGAAGAAGATATATTTAATAGTCAACAACCAGCCGAGCCAATTGAATATTACACAAGCAAAGATTTATATGTTGGAGCAGTACTTAATATTAATAGTCAAATATTCACATTGATTGATGCTGATGAATTTGTATTTAATTATATGGAATGCAAAAAAGATGAATATCCAATGTCAAATTTCGAACTTATTATTCCAAAAATCAAGGGTATTTTAAGTGCTGAAGATAAGGAAAGGTTGAAACAAATGTTTCCAACTACAAAAAATATTAAAAGAGAAGAATTCATTGGAATCATTACACCATTATTCCAGAAATACTTAAATCCACATGTAATTAAATTTAAATTATAAAAATTATTATAAAGAAAAATAATTTAGAAATATATTGACTAAAATATAATTTAATTTAATTTTATATTTTAATATAACATTAAATAAACAGGAAATTATAACATTGTCAAGATCATGCGAAGATAATGATCAAAAAGTTAATATTGATAAAGTCATTACATTTATCAATAATGTTATATAACATATAATAATAAATATCTCATAAAATAGAAAAAAAGAAGAAAAAAAAAAAAAAAAAAGAATAAAAGAAAGATTTTTAGTTTAACAAAATATTTTATATACTTAATAATTTGTATATACATTTTTAAAATATAAATAAAAATAAAATAAAATTAAAATTAATAAGAGTTATAATATTATTCATTAAATAATATTTAAATCTATAATTATTTTGATAATCCACCAATGGAGATTTAAATCATTGCTATTTAATTTATTAGCATTTAATAATGAATTTAAAGCGTTCAATTTGTCTTTTTTTTCTAAATATGTTCTATATAAATATAAATATATATTTAATTTAATCTAATTTAATTTAAATAAAACAAAATAAAATAATTAATACTTACTTAAATTCATTTATATAATCTTGGTAATTTTGATAGTTTTCATTAATTATATCGCCATCATTATTTATATTATATATTATATTATCATTTGAATTTTTCATTATAGATGATAAATTATCTATCGATGTTTCCATACCGAATTTGCCAGTTATATTTAGAATGTTGTCATCGTCATTCATTATATTATATTTCTCATTTAATTTTGTATTATTATTATTATTATTATTATTATTATTATTTAATATTTTATCATATGTATCTTCTGTTTGAAGATATTTTAAAATATAATCATCTTCTTTAACAAGTTTACTATTTAATGATTTATCATATTCAATTGACATTTTATTTTCATTGTTAAGAGAGTAGAAATGTTCTTTTAAGCCTACTATATAATATTATTTAAAGATGTGTTATTAATAAATAAGTAAATAATAAATAATATTATTAAATTAAAAAATATAAATGAATTTAAACTATTATTTTTTACCAAAATTTCTACATGAATGACAGAAATAATAGCGAAGTGAATTAATTTTACTATCAATATTTGTATTGTAAGGAATACCTGAACAAGTAAAATGCTCATAGTTTCCACATTTACAACATCGGATGCTACCATCTTCATTCTCGATAATAACCTTATTACAATAACTACAAATATCATTATTATTAAATGTGTATTTATCCTTTTTTTCGATAATTAATTTTTTTTTAAAAAAAAAAAAAAGTTTTAATAAATTAATATTAATAAATTTGTAATATAATAATTATGAATTACTGTAGTTTGACTTGTATTTTTCTCTATTATGTATTTTTTTTTTTTTTGGTCAGAGTCAGGTTTTATGTAAAAAAAATCTTTTCTATTATTAAGGTCCTTTTCTTTTTTTTCGTTATCTATATTTAATTCCAATAATTCTTTATTTAAATCATTATCATTATCTGTATCTGAATTTGATTTTTCATTATAATATTCTTCTTTCCAATAAATATTAGAATATTTTTTATCGTTTTCATCAATATCTTCATCTTCCATATACTCATCATCTTCTATAATAAAATTCTTCATGTTTTCATAAGTTTCTTATTTTTTTGTAATATTTTTACATAATATCAAATATATATTTATTTTTAATTAATGTATTTATACATTAACTTTTGATTTATATATACTTATATACCATCATCGTTAATATCAGAATATTCAGATTCTTCGGTTTCATTATATAGTTCTTGATTATCTTTTTCTCTTCTTAAAACAAAACACTGTATAAAATATTGTAGATCTTCATTAAGAATATTTCCAACTCCTACACTTTTATTCTTGTTAGTTTTATTTGAATGTTTTAATATATATTTAGATTTGAATTCTTCATATGTCCCAAACATTTTAATGTTTCCCATTAAATAATTAAAAATTGAGTAAATGTCATAAAATTTATTTGGTAATGGATTATCTATATATTTATATATTTATCAAAATAAAAAAAAAAAAAAAAAATAACATAAATTAAAGAGAATAAACATAAAATAAAATCAATTAACAAATTATACAATTAAATATTTTAAATTTTAAGAATCTAAAAATATAACATTACCTGATAACAAAATTTTAAATTTTGTATTAATTTTATTTAATGCTTGATATCGTTTTGTTTTATGATTATTTATTTTTCTACAACCATCATCACATATTATTAAATCCCAATTAATTAATAATGTTGTATAATTATAAGTTATCATATCATATGTAGTGATTAATATCCCAGTATTACTATTTATATAATTTATTTTTTCTTGTCTATTTTTTGTTGTTGAATTAAATATAAATACTTCATAAATATTTAATATATTCAATTTAGAATGTTGTTTTTTAATTAATTTATTTTTCAATATTAAATGCATATAATACTTTACTTGAAATAGCATTTTGTAAACTATTAAAATATATTATATATAATTTTTAATAAATATCATTAAAATATACTACTATTTAATTTTATATTAAATTTAAGTAGTTATATTTACCAATGTTTAATAATTCTCTCCCAATAATTTAATTTTTCTAAAGGTCTATTATTAAAAATATTTAATATTACAAGAAGAAATTGTATATATTTATGAATATATAACAATTTATTATGTTATATTTACACAATTAAAAGGAATTTTCCTGCTTTCATTGAATTATATAAACTGTCTATAACATTTATAATCTAATTAATAATATAATTAATAATTTTATAAAGGGGTATAAATGTATGTATTAAATAAAAACATTATTTTATAAAGTATAAAATACCTGACTTTCCTTATTTAATTCTTTATCATCTGCTAATATACCTTTTATATAATATATTTAAAAATTATTATTATTTGTCTTTTCTTTATTAAGTAATAATTACTTACATCCACATTTTTTTTCATGATAAATACTGTATATCCTACATTCATTGAAAATAAAATTATTATTATTATTTTATTAATCATTTATATTTTTATATTTTTACCATTTTATTCCATCTTTTTGCTAATAATATATATTAATATATTTTATATAAAGGTTTATCAATTTAATATTTTTAAGAATATTTTAATGATACTATATTATATTTATAATTATTACATATAAAGTTAATTTCTGAAATTTTGATTTTGAAATTCCAAAACCTCCCGGCAAATAGTAATTTGAATTAGACGGCTCATAATAGAAACCATCATTATTAATTATTACATTAATTTTTGACTTTTATATAAATATTATTTATTAATTATTCGAAGGATATCTAAGTTTTAAATTAAATTATAATTTATTACTTTTGTTTCTTCGATTTTTTTTTTTATTAGAATTTCACAAGAATGAGGTAATTTTCCTGATAAATTTTCATAAATTTTTAAAACTTTTTCATATTCAAACACCTTCTCTAATTCTTTAGCTATTATTATTTGGTTTATTAATTCGTTATCATTTCTGACGTTATCCTAAAAAGATATTATATTATTTATTGAATATTTAATTTTTAATTTTAAGTATGTATACATTGATATTTATAAAATTAAAATATTTTATAATTCTTTAATATTTTCTCTTCTTTAATGTTTATATTCTATATTCTATTACATTTTCTTCTAACATTTTTTTTTAAAAAAAACTTTGTAAAATAAAATTTTTATTTTTTATACAGAATTTTAATATATATATATTAAATTTACATTTCAATATATTATAATAATGTTTTAATTTAAAGTTCTTTAGAATTAATTTTATTCGTTTATTTATTCGTTTAAAATGTATTAGTATTAAATTTTAAAATTAATATTTTAAAATGAATTATATTCATTAAATTGTAAATAAAATAAATAAAATCAATTTTAATATAAAAATCTAATAATCATGGATTTAAGTTATTTTATAAATTATCTAATAAATACTCTAGCATGGATTGTAGCAAGTATTAAGGTATTTATAACTTCACGGTTAGGTGGATATCCAAAAATTACTTTAAATGAAACCGAATATACTGTTTTAAGAGAAATTGGTGAAGGTGGTTTTGCATATGTTTATTTAGTTAGAAAGTCTGATTCACCAAATTCTCCTTTATATGCCTTAAAAAGAATTCCGTAAGATAAAACCCATTATCTTATAATTATAGAATAATATAAATAATTAAATATGAAAAATAGCAATAAGAATTTAAATATATATTATTAATTACAAACATTTATTAAACATCTATATGAAATATGGAAATATAAAATTAAATATTAGTATTCAACTTCCAGAACAAGAAGAACGTGTAAGAAATGAAATTAATGCTCATAAATCTGTTGAAGGCAGTAACAGAATTCTAAAATTAATTGATTATGCAATTGTAAAAAAGAAGGATGGAACTTCAGAAGGAATGCTATTACTTCCATACTGTCAAAATGGTTCTCTTCAAGATTTAATAAATGTAACTTTTAAAAGAACAAGAAAAGGTTTATCTTTTGATTTAATATTACAAATTTTAATTGATATTTGTGATGGTTTAGAAGAATTTCATAAGTAAATATTTATAAAAATATTAATAAGTTAATAATATTAGTCAGTATTTAAAATTGTATTATATATTAATTTAATTAATATATTTTTAGACAAGAACCATGCCTTGCTTATAGAGATTTAAAGGTATTTTATTTTTAATAACATTATTTATACATCATATTAGAAATTAATTGATAAATAAATTATAGCCTCAAAATGTAGCTCTAGATAATGAGAAGCACGCAATATTAATGGATTTAGGTTCTGTTTCACCAGCAAGATGTAAAACTTAATTACACATTATATATTATTTAAATAGTATATTAAGCCAATTTATAATAGAAAAGTCTATTTATTATGTATATTTTAATTTTTAAATTAATAATTGAAATAGTAACATTATCAACTAGACAGAGTGCTTTAGTTTTAAAAGATTTTGTATCAGAGACTGTAACATCAACTTATAGACCACCAGAATTTTTCGAGCCATTGGTAGACATGAGAATCGATGAAAGAACTGACATTTGGTAAATAAAATAGAATTAACTTATTTATTTTTTGTTTTATCTTTTTAATAATATATTAACTTTTGAAAAGGTCACTTGGTTGTACTATGTTTGCAATGGCATATGGTGAAATTCCATATAATGGAACTCATACTTCAACTCTTAGTCAGGTTGTAATACCGGATGATTCAACTTACGATCCGAATTTTAATCAGTTAATCAAGAAATGTCTTGAAATTGATATTAGTAAAAGAATTACATTACAGGAAGTTAAATCAACTATATATGGATTTATAAATGCTTCTAATTTTGAATCGAACGCTGTATAAAAATAGATATTAATAATTAAGATTTTGTTTATTTTTAATATTATAGATATTTAAATATAAATGTAAATTTATGATTTAAAGTATTCTTAATAATTATATCTTAAATTAATATTAAACAACAAAAATATTAATAAACAATTTAATCAAATATTATATATATAGAGTTTTTTTTTTAGAAAAAAAAAAAATACAATACAAAATAAAATAAAGGGAAAACTGAATAAAAAAAATAATAATAATTAATAAAAAAAAAAAAAAAATAAAAAGTAAAAATAAATTAAAATAGATTAAAATAAATTAAAATAAAATAAGCAAAATAAAAAGATTATTATATTTTCTTTCTTAATGTTTATTATTTTTATTTTATAATTGGTTGGGTATAAGAATTGGGTATAATAATAATATTTAAAAATCTATAAATAATATTATTATCTAACTTTCAATTAATGTACATATTTCATTATAATTATCAATATATTGTGATGATATTATATTTTCAAATTCTTGTTTTCCATATATATCTGATAAATGTCTTAATAATTTAGTTAGGCTATGTTTTATTCCATTCTTTTTAATTTTTAATAATTCAATAACAGTTGGAATTAGATGCTTACAAATAATAGAAGGTTTTGTTTGAAATAAATTTGATGATATTGCTATTTTAATATTAAAAATAGATATGATTAATATGATAATGTATTTATTATCTTTTAGTATAAATAAGTTTTTAAAAGTTACCAATCATTTTTTCTAAAAGTAATTCTTTAATTTTTATGTTGGGTATATGAAGAATTCCATAGGAAAATATTTTAAGTAATCTAGTTTGGTCAATTTCATATTTAGGATCAATTAATATATTAATTAATTTTAATGTTTCAACTTGTAATAATTTATTAGTACTAGATAAATTATTTAAGTATATTGAAACAAAATTTATTAAAACAGGATCAACAGTAGCCTTTAGTTAAAATTCAATAATAATTATTTTTAGCATTGAGATTATGATAAGATAATATATAATTATTACTAATTATGGATTAATATGATATATACCTTTAAAACTTCAATAATTTTTATTAAAGATTTTGTTATATGTATAGAAATTTTTGTGTTAGTGTCTTTCCCTCTTTCTGCTATTTTATCAAATAACGGGAATAATAATTTTTGATTCTTAAAGATTTTAGGATTTTGAATTACTATTTCTGTTAAGTCATCAATTGAACTATTTCTTTCTTTCCAATCTTAAAATATCATATATATTTAATTATTTTAATAATAATACTATAACATATATAAATTTGTGATTGTTCATATATAATAATATTATATTATAATAAATGTTACCTTTTGATTCGATATTTTCGTAAACAATTTTTAGTTTATCCACTATATCACTTTCTTTTATACTATCTCTTTTAGATTTTATAGCTATCAATATTTTAATAATATAAATAAATAGATATTATAAATATTATATTTTAATTTGATATTACATTTAATAAATTACTGTTTGTTTTTACAATATATTTAATTTTATATACCTTTTAACTTCTTTTTCTAATATTATTGAACATTATTTATAATAAGATGATAAAAAAAAAGAATTTAGTAGAAATACTTAAAGTATCGCATATTTATCATAAATAACTTACTGTTTTCTTATTTGTGGTAGGTGTTTCGGTAGTATCTAATTCCTTAATTGGTGAATTTGATTCAGATGATATTATATTAATCTTTTGTTGTTGCACCATAAATGAATTTAATGATTTACTTTGGAATTCTACAACAATACTTGTTAATTTTTTCTTATTTTCAGCACTAAGATTTTTTTTCAGAATTTTATCAATTTCTTTTTCTAATATTTCTTCTGGGTTAGAGAAGCTGGTTTTATTTTTTGTTTTACTTATAAAAACATTATCTATAATCGGTTTAAATAATATATATATACTATGTTTTGCTTTCTTTCTAGTAAGAGAAATTTTATCTGATGATAAATTAATTAAAGTTATTAATAATCGTTCTATTATATCTGTTTGTTTTAAAAGTATTGTTTGCTTATTTTGTTCATATAAATCATTGATAACATTATCCATATGATTTGCTATTGAGAGACGAATATTAGAGGATTTTTGACTTGAACTATTTATTAAAGTTACTAATGTTCTGTTCCATGAACAATAACTACACATTGCATTTAAGGCTTTCTCAATAATTTCAGTAATAAAATTATTGCCTTCTCCAATTTTTTTTATTAAGGCTCCTCCAATGATATCTACTTTTGAATCCATTGATGTCCCTAGATTTATAAAAAGTTTTTCACAAAAAATTACTGATGCTTTTGAAAATGATGTTCTTAAACTGGATATACATTCAATTAATACTATACAGAGTTCGTTTAAATTTGTTAAAAAAATTTTTTTATTGTTATTTAATAAATGTGTCATTTGTTCAATTGCATCACTTTTATCTTCCCAGTGACTTTCATTATTTTTTAAAACTTCAAAATAATTATTAAAGATTTCTGGGCTTGATATTAAATTTTCATATACTTTATTATCATCATTATTGTTATAATCATTATTATTGTAATCATTATTACTGTCAATATCATTATTAATATAAGAATTCGTTGAATATACACTATTTTTTCTTGACATTTTTTTAGTACGATTCTTCGAACTTTCAGAAATTTTATTTAATAATGAATTATTATTATCATTGTTATAATAATAATTGCTATTACCTTTTGATGTATTTTCATTTATATTATTTTCATTTTCTTCATTATAATTTGGATTGTTACTTTCATTTTGAATTTCTTTTGTATTTATGGATTTACTTTTATTATTATTATTATTTTCAGAATAATATGAATTATATGTTGATAAACTATCAACATTTGAATTTATATCTACATTTTTATTTTTATTAATATTATTATTCGGAAATATTGGTGATAATTGATTTGTATATGTTTTATTCCATTGATTATTATCTATATACATTATAAAAATAAATTAATAAATAATATAAAATAAATTACAGATTATATACAATAATACCTTGTACAGAATATAATGAGGAGTCAATATTTGTATTATTAATTGAACCTACTTTATAGGACATATCTTCACCATTATAATCTACACTATTCTTATTACTAACATTAAAATTCAAAAACATGTTCATTTCATTATTATTATAAATACTATTAATATTTGGTAAAGTATAATTATTGTAATTCATTTTATTGGTATTCATATTTGTATTATAATTTATATTACTATCAGTACTGTAATTTGGATAGTTTTTATTTAAATTATTATTAACATTATTATTATATATAATTTGACTACAGTTATTGCTATCACTTTTGTTTAAATTATAATCATAAACTTTATTATCCCATGGAAGTTTTCTAACAAGAGTTTTATTTGAAAATTGAGTTATAATTGAATTTCTTGATGAACCAATATTACTTACTGAATTTAATAAACTTTTTTCATTGAGACTAATGAATTATTAAACATTATAATTAGTTTCTACATTAAATATTATGATTGTTTAATATTTATTTTAACAAATTTTAAAATTATATACTATATATTACCTTAGAGGATATTGAGAACCATTATTATTGAGTTTGTACATCTTAGCGGATTGATCAAAATTTGATTTCATTGATAATTCATTGATTGAAAATGGTTTATTATAATAATTTTCTAAATTAATATTACTTTTTTCAGAATTTATTACTTGATTATTATTTGCTATTATTCCATCATAATTATTATTCAAATTAAAATTGTCATTATTAATACTATTACTATTTAAATTAAAATCATTATTTGAATAATAATTATTATCAAAACTTTTGTTATTAAGGATGTTAGAAATTTTTTTAGAATATGTTGATGATAAACTGGCAACTTTATTTAATACTTCGTAAGTTGAAATAATCAATTTTTCATCATTGTATTCTAATAGTGGTATTAAATTTGTTATTATTTCATTAAAATCATAATCGTTATAAGGATTATTATTTAATATATGGAATATTAATTTTACAATTTGACCTTGAATATTAATATTATTTTGACCAAAATCGTTCAAAAGATATTTAATTACTATTGAAGATGAAGTGATTGAAGATATCACTAAAAATATTTCCGTTATATTTTGTTGAATAATTTGTTTTTTGTCATTTAATTTTTGAATTAATACAGGAATTAAACTATTTAAGTAAGTTTGAATGTATAAACCTGATTTTAATATTAATTGTTTTATAATCATTAAAGAATTTAAAGAAATTTTAAAATTAATATCATTTAGCAAATTGTATAAGAAATTAAAATAATATTGAATATTATTAATTATAACAGAAGGATCTAAAATATTCGAAATATATTTTTTCAGATCATCTATTGCTTGTGTTCTCATTTTCCAATTATTTTTAATATCTAGTTGTTCGATAATTTCATTTGGAATTAAATAAGTATTCGAATTTATAGTTCCTTCTATTCTATTATTGTCGTCAACATTATTTTTATTAAAACTTATATTATTAAAGTTTGGTTTATTTATATTATAATTTAAATTATCATCGTCAAATAATTGATTTTTATTAGAATCAAATAATGTATTTGCACTATCAAAGTTATTATATAAATCTATATTTCTAACTTCAGCTATATAAATATACATTTATAAATTATTGATTATTGAATATTTTAGTAATATTTCATTATAAAAAAATAAACATATATAATTTATATAATATATATAATAATAGTAACTAACTTACATGAAGCATCAGTATTATTAATATCAATACTTTTGAATATGTTATTATTATTTAATTTATTAATAACATCATTTAACTTTTTTGGATCTACAATATCATTTTTTTTCCCCAATGTTTCTAGGTCATTATTATTATTATTATTATTATTATTATTATTATTATTATTATTATTATTATTATTAAAGCCATTATTTTCTATATAAATACTTTTGTTTTTATCCATATTTTCTCTTTCACTCTCATTATTATTATCTTCATTCTTTGTAATGTTATTAATAACAATATTATTATTATCAATAACTTGATTAAAATTATTGTATTCATTATTATTATCCTTATTATCATTATTATTTTTATTTGATAAATTTAATTCATTATCCCAAATAATATTGGAATTTTCTTTATTACTACTAGATATATTATTTTCATCACATTTATCAAATTGATTATCAGTATTATTTATATTTTTATTATTTAATGAATTTATTACATCACTTTTAATTTTTTTATTTTTAATAACTTCATCACTTTCGTTTATTTCTAATAATTTAAGGTTATTGTCATCTTTTTCATTATTATTATTAACATAATAATTATCAATATCATTTTCAACATTAATAGTATCATTAATTCTGTCGTCCTCGTTGTTACTATTAGTAGCATTATCATCATTTTCAGTATTATTAATATCTTTATTAATAACATTTTTGCTATTATCATAATCATTATTAATAGCGTAGTTATTAGTAATATCATTATTATCATTATTATCATAATCATTATTAATAGCGTATTTATTTATATCAAGAAAATAATTCATTGGGTTATCATATATATTATTTTCTTCATATGAGTTAGTTTCTTCTTTTTCATCATAAAGTAGTTCAATATTATCATTATTTTTTATTTCTAAATCTTTTTTTCTTAGTTTTAACAATGGTATAGTTTTAGAAATATTTTTCCCTTCGGATGTTGGCGCACTTAATGCCATACTTCTTTCTTTTTTTAAACATTGATTTTCATGTTTTTTAAATAATTGTATCTGATTAGATGGTAAAAAACCTATAATGTCTAGGAATTCTTTTTCACCTATTAAATTTATTATTCTATTTAATGTAAACTCAGCTGAATTAACTACAATTTCTGATATATCATTTAAACGATTAATTAATACACGTATTATAGGTTGTAGTGGAAACTCTGGATTTTCATTAATATTATCACTATTGATTAAAATAGTTAAATATTCAATACATTTGTATCTTATTTTCCAATCTTCGTTAATAGCACCATATTTTAATAATTGGGAGTAAAAATATTTACAGTTATTTACATTTTTTTTACAAATAAAAATACAATTTTGAAGTTTTTCATGAATAATATTATTTGTTATTTTCCATAATTTAACTAATGATGGCATTATTATATTCATAGTTATGTCTAATGAAATTTCACTATACTTTTCAAATAAAATTGGTATTGTATCTGAAAATAAATCCAAAATAATAATAATAGTATCAATATTATTATTATTATTATTATTTAAGTAGTGAATTAGTTCATTAAAAATATTTTTTATACTATTTATCAAATTGATGTTATCATTATCATCCTTTGTTCTTTCATAATTAAAAATATCTTTTATAAATTTTACAGCCTTTTTTTTTTTTGAAAAATCTTCATTATTTAGATACTCAATTAATTCAGTTTCATCCATATTTTTTTGTTATATTTTTAAATATTTATATACAATATGATATTATTTCTTTATAACTACTATGGTTTTTAAAACCATTATTTTAATTAGAAAAATTGATATAATACTTATGTTATTTTTAAATAAGTGAATTTAAACATAAATGCATAATAAAAATTTTGAGAAAAAAAAATAAAAAGAAATTAAAAAAAAGTTTAATTAAATTTAATAAAATAAAAATTTAATTGATTTTTTTAAACTTTAAAAATTATAATAGAATTGAAATTTTAATATAAAAAAAAGAAAGAAAAACAAAATATTTAAAAAAAAAAAAATAATTCTTTTTATATAAATTAAATAAAAAGAATTTTTATCAATATTATTTTATTTTATTTTTTTTTATTTCATTAATCTCTCTTAAAATATTTATCTGTATTATAGGTATGTTAAAATATGTTGAGTCTTTATTTAATTGTTATTAATAAAACTTGATTTATTTACAATATTTAATATATTATATAAAATAGAATAAAAATATTTAAATATCACGATAATGTCTAGAGCTAAGTTTTATGCTTTTTCAACTTTCCAATATAAATAAGATATTATAAAATATTATATGTTTATTATACGTATTTAAAATATTAGTTTATTATAAAAAATCATTTGGATCATATTCAAATTCATCCTTTTCAGCTTCAAATGGATTATATTGTTGTAGTTTTCTTTGTTTAATTTTTCTGTAATTTGCTATGACCTTTTCTCTTTCGTCAATAATGTGTTTTCTTTCAATTAATGAAAGTGTTTTCAATTTAGGTTTTGATAATTTTTTGTTTTCATTATTATCCTTCTCATTATTATCAATTGTTTTAGTATTATTTTCATTTGAACTATTGTTATTCTATTAATAATAAAAATAATAGTTTTTTTTTTTATTTTATTTTATTAATATTGATTTTCTTGTTATACATTAAAATATATTAAATATATAAACTTACATTTGATTTTCTCTTTTTTGGTACAACATTAATTGTTGGAGGTTCATATGCTTGTTCACCAAATTTTACATTGTCCTTTAAATCCTCAAAAGATAATCCTTCATCTTTTTTTAATTTATTCATTTTCTTTAATTTCTTATTAATTAAGTAACTTTAAATAAATTTATAAAATGTTTAAAAATTAATAAATGAATTTTTTTTTTTAAATATATATGAACTATAATATATATTACTTTTTTCTTTTTTGCTTCTTCTTAGTATCTACTGTTTGAGCCTTTAGTATTGATATTCTACATTCATCTTCAACACGTCTACATTATAAATTCTATTTTAATATATATTATAAAAATAATAGTAATTATAGAACATAATAAAAGTTTATGTTTACTTTGAGAAAGCACTTAAAGATTCCCCTTTTTGTATTTTTAATTCATTTTCTGTATTTTTTTTGGGATTTTCTTTGTTTTTATTTTGTTTTGCTTTTTAAAAAATAAAATATAAAAATTTAGTAAGTTTTTTTTTTATATTATTTTATTTAAAAGAAAAAAATATATTATTATATTTTATAATAATAATAATAATAATAATTTATATGTATATTCTTATTATTAAATTTTTAGGTTTAATTACCTTTCTTTTTATTTTCTAATATTTCTTTATATTTTAAAATTCTTAAAAATTCTCTTGGGGTGTCATTTTCGATTTTCTTATTTTTCCTTTTATTTCTTCTCATTGCATTTTTTGATAAATTAACATTTAAATCATCATCTATCCTTTGACCTGAGATTGCATTATTTCTATTTCTCTTTTTATTTGGCATTTTTAAAATAAGTTTATTATTAATTTAAATAATCTTTAAATAAATTATAATTAATAAATCCTTTTAATAAGAACAAAATGTTTTTTTTGCTTTAAAGAAAAAAGCAAAATATTTAAAATTTGAATTTTCAACCAATCAAACTAAATTATTCATTTTTAATCAATATATAAAATGAAATTTAAAACATTACACAAAACTTCAAATTTTTACATTAAAACAATTTAATAAATAAAATAAAATAGATTATTATAAAGTATTAAAAAAAAACATGTTTTATTCTATACAAATTTATATTAAAAAATTAATTTATTTCAACTAATTTTATTTTTATGTTGGAGAAATAAATCGTTTTTTTTTTTTTTTTATTAAGAAAATAATAAAAATATTATTATTTAAAAATAAACCTTTTTCTAATAACTATACATTATTATTAACATTAATTTTTTTTATTTTTTTCTTTTAATTATTTTTAATTGTTTTATTAATGAATTAATGAATTACAGATTACTATGATGAATTATTTAAAATACATTAACTATTTTTTTTTAAATTATAATCTTTAAAAAATTGTTTCTTAAAAGATATATTGTTATTAGTATAAAGGAAGGATTAGTACAATCTTTTTTAAAAAAAAAAATTAAAGATAAAGTTTATTTATTATATGTAAATATGTTTAATAGTAAAAAGAAGAAAAGAAATATATAGAAATAAATATCAGCTTATTTTAGGTATAATAACTAATTTATTAATAATATATATATAATAATGATACTTTAATTATAAAAATAAAATAAAAGTAAAAATTAAATCGTTATAAAAATAAAATAAATAATAAAAAAAATTAAAATTATTTTTTCCTATTTTTAGTTTTTTATATTTAATAATAAATACATGTACAAAACATTTTTTGGATATATAACCATTAATAAAAAATAGTATTTTTATTTATTTAGATTTTTATTAATAATATTAAAATAGACAAAGTTTTAATAATAAAATTCTAAATATTTTAATAATACATAATTAAAATGAAATGTTAAACTTTGTATTATAAATAATTTTATTTATATCATAAACAAGTAATTCTTTATTCGTAAATTATTTATATATTTATACTTTAAATTTTTTTTTTATAATGAATTATTATTAGTAAAAAAAAAAAGTTTAAATATTATTTAAAAATTTATTTTTATCATTTCTTTATTATATTCCATTAAGTATTTTGGTAAATACTTTAAAAAATAATGATTAAAATTAAGAAATAATAATAATAATAATAATAATAATAAATAATTACTAGAATTAATAATTCTAATCATATTAATATAATTATTATACCTTTTTATTTTAAAAATTTCCATAAACAAACTTTTTTATAATTATTATAAATCATATTATATATTTTATATTCATAAAATTATAATAATTAATATTATATTATCATTATTACTAATATTATTATTTTCAATTAGTTTATTATATTTTTACAATAATAATCTGTTATTTCTCCTTTTAAAATATTAAAAAAAAAATACTAAAAAAAAAAAAAAAAAAGTGGAAGAAAATAAAAATTATATATATTATAGATGAATGATAATGAATATTACAAATATGAGATATAATTAAATGTGAATGTTATACAATATTGTTCAATAAATATATTCTTAACTGAATAAACAAGACTTTTAATATATCATTAGAATTAAGGAAAATATATCAAAAGTTATTAATAATTATATAATTTTTAATATATTCATATTATAACAATAATCATTTGGAAAAATAAATAATATTTATGATTTTAAGAAATACATAGAGAAAGATTTTTATATAACCTAATTTACATATAATAAAAAATACAAAAAGAAAACTATTTTATACATAATCATTACTTAATCCTGTTTTATCTATTCACAATTTTTATTATCTATAAATTACATAAATCAAATATATCATAAAGTAAATACCATAAAATTTATAAAAAAACAATTTTTATAAAATACAATAAGAAGTATAATATATTAATTATATATATATATATATATATTTTGTTGTTATTATAGTATCATATTATATATACACTTTTTTTTTTTTTTATAAATATTCTATTTTATTAATACCATGCGAATGAAATGAAAATAATTAAAATATTTAAATCAATATAATCGAATAAATTATATTAGTTAAGTAAAATAAAAAAAAAAAAAAGAAAAAGAAAAATTATACAAATATAAAGGAAGAAGAAAACAAAAAAGAAAAAAAAAAAAGAGGAAAAATAAGAAAGAAATATAAATATAAATATTCATTTTATTAATATATATGTTTTCAAATAAGACAATCATATCAAATAAATAAAAAGAATTAATAATATTTAACATTTTCAGAGGAAGTAGAAGAAACAAAGAAAGGAAATAAATAAATAAAAAAAAGAGAAAAGAAGAAATATATATATATTTTAAAAAAATTCAATATTAATAATACACAAGGAAAAAGAAAATTTTTAATATTTATTTCATTTTTAATCTTTAATTTTTTTTTTTTTTAAGTATTTCAAATAACATTTTTATTCAAAGAAAAAGAAAAAAAAAGGAAAAAAACAGATAATAATTGACAAAAGCAATTTTGTAAATTAAAAGCTTTTTTTTCCTTTTTTTTTTTTCTTTTTTTTTTTCTTTCTTTTTTTTTTTCTTTTTTTTTTTTTTTTATTCTTATTATAATTTATTATTTATTATATTCTTCTTTATATACATATTATTACATAAATTTATCTTTTTTTTTTTTTTTTTTTTTGAATTCTTGTGATATATAAATTGAAGATTAAAATATAATTATATTTATATATTACATAAAAAAAGCATTGTTTAATAGACATTATAAGTTGTAATTATTTTTATAATATAGATATTTTTTTATTTATTTTATAATATTGTATAATAATAATAATAATAATAAAAAATGGGAGATTATGTTCAGAGGGAAGAACTTAATACGGTATTACCATTTCTGCCTGTTAATTTACGTGAGTTTCTTTACTATGCTAAAGAAGAATCACTTGTTCCAAATTTTATAGAATGTTATGGAGTAGTTATGTCAGTTCAGGTTTCAGGTTAATATATATTCCTTTAATAATTTATAAACAAAATAATTAAATAAAATATATTAATTATATTTCCATTGATAAATATAAATAAATTATTAAAAAATGAACAACAATTTTACGTTAAATTTAAATTAAATAATTAATGGAAATTATAATAAACTAATATATCTATTTTTTCATTTTATTTTTTTATCAATCTAAAATAAAGGGTATGATAATATCAAAAATGAAATAGAAAGCATCGAAAAAGATAATTGGGAAATATTTTCAAAAACACTAAATTCTTATTATAGTGAGTTATGTAAAACAATAAAGAAGTACAATGGAGATATAGGTAATTTAAATATTTTATAATAAAAATTTCATTAATAATATATGCAATTAAATAAGAAAAGTAGCAATTCTTATATTTATTTGTAATGAATATAAAATTTTTCAAAATTAATATTAGTATTTAAATAAAAGTTTAAATAAATGATAAGAAAATTACAAATAAATATATATAAAAATAAATTAAATGTAATATAAATAGTCTAGAATAGTTTAAACTAGAAAACTTAGCTGTTAAAAAATTTCCGATAAAATAATTTCTAATTAAATAATAGTGTAGTTTAATATTGTTTGATTACTAGTTACTTTCAAAATAAAAATACTAATATAATAATATATTTCTAATATAAACTAAAAATTTATAATACAAAACAGTTCGTTTTTCAGGTAAATAAAAATATTAAAATAATAAAAAAATAACTTAACAATAATAATGACAATGTAATATTATATTATATTTATTACAAAAGTAGATAAAATTATTATTATATGGTCAATTGATAGTCAACAAGAACTTGAATGCGATACACCAGAAGATTTTGAAAATGTAAAAGCATATAGTATACTAAGAGCATGCCAATGTGCATTGGATATGCTAAGAGAATTAAATAATTATCCTATAAAAATTCCCGACTATGATAAACCTATTGAAGAAACCTTTTTATTAAAATTTGCTATCGGTTCTGGCACTTTATATCATTTATTTTTGGGAGGTCCGCCAGATAAGTGGAATTATTCCATTACAGGTAAAATACTAGAAATAAATAAATTTAGTTTATTGTAATAATTACTAATTATTTGATTTTCTTTTAATATTTAAAAAGGAAATTCACTTTCAAAGTTAGAAAAAATTTTTGATTTGGCCAAGCCAGGTAAAATATAATTTTTTTTTTTTTAAGAATTAATATCAATTATTAATAAATTTATAATTGTAAATATATTTAAAAAAATAAAGGTCAATTGGCTATTACTTATAACGCTATGAAAACACTCTCACGTTTTGTTCATGTTACTCAATTAAATATCGTAGACCATATTAAAGGTACTGTTATTCTTGAAAATAATGAAGTTAATATTGTAAGACTTTATGATAAATATATTTCCGAAGACGATTTGTGTATAGATGTAACTGTGGAAAATGATGAAAGTAATCCTTCTATTGACTTAGCTAAAGTCAGCAGAAATGTTTTCGATAAATGGAAACATTTTGTTCATGAAAATGTAATATATAAAATTAATCATGACCTAAAAATAGATCAATTTAGTGAATGGAGAAGAATAACGACTTTATTAGTTAAAGTTTCTAATGTTGTTATATCATCTCCTTCAGATTTTTCAATGGCTCAAGAAATTATTAATGCTATATATCGTAGTTTAATTAATCAAGAAGGTATTATACGACACATTGATTTTGATGAAAATGGTATTATCATTGTTATTGATTTTGGTTTACCACCATATTCACATGACAATGATGCCCAAATTGGTATTGATGTAGCTTTCGAAATAATTAATAATACTAAGAGAATAACAGAAAATATTAGAATTGCAATTTCTACAGGAGATGGATGGATTGGAACAATGGTAATTTCTTTAAATATTAAAATAATGTTAGTATATTTATTTATTTATTTTTTTTTTTTGTAAATGAAAAACAGGGTTCCGAAAAAAATATGGAATATGTAGTTGTAAGTATATAATACTTAAATAATTTATATATATAAATATAATATTTACAATATTTATTTATTATAACTTAAATAGTATGGTAATTTGAACAAAATTACAAGTAAGTAATTTTAAATTTGATATATTAAATTTAATTTTTTAAAAAATCTGTAAAAAATTAATGCTAATAATTATTTTACTATAGATGGTATTGTTATGAAAGCTAGAAATGGTACTATTATTTGTGATGAAGAAACATGTAAATTAACCAAAGAAAATGTAACATATGAAGAAAGAGGTTCCATCACAATAAAAACTTCTGATTTACCTATAAAACTTTTCTCGCCAGTTGGAAGCTCATATAATAAACTTGACGTAAAAGACAAAAAGAATCATGAATCTCTTGATATTGAATTAATTGGTAGACAAAAAGAAATTGAAAAGCTTCACAATATTATTAAAAACTATAATGAAATAAATAATGGACAATTAATTATAATTGAGGGTGTTGAAGGTCATGGTACCTCTTTATTAGCAAAGCATATGATGAATGAAGCATACTCCAATAGAATTAATCTTTTGTAAGAATAAACTCTTAATATTAATATATATAGTTAATTTGATTTTTTGATATAATATATTAAAATATATGATTAAATAAATATTGTTGAAAACAGATATAGTGCACCTCGTAAGGCAAAAAAGACAGTATCATATTCAACATACAAATCAATCCTTCAAGATATTATTGTTTTAGCTAAAAAGCTTACAAAGGGTAGAGCTTCAAATATTAATAAAAAAAATGGTATTGAAGATGATAAAAAGAAAAGAAACTCCGTTGATCTATTAACCGAAGAAAAGTCATCCATAGAAAATGATTTAACCATATTATTAAACTTTATGGGTGAAAGTCGTGAATACATTTCGTTATTTTCAATAATATACTCCGAACTTGAAAAATATAAAGATGAAAAGATTGATCCACAAATTCAGGCAAACGAATTAAATAGTTTAATTATTAGAATTTTAGTAAAGCTTTCATATAAAATTCCACTTCTTCTGTGTATAGACCAAATCCAATTCATGGATTTCTTCTCTTGGAGATTAACAGAATGTATTTTAAAGTGTAATGCGAAGATTTTAATTACTCTTGTAACCTATCCAGAATCAAGTTATCCTTCTAATGAAAAATCATTAGAAATTTTCCAAGGAATTTTAAAAATGCCAAGAGCAGTTATTATTACACTTAATGGAATTTCTGAAGATGCAGCATGTGAAATGATTAAAGATGCATGTACCGTTAAATTTGCCCAAAAATGTACTGGTGTTTCTCAATCAATTTTAGAAATTATTTATGAAAGAACTCAGGGTAAATAATTATTCATTAAAATATTTTATAGCATATATAGTATATTATGATTACATTGTTTTAAATATCAAATATAAATTTTAACATTTTAACATATAAAATTTTATTTATAATAGGTGCTCCAACATACATTAAAAGAATGATTTCTTTCCTTCTGGAGTTGCCAAGCTTTTATCTTGCTACTGATGGTTCTTTAAGATACCATCAAGATTCTGAAGATCCACAAGAACTTGAAAATGTTATTCCATTTGGTGGTATTGAAACTGTAGTTGTTAATGAATTTGATAAATTAGATACAAATTTCCAAAACTTCTTAAGAGTTGCTACGGTCTTAGCTCAATTCAAATTATCCGATGTTAAAAGATATCTTGTTACTCAAGATTATTATTCCGAAGAAAAATTCCCATATTTAAATATAAAGGATGATGAAGAAATCTCTAATATGGAAGAATTCTTTGCTGAATATGATAAATATAACTTCTTAAGACTTGTGGTGGAGGAAAAGGATAATTACCAAGAATCTGTATTTTCTTTTGTTAGTGATATGGTTCAACAAGCAATTTACAAAATGATGACTAACCAAGTAAGAGAAGAAATTCATATGTATTATGCTAAATATTATGAAGGTATTTATGAGGCGGATACACAAAAAAATCAAGAATTGTTATCTACTATTTACGAGCATTATTCTCATACAAATGATAAAGTCAATACTAAAAAGTATCTTGAAATGGTATGTCAATACTTCTATAAGATTAAGTCAATGACTGAAACATTAAAATATTACAGAATGTTACTTAGAATGTATGAAACTGATCAGTATACATTCCCATTTACTATTAGTAATTGGAGAATTAGTGAATGGCATTGTCAAATAGCAGAAGCTTATCTTTCATTATTAAAATACCATGAAGCTGAAAATCATATTGTTGTTGCTCTTTTGTTAATTAACATTCGTTTACCAGAAAAGAAACTTCAGACATGGTGGGCAGAAAAGAAAATTAACTTTAATCATTACTTAATATGTAAAAGAAACTTTAGTACAACAGAAAGTAAATCCGAGAAAACAAAACGCCATGCAATGATTAATAGAAGATATCTTCTTGTTCTTTGTGAAACATATAACACCTTACATAAACTCACACAATTTAGAATGGCTATTAAAATGGCTATTAAATGGTCTTCTTACTTAGAACCTGATCCAAATTATGCTCAAATCTTGTCTATGTATGGTTTAGATATTGTTACAAATATTAATAATGTTAATGAGACTCAAGTAAGTATGAAAGCTTTACAAAAAGCAGAAGAAATTTTAGCTGAACATTATAACCCAATTACCTCTTATCACTTGTATGCTTATGATTGTTTAGCTCAGGCATACTTTGCTCTTGGTGATTGGCAACGTGCATTCTATCACTGGGAAACACTTATTAAAATGTCAGGTGATTTAGGAGAAATGTATCTTGGTGATAAAGCTTGGGTTCTTAAATCCTTTACTGAATTTCATGGAGGATATATTGAAAGAAGTATGAAGACAGCTGTTGAAATGTTTAATAAAAGAAAACTTTGGAAAACCCAATGTTTAGCACTCTCTCTTATATTATTCAATTACACTTCCTCAAATGAAGAAGAAGAAATTACAGTTATCTTATCTTTGATCAAGAAGATATGCTCATTAGGTCAAAGCCCTAATACCGGTAACTTCAGTGTACAACTTATTTTCTATGGTTTAATATGCGAAGTTTTCTTTAGATTTAATATAGAAATTTTAGAAGATACCTGGAATTCACTTGCCCGTGTTGTACGTCTTCTTGATAGATTAAGTCACGCAAGTTGGGGTACATTAGTTAGTTTACCACACTTCATTAATATTTTATACTTAGCATACGATCAAGGTATTTTTGAAGAAGAAACTGAACATTGTATCATTTGTTTAGGTATATTATTTACCCTTACCCATGATTTAGAAAGATTCTTTAATTCATACATAATTGCATTGCCAATGTTAGCTTTATGTAGAGGTCTTTATCAGCTTATTAATGGTAATGTTAATAATGCATTAGCTGAATGGCGTACAGGTCTAATTGATGAAAAATCATCACCAAAATTGAGAACTCCTTATTATAATGCTATCCTTTATACCAAAATTGCTCAATATACCCCAGATGATGCAGAGCGTGAAAATATGATTAATAATATTGAAAATGTTACTAAAACAATATACCAATATGATTTATTCCCAGCAGATAGAATAAAACCAGAAGACTACAAAAAACCATTAATTATAGATCAAGATTTACGTAATAGAGTGTACCAAAGATTACTTAAAAGAAAAGAAAATAAACCAAAGAAAAGCCGTAATGGTAGACCATCTAACCAATCTATACAAAGTCAAGTCCTTCAATCAATGGATATTAAGAGTTCAATTCGTACAGAAAATATTCATTCAGGTATGCCAGGAAGAAATGGTTTAGAACCAAATGCGCCAGCATCAAGAATTCGTTCAAAACCAAATGGTACGAGAGTAACGATTCAGTAATAATAATAAGAATAACGATTATTTAAAATGTAACATATGCTCGAAAAAAAAAATAAAAGAAATATAGATATAATTATTAAATAAAATAACCAAAATAATTCACCAAATATATTAATATTTATTATACAAGTTAAAATTTTTCAATTACATTTATTTCCAAAGAAAAAAAGAAAAAAAATTATCATAAAAGTAAAAAAAAAAAAAAAAAAAAAAAATCAGTTATCAAAAAAAAAAAAAATAATATATATATATATAAAATATTAGATTATTAGAATAACAGTTTGAATAAAAATATTTTCAATAATGATGACTATTTATTTAGTAAATAAGTAAATTATAATAACCCAACATTATCCAAATATATAAGCTACTACGAACGAAAATAAATGAATATGGACGTTATTTAAAATTATTTATATTTCAAAAATATTACAGATAATTATTTTTTTTAATATTATTTTATTTAAAATATTTTTATTTTATTTTTGTATTTAATAGGTTATTATATTAAAAAAAAATTTATTAATTTTTTAAACTTTACATACACAAACTATTTTTTAAAAATAATATATTTATTAAATTTATTAATATATAAATAGTTATAAAACTCAACTTTTCTATTATTAATATTGAAAAAAAGTTGTTGATAATATAATCTTTTTTACTATATTAATAGTATTATCAAAATTCAATAATTAAGTATAAAATATAAAAGAAAAGATAAATGATTATAGAAAAAAAATTTTAAAATTTAAAAATAAATTCAACATAAAATTCTAAATACAAAAAAAAAAAAAAAAAAAAAAAAACAAAAAAAAAAAAAAAAAAAAAAAAAAAAAAAAAAAAAAAAAACAAAAAAAAAAAAAAAAAAAAAAAAAAAAAAAAAAAAAAAAAGTTTAAATAATTGATATATATATATATAATTATGTAATTATAGATTCATGATATTTGTATTTTTATTATTATATAAATAAAATTTACGATTAAAATTTAAATTTCTTGTTAATTTGAGAACTTTTTTATTGTAACCTTTTTTTTTTTATAAAGATAATGAATATAATTATTAATATATATAGATCTTTTTTTTTCAATAAAAAAATATGTTTTATAAGAGATATACTTAATTGTTTTATTTAATTATTTACTTTTTATTTTATTTTTACTAGGTTTTATTTTTTTATTCTTTTTTAAAAAAATTTTTTTAATTACCTTTTTTTTTTTTTTACTAGAAGAGAATAAAAAATATGAAAAACTAATATAACTTATTTGATTTAACATCAAATGGTGATGATGACTGTGTTTCTATTTCAGATAAATCAATACTTCTAAATATAACTATGAATACAAGTAAATGAAGTCCCAATATATAGGCTAAGAAAAAAATTCTTGAATATTTATTTGCCATAAATATTTTTGTAATATTTAATGTAACCTTTTCTACTGTATTGAGAGAACGATACTTTCTATTTTCTTCTCTGCCTCTAAATTCATTAAATGGATTAATAGAATCTTCATACATCATCTTATATTTTTCAGATATATCGTTATCATTGTATGAGTGAGATTGCATATCTACAGAATATGATTGATCCTTTTTATTACGATTATAGCCTCTATCAGCGATATTATATGAAGAAGTTTTATTAAAGGATTGCAAATATCTTATTTTTTCATATAATTTAATATTATCATTTTTTAATGATTGGACTTCTAACTCAACATCTTTTCCTTTATCATTAATACTACGAATTTGCTGTTCTAATTCCTGATTGCGTTGTCTATATCTATTACGTTGACTTGTTAAAATAGCAATAATAGAATCGGAATTATTTTCATCATTTGGACCTTCTGTTGTTTGATTTATTAATGCTGCACCTATTTCATCATTATTTACAATACTATTATTTTTTTCTTGAATAGTTTGGTTCTTATACTTTGAAGGTTGTAGTGTATTAACTTTAAGAAGATCTTCCTCTAATTTTGATATTAAGTTTTCTTGTTCTTTAATTTTTATATTGGAATTCTCGAGGTTTTTGGTTGTTTGAGTCAATGATGTGTTTAATTGTTCGACCTCTATTTTCTTTTCTGTTAATTCAGCCTGTAATTTTTTATTTTTTGCCATAATTAACTTTTCTAGATTTTCTTCTTGGGTATTGTTAGATTCAACCGTTGTTGAAAATTCAATAGATTTCAAAACTTCTAATTCTTCTTTAATTTTTTTATAATCTGAATAAGTTTCGAGTTTTGCTTTATATTTTGAGATAGTTTCATTTGCTTCTGAAAGTCGAGCATCTAAATCACTTATTTTTGAATTAAAAATTAATTCATTCTTACTTGTTATATTTTTTTGTCTTTCTACAGATTTGATAAGTTGATTAATTTCTTCATCTTGTGTTTGACATTTCTTTCTTAAATTTATTAATTCTTCCTCAGAATTTCCTGCATTCGCAAATGAAAAATTATCATTAATTGCTTTTTCTTTACTTTTAAAACTAGTATCATCAGATATTTCATTTAAAATTTTATTTAATTGTTGTCTTAAGTTTTCATTTTCTTGTTGAAGTTTTGCTACATTCATATTTGCATTTTCCAAATCATTTGTTATTATTTCCAATTCTGCTAATTTACCCGCAACCTCTTCTTCATACTTTTGACTATGGTCTATAATTTTTGCTTGCGTATTATCATGGTTATCTTGCAAAGCCATTAACTGATCTTTTAATTGATTTACTTGACGTTGAAGGAAATGTTCTCTTTCTTTAAACAACATAATTTTTTCATCAATTATATTTTTCATTTCACTTTCTTTTTCTATTACTTTCTCATTTACTAATTCATCTATTTTAGTTTCATACAACATAACTTGTTGTTTTAAGACTGAAACATTTGAATTTTTAATTTTATAATCACTAAATTCATTGTTTACATTTTTAAGTTCATTTTTTAAATTTTCATTCTCTTTTTTTATAACTTCATAATCTTCTTTTTTACTATTTTGTTCCTGTTTTTATTATATTTTAATTATAATACAATAATTAAAATATATAATATATATAATAAGAAAAATAAGAAAATATATATTTATATATTATATATAATTTATATTTTAGTAATAATATAAATTAAAATATATATGTTGAATAAAATATTTTTTTAGTAAAAATAAATATAGATGTAATATTTTATTACCAAAAAAGAAGAAATTAATGCACTAGGGTCAGGTGCTTCCAATAATAATTTATATACATTTAGGAAGGCTGTTTCTGAAACTTTGCTTCTTTTAGTAATATTATCAATTTCATTTTGATACGCCTTCAATAATGTTTTGAATTTTATTAATTTTTCATCATTTGATAATCTTTTAAAATCTCTAGTTTGTTCTGCTAATTGTTTCCGTGAAGCTAAAGATTCTTTTTGATTATTAATAATTTTTATTCCTTGTTCATCAAGTGTTTTTTGTAATTCAACTAGATTAATTTGTTCCCAAATCTTAATTGCAGTTTGATATGAGTCTTCCATACTTTTTTATTTACTTGAATATATATTATTTTTTTCAATTTTTTATAAATTTTAATTTTATTACTCTTTATTTTTATTTTATTTTATTTACTTTATTTTTATTTACTTTATTTAATAAGTCAATAAATAGAATGTTTACAACATAAAAATATTTATATATGAAAAATGTGTTTCAGCAATTAATTAATAAAAGCATCATATTCATATATATTATAACAATAATAATAATATTTATCAAAAGCTTTAAAATTAATAATTTATACAACTTTTTTTTTTTTTCGACACTTTTTTATAAATAAAAAAAAAAAAGAAAATACTGAATTATTTTTTATATTTTAATTATTAGTATATAAATACTATATATTTACAAATTTTCATAAATATATTTATATTTTGAATGATCTAAGCTCTTCTATGTTCCAAACAAAGAAATGTCATAATATTAAATTATATAATGAATATATGAAATGGTTTTTAAAGCTTTATGAGACTAAAAGTTTTAGAAATGATAATGTACCTATATATTAATATAACAAATAAATTAAATAGTTTATTTGAATTTAATATATATCAAAAATTTTTCCTTGTCACAAAAAAAAGAAATTTTTTGTGAAATAAAAATTAAACTTAAAATGAATTTTTAATCAATAATAAAAGACTAATAAAGATTGATATATAAAAAAAGGAAAATAAAAATAAATATTTGTTATTATATATATAAAAATATTACTAATAATATTTAAAAAAGAAAAAAAAATAAAAAATAAAAGGTGTAAAAAATAATATTAATAATAAGAATAATAATAAAATATGGAATCAAATTACTCAACCATCTTTGATTTAGATTTGGAACAAGTAAATTTAAAATTTATCATATAAGTTTAGATTTTAATTTAATTCAAATTAAATAACAAAAATAAATAAGAGAGTAATAAAACAAATAATAATTTACATTCTATATATAATATGTTTTTTTTTTATTATTATTATTTAATTATTTATTTCTCAAATATCCAAATAAATAAATAAAAATAAACTTAAAAAAAAAAAATAAATAGAATCCCGAAAATAAAGACAAAAATGATCTTGAATTCCAAAGTAAGAAAATATTTTAAAAATCTTATTTCATTTAAATTCATTATTATTAATATTTTCAATTAATGTACTATATAATAATTTAAAAAGATTTTGTTATGTCCAATGACGAAAATATTGGAAAAATGACAACAAATAAAGCTAATACAAATATTGGAAGTGGTATATAACAATTAAATTAATCAAAAATAATAATAATAATAATAATAATAATAATAATAATAATAATAATAATAATAATAATAATAATACGTAATATTTTAATTAATTAATAAGAAAAACATAATATTTATGGATATTTATATATGTATATTATGTAATAATTTTTATTATTAGCAACCTTTACTAATATGGAAGATTCAAATTCTTCAAATAATTATTCCTTTTGGAATATTGAATATTACTCAAAATATTTTAATGTCGACACCAAGGATGTAAGTTACTTTTATATTAAAACATTAAAAATAAAATAAAAAAAAAAAAATTATGCTTTCAAAATAATAAAATTAATATATTAATAGGTTATAGAAAGAATTGTTTGTACAATAATTCCAAAAGAAAGTTTCTTTAATAAGGTTGATGCAAATCCAGATTTATATGGTAAATATCAATAATTTTTTTTTTAAATGTATTTTATTATTTAACATTTAAAATAATAATTATCATAAATATTTTTTATTATTAATACGTATAATAAATAAATTGCTAATTAAATGATTATTACAATAAAATAGGTCCTTTTTGGATTTCAACTACTGTTATTATGGTTTTATTTGTTACTTCATGTATTGCTAACTCATTAGTTACTTATTTAAATGATAAAAAAGGAAATGCCAAGTATAATTATGATTTTTCATTATTATCCTTTGCCACTGTTACAGTTTATACTTATATTGGTTTAATTCCATTAGTTATTTGGTTTTTATGTAAATATTTTTCAATTGCTCTTGGATTAATTGATTTATACTGCCTCTATGGTTACGGATTAAGTTTATGGATACCTGCTGCTGTAAATATAAATATATCTAAACTATTATTATCAAGAAAACTTTATTATCAATTAATTATTCTTTTAATATTAATTTATTATCTAATTTAATAGGTTTTTGCTATATTACCAAATTCTTTATTACATACTATATTTGTTTTACTTCCTGGTATAATATCAGGTAAATTAGCAATCACTTTTATTATTTATTTAAAGTAAATTATAATTACATTTCCACTTTAATAAAAATTATAATAATAATAATAATAATAATATATTATATATATATATATTTTTCATTTATTATATTTATCATTTCAAGGTTATTATTTATATTATAATATATATCCATATACTAAACAATGCGATAATAATTTCGCTTCAATTGTCATTTTTGCAACTATCTTTACTTCATTAATTATTCTTGTTTTAATTTTTAAGATAGTATTCTTTAAATTTTCAGTATAGTTTGAATAATATATTAATAAAAATATATATAAAAAAAATGGGGACTTATATATTTAATTATTTAATCGAAATCATATATACAATATTTCATTAACACAATACTTTTTTAAGTAATAATGATTATATATATATATAATTAATAAAAATAAAATAAATTTATGCTGTATAATGTTAAACTAGAAAAATAATAATAAATTCAACAAATAAAAATAATCACACTATGCTCAATATACATCAATAATATAAATCTGAAAATAATCGAGTTTTTATAATTTTAATTAATTTTAATTAATATTTTTTATTTTTATTTTTATTTTTTTTTTTTTTTTTTTTTGAATTTTGAATTTTGGATTTTGAGTTTTGAGTTTTGAGTTTTGAGTTTTTGAGTTTTTGAGTTTTTGAATTTTTATATAAAATCATTTATAAGACTTAATAAATTTACAAAATTATTTTAATATAAAATAAAGTTATATTGAATATTATTATTTTGTAATATTATTATAATTATTTTAATTAATAATTGTATTTATAATATTTATTCTTTCAAAAAAACAAACTTTTATATTTGTTTAAAAATTTTTTCTAAATATATAAATTTATTTTATACTAAATTATTAATTTATTCATTTTATCGTATAAAACTATTAACCATACACTAATATTTATATTTAGTCTTATTCCGCGTGATTTCCTACTTATATATAAAGTAGAATAACTATTAAATCATACCATTTTGAATATTTCATTATATTCAATTGCGTACATTGAATAAATTATATAAAAAAAAAGTCAAAGAATATAAATAATACAAATAGTTAAATAGTTTTCTGGAAATTTTTTCTTAATATAAAAAACAAAAAGAGTAATCTAAATAATATGGAAACGGAAAATACAAATACAAATGAAGGATCAAATGTTGTTACAGAAAATGCACCAGACATGAATGAATTTGAGCAAGTACAATCAGTAGAGGAAGTCATTGAAGAAACATCAGAAGAAAAAACAACAAATGAAATAATAAATGAGAAATCAAAAGAATTACAAGAAGTTCAAAATCTTCCAGATGATTCAAATATTCAAGAACCAGCATTGGAAACTGTAAATATTGAAATTCAAGGAGCAAATGTATCAGATGTAAACGAGGAAACAAAAGAAGAAGTTATAAATACCAATACAGAAACTCCAACTGAATCTATTCCAGAACCAAATGAAACAATAATTGAATCAGAAATAGTCGTACCATCTACTGAAAAAAATGATGAAACAAATAAAATTGAAAATTCTACAATTGATAATCAAAATAAAGAATCTTTAATAGTTGAGGAAGTAGTCATGACACCTCCAATTAATAATGATGAATTATCAAAAATAGATAATGTCATAATGGATCAAAATGTAACAGAGGAATCACCTATTACTGAAATTACTAATATGCCAGAAGAAGAAAGTCAGAATACAGAAATGTTTGAAGAACAAGTCAATAATATACAAAATAATTACTATTCAGCTGTAAATAACAAAAACCAAAATGCAAAAACTTCTATTATGAAGCCTGTTGGTGTTGAAAATTATAAATTTTCTAGTGAACCAAGAGCTATTCCAGCACCTTCTCAAAGAAGAAAATATAGAGATCCATATGAATTAGAAAAAATGCTTTCTATTCAGAAAAATGAATTTAATCAAGAAAAACAAAGAATGTAAATATATTTATTATAAAAAAAAATTTTTATAATTTTATTAGTATAAAAAAGTATAAAAATATTATTAATTTATTAATAATGACTATTAATAATATCTTTTCCCCATCATTATTAAAATGCTTATTTATTTTTTAATATTATAGTGCATGCAATATTATGTATGATCCAAGAGTTGTTCGTGGAAATACTTATGCAGCAAAAATATTACCATTAGTAAATTGATGATTAATATATATAAATAATAAAACATTCCTTTTATTAATATAGAGTATTTAAAAGTATTAAAAAAATATAAACAATCTTTTAACTATAAATTTATTATCTCTATTTTATTTTCTTATATGATCTATATATAAATTAATTTATGCTCTACTCAATATAAATAATATTTGGAAATATTTAATTAATTAAATATAAAAAATAAATAAATAATAGCAATCAGAACCAGATCCATTAGAACTTCATAAACAAGAGGAAATGAAGAGAAGAGCAAAAGCACGAAAAAGAGCTGCAGAGAAAAGAAGAATAAAAACTCCTGAACCAGTAGAAGGTCGTCATCATGTAGAAATTCAAACAGATCTTTATTTAGAAGAACTTTATGATAAAGTACCAGAAGCAATTGCCGCCACTCAAACTGATCTTTTCTTAGATAGAGCACCATCACCTTTATATATTCCACAAAAGTCTGGTATTGATGCAGCCACACAAATTTATGATGGAGAATTGTTTGACTTTAACTTTGAGGTAAAAATTAATTAAATGAAAAATATATCAGAAAAAAACTGATTTCTATATTTTGTATACTTTTTAATAAATAATCGATTATAAATTTTAATATTAATTTTTATTTATATATATTACTTTTTACAGGTTGAGCCAATTCTTGAAGTTCTTGTTGGAAAAACTCTTGAACAAGCATTAATTGAGGTTATGGAAGAAGAGGAATTAGAAATGCTAAGAAAGCATCAAGTATATATAAAAATACAATGTTCTATCATTATATATAGTATATAAATTACATATATATTGATATTAATGAATATATATAAATTTTTATCTTATAAATAATATTAATATTTATATTAATATTTAATTATTATAATCATTTAAAAAAAAAAAAAGATTGATTTTGAAGAAAAAAGAAACGCAGAATTAGCAGAAGTTCAAAGACTAGAAGATGCAGAAAGACGTAGAACTGAAGAAAAGGTACACATACTAATATTTATATTTATTATTTTTATGATATGATAAAGTTGATTTAATTTGATTTGACCATAAAAGATAATTAATAACTTTTTAAAAAATAAAATATAATTTTTTATAATATTATTATTAAAGAATCGTCGCATTACAGAAAAGTTAAAATTAATGGAAGAAAAGAAAGAAGTTGTTGAAAAAATAGCAGCTAGATCATTCACAAATTCATATTTATCTAATTTAATACCATCCGTATTTGAAACTCTTAATGATAATGGATTCTTTTATGATCCTAGAGAAACAGAAATTGAAAATTATTTCTTGCCATGGCTCACTCATAAATCAAATAATTATGTTGATAAAATAAGAACTAGTCGTTTATTATTAGATCGTATGTATAATTTAAAACGAAATTTTATAATAAATGGTGATTTTTAATAATCACATTTTATTTATTATTTTTATTTTCTAATAATATAATAGATATTATTCTTAGCTCAATAGAACAACTAAACGATATGGGAAGACCAATTTTAAAGGGATTAAAAGGAAGAAAAATTAAAAAATCAAAAGTAAATATACCATTGGAAGATTGGCTTAATCCAGATAATACTTATAAATGTACAGAATGTAAAGAACCAAAATATTAGAATTATTAATATATTTAACAAAAACCTATTAGAAAAAAAAAAAAAAAAAAAGAATAAATAAAATGATTTTCATACAAGATAATATTGTATAACATTTATATTTAAATTTTTAAGATATATCAAACAAAAAGATGAATATTGATATATATATGACTATTTACAATATAATAGTATTATTATTTAAATTATTAAATATTTTTATGAATACTATTAATCATTGCATATAAATGTTTTTTCATTTTCAATAATAAAGTTATATTTTATATATTTAATGCTCAACATCTAATTTTTCTATATAAAATATTTATTAGAAAAAAATTTAAAAAGTAAAACTATATTTTTTTTATAATTGATTAATATATAAAGGGTTAGTTAACTAACCCTATTATATATATAAAAACTTTAAATGAATTTCCATATCTTTATATATATTATAATAAAAAATTCTTAAATTATATTAGAAAGAATATTTAATAATATTATTATAAACATTAAACCTTTTATTATTATCTTATTATATTTTGTTAACAATAAAAAAGTTCTAATATTATTTTTTGAAAAAAAAAAAAAAAAAAACTTTTATTTTTTGGAACGATGAATTTATTGTTTCTTTAAATTTTTCTATGTGGAGACCTTCCATTATTATAAGTGTATGGTTATAATAACATTTATATATTTTTTGGCAATTATTTAAATGTTTTTTAAAGGTTAATATTCCATTTTTAGAACATTTTAATGTTACACGAAATTAATTAAAAAAAATAAATTAAAAGAATTATTTTTTTTTTCTAATTTTATGAAACATGAAATTTACATGTGGCAATTGTAAATAAAGTTGGATGTTAAATAAAAATAGAAATATTCGAATAAAGGAAAAACGGCAGTAAGAACAATAATCAAATTCAAAAAGATATAACTTTATAAACCATTAAAAATCATATAAAATGGAGTGACTATAATGAATTAAGATAATCAATTAAAACTGTAATATTCATTTATCTATATAAACATTTTTAATTAAATATATATAATTATTTAAAAATAACTATTTTTAATTTATGATAATTATAGATTATTTTTTTAAAGATGTTAAAATGATATTATCTATATTTATTTTGTATTAAATATTTAAATGTCTGAAAGTAATAAAAAAAAATCGATTCAAAATTTTAGATATAATGATACATAATATTATATTAATATCTCTAATATGAAATGTATATACATAAACTTTTAATTTAATTTCTTCTTATTATTTATCACTATATTCTAATATTACTAAACATTCCATTTCATGTATTTTAATAATATCATTAATTATTATCTTTTTTTTTTAATTATGAGGGAAACGTTGAAGAAATGCAGAATGAAAAATATTAAAATATCTTTATAATGTATAATCCTCATTTTATACATATTTCTTGCGGTTAGTTCTATCTTTATATATATAAATCTTGATCTAATATATACAAATATATAATATTATTTATATATAATATATGATATAATATACTTAAAATAAATATTATAGTAATATAATATATGGAATTATAATTAAATTAATATATATTATTAATTAAATTTTGTTATTAAACTTATTAATAATACTAATAATGGATATATCAACATTCTTTAATATAATTACAATATACTGTTAATATATTTAATATATATAATTTTAATAATATCCTATTCTAATTATAATGATTAACCATTTATATATATAATAAATAATTAATTATGAATATAATGTGTATAATAAATAAATAAAATAAATAAAATTAATTATTATATATAATTAATTATAATAATTATAACTATTAATTCAAGCATATTTAAAGTTATATTTTCTAGAGTAAGACTGTCAAAATCTCTTTATTATTTTTATATTCTATAATTGATTATATACATGTAAAAGAAAACAATTTTCTTTCTTTAATAATAATAATAATAATAATAATAATAATAATAATAATAATAATAATAATAATAATAATAATAAATAACTTATAATTAAATAAACATAGTCTTATATTTTAATTAACATAAACATATTATATTAAATAATTGTTTAATTATATAATTGTTTATATAATTTGATTTATATAAAAAATAAAAATATATAAATAATAAATAATGAAAAATCAATCAATAGATTAATTGTATTTACAATATTATTTTAATTACTTTTTATTTAAAAAAGTGAAAAAGAAAACAACATTTATAACAAAAACTTATGAACATAATAGCAATTATAATTAAAAGGATTTTTGTTATATTAAGAAGTGTTTTTCTTTTTCGATAAATAAGAAACAAGTAATAATAAAATTTTGTTTATTGTCATTATGATTTCAAATTTAAAGAATATAAAGTATATAAATTATAATTTATATAATAAATTTACTTAAAAAATAAAGACTATATAAATCGATTGAATATAAATAATATACAAAATCAATAATTAAAATAAAAATAAAAACCATTAGAAAAATTAATTCAACAAATTATATCTTGTATAGATTTATTGTATAAAAATCAACACTATAATACCAGTTAAAATACTTATATTATTATCTTAAAAAACAAATATATATTGTAGATTTATAAATCATTTTTAGTAATATAGAAATCAATATTCACAAAAAGAAAATAATTAAATTAAAACTTTTTTGTAAAAAATTCTAAAGATTAAAAATTATTTTAAAATTTATTAAAAATTATAAAACTATTTATAAAAAGTTATTTATTAAAATTATATTTTATTATTTTTATTCATCCTTTGTAAATTCAAATTATCTTTTTCTACTCTAAAAGTTTTATTACACAGAGAAATAATAATATTTGAATCATAGTTCAATTTCTGCAATATATGGTAATAAAAGGAAAAAAAAAATTTTGTAAATTTAATATATTTATTATTGTAATTGTAAATTTATATAATATTAATTTATTTATTTTCTATTATTTAGCTCTTTTAATATTTATATTTCATATAAACAATAAATTTCAATAAATAAAACTGAATTCTTCGAGAGAAATATAGAAAAAAAGCTATTTTACATCAATCTTTTTATAAAAACTTTAAGAATATAAGATTTCTAAATAAAAGGAGTATTAAAAGAATTTAATTTCCATTTTATTGGCCTTTTTTTTTTCAATAAATAAAATAGAAAAACAACAACAACAACAATAACACTTAATGAAATATATTGTTTTCTCAATATAAAGATTCATTATAAAATTTCTTAATTAAGAATTTTTAAAAAATAAAAACTAAAGCAAATAAACAACAACGACAATATTAGAATTTTTTATCATCTGACCGATTATCAATTATTATTTTTCAAAAAAAAATATATACAATAATTAATAATATCGATATATAACTTTTTTTTTCAAAAAATAATAATTAAAAACAAAGATGGATCAGTCTCAATCACATAGACTCTATCCTTTTAATAGTTTTAAATTTAATCCAAACAGAATTCAAAATATGCAAATGATACCTGAATATATTTATGCTGAGCGTGAGAATGCTTTTCAAGAATATCAAAACAGATATAATTTAAATGATTTTGAACGATTAATCACTTTGGGTAACAAATATTTATATATTAAAATACATATTATCATTTAATTTTTAAAAACTAATAATATTTTTGATATGTGGTTTTATTGTGTTATAAAGGTACTGGTACATTTGGTCGTGTGTTTCTTGTAAGACGCCGTGGATCTCACAATTACTATGCTATGAAAGCAATGAAAAAAACAGAAATTGTACGATTAAAGCAAGTAGAACATATTAATTCAGAAAAAGAAATTATATCAAAAGTTCGTCATCCATTTATTGTTAATATGTATGTATCATAAAAAGTTTTTTAAGAGTAATAATATATTTTACTATTTATCATATATTTATTGTAATATTAAAATACGAATGATATTATTTTATTATTTTATACCAAAAAAAAAAAAAAAAAGGCTTTGCACTTTTCAGGATGTAAAATATTTATATATGATCATGGAATATATAATAGGAGGTGAATTATTTTTACATTTAAGAAGAGCAGGAAATTTTCCTCCATATCAAGCAAAATTTTATGCAGCCGAAGTTATCCTTGCTTTAGAATACTTACATAAATTAGATATCGTATATAGAGATTTAAAGCCAGAAGTAAATAATATCTTATTTATTGATTAATAAGAAAAGATGTGATATAAATTTAACTTACTTTTAAATTAATAATTATTTTATAGAACATTTTATTGGATCAAACTGGTCATGTAAAAATTACAGATTTTGGTTTTGCAAAAAAAGTTGAATCAAGGTAATATTAAACGAACAATAATTAATTATTTTTAGATTTAAATTAAGCCTTTTTAATAATATTTACTTTTAAATTAATTAAAATATAGAACATGGACATTATGTGGTACTCCAGAATATTTAGCTCCAGAAATTATTCAAAGTAAAGGTCATGGTAAAGCAGTAGATTGGTGGGCATTAGGTATCTTAACATATGAAATGCTTTTAGGGTAAATAATTAAAATAATTTTATAAAAAAAATAAATATGTAATAAAAAATAGAATTAATATATTTTCTATCTGTAATGGTTCTATCATAATTAACAAATAATTTTTTAAATAATAATAGATATCCACCATTCTACGATGAAAGTCCATTTGGTATTTATGATAAAATCTTAAAAGGTGTTATTTTCTTCCCACCTCAAATAGATAAAGTTGCAAAAAACTTAATTGAAGGTTTACTTACAGAAGATATAACAAAAAGATTAGGAAATCTTGTGGTAAGTTGGTTGTTTTCTTTGTTAAAATTAAATAATTAAATGACCATAAAAATAAATATTCATATTTATATAACAAAAAATAATTATATAAAAATAAATTAATATTTTAAATAATTTTTTTTAAAAAAAGGGTGAAGCTGAAGATGTAAAACGACATAGATGGTTTAAAGATATAGATTGGCAAGCTTTATATAATAAAGAGATAATTGTAAGTATTAAATAAAAAATAATGATTATTGTTAATTTATAAATATAATAAAATGTAATTACTTTAATAATTATGTATATAGCCACCATTTATACCGAAATGTCATGCAGTTAATGATACTAGTAATTTTGAAAGGTATCCTGAACCATCACCTGAAGAATTTATATTGAATGAAAATGATGTTGATACATACAAGGAATTATTCTTGAATTTTTAGATTTTAGATATTAAAAATTATATAATTGTTAAATACAGTACAAATATAAAAATATATGAAAATAATCAAGGGAAATAAACGACATATGAATTTACAAGAATATTTAAATATAAGAAATTATCATTTACAACCATATCTATTACAATTTATATATATTTATATAAATTTTTATTACAATATATTTCATATATACTATTCTAAGAGTAATTATAAAAATAAAATAATAAATAAAAGATGTTTAATTTATTATATGTATATAGTATGTAACCAAATCCTGTTGTATTTTAAAATATTTTTAAAGATTAGAATATTAAATTTAAGTAATTAATTAATAGGAAATAAATATAATATATTATATATCTAAATTCTCTCGGTTTATATATATATATATATATATATATATAAAGATTTAAAATAAAAATAATTAATAAATAATGAATAATAATACTTTATTGTTTTCAAAAATGTGGTATTATATGTTTATTATTATTATTATTATTATTATTATTATTATTTTGATATTTATTCCATATGATTTAAACTATTAATCATGTCTTGGTGTGCTTGAAGACTTTCTTCAGTGATTGTCTTTTCTAGTTCATTACGTGTGGCGTTAAAGATTTCTATAGCATTGTCTTGACTTTTATTTTCCAAAAAGTAAGCAATTGCAGCTTTTCCTAACGCTAAGGAAAGCGCTTTTTTTGATCGAAGGTTAACTTTATTACCAAAACCTGGAATAACTTTTGTAATAGCTCCAACTACATTATAAATAGCATAGCCTGAAAGTCGTAGAAAACCAAACATATTTAAAAATTCATAAACAGTTTCATACGTCACCGTTGAATTATTTAAACGAGCGATTGTATAGATCATCCATACTCTTAAATCACTATGATTTATGATTTATATAAAATTTAATTAAATAAAAAAAAAAAAGAATTTAATTTTATTGTTTATTTGTCTATTTATTATTAATTTTTATTTATTTGATTTTTTCTTTTGTTTTCTTTTAATTTTTTAAACTTACTTTAATGGAAGATTTTGGGAATAAGGATTTGGCACAGAACTGATTACAGTAACAAAACTACTTATTAACTATTATTATTTAATATTAAAAAATAGATTTTATTAATAATAATGATAATTAAATAATACTATATTTACATTATTTTTTATGTAAATACTTTATAATACTAAATCATTATTATTATTATTATTTTTACCTCTGAAAGCTCATTTGCTAATTTCACTTTAACTTCTTGAATATTACATATTTGAGCAATCTAAAATTATTTGAAAACAAGGAAAATTAATTTTTTTTCTAATTTTTTTTTTCTTTTTAAAAAAAGAAAAAAACATACCTTAAACATAGCTTTTAATTTTATATTATTTATTAATAAATCAATAATTTTATCAATGTTATAACGATAGTCACGTTTTGGAAGAATGTCACCATTTTCATCTGGTTCTTTTTTCCATATAATTGCTGATGATACTACTTCAACACCAACTAAACAATCTTTTATATCTGGTGCATATTTAAGTAGTTGTTGTTTTAGTAATGCTTGTGCTTTTAAAATATTTTCTAATTTTTCTTCATCATCTATTATTTAAAGAAATAAATAATTATAATAATGTTTGAGTATTGAAAAATAGTTAAGTATATAAATTATTATATTTTAACCAATATTAAAATAAAATTGATGAGTTTATATGTTTTTTTTTTTTTAAACCTACAATCTATAGCCTTTTTCAAATCTGAAGGTTCTAATTCATCACAATGAGTAACAATACCAATAATTGGAATTTCTAAATATTACAAAGAGGTATTAAGAATTTTTTAAAAATTAAAAAATAATAATAATAAAAAAATAGAGTTATTTTACTATTATTTAATAAATATATGTTGCTGCTGCTGCTGTTGTTGTTGTTGTTATTGTTGTTTTGAAAAAAATAATACTTACTTAGATTTTGAATATTGGCTTTTACGATTATTTCGTTTAATTGTTGGATATCTGATTCAATACCTGAATCTAATTCTTTGGCTTTATGTAAATATAAAATACAATCAACTGGGTATTTAGTAAGCGCAGCAACAATTGATTCTTAATGATATTATTATTATAAAAAGAATGGGTTAAGCATTTATTATAATATATATTTATATATATTAATTATTAATACTTACCAACTGGAGTTTCATACTGATCTTCTTCTTGTGGTTTTTGGCCTTCATTAATACCACGAGTATCCAGAATATCTATTCCACTGTTATTATTGCCACGATAACTTAAAAAATTGGCTTTACCAGTTTGAGAACAAATATTACCTAATTCCGCAACTTTTTTACCTATAATTGCATTAACAAATGAACTTTTTCCACTACCTCTTCTGCCAATAAGGGCAATTAATGGATATCTATCTTCATTTAAAAGAGAAATTAAATAATTGGTACTATTATGGAAATTTTCTAAATTAATTAATTCGGGTTGCTTTGTATCATTTTCCTTGTTTTTTTTATTTATTAGTTCAATATAGTCATTAACTAAATTATTAATTACATTAATAGTCTCCATCATTTTCTTATTCTTTTCCTGACTATTTAATACTTCAACATTATCTTGTCTATTTTTATTAAATTTAGAATTACCATAAAGTGTGGAAGATGTATCGGATTGGAATGAATCACCTTTATGGATAAGATTATTAAAATCAATATTCACATCTTCAATATTTCCTTTTCGTATGTCTGGCATGTTTTCTTCAAAACTAGAGGTACTACTACTGCCTTTTAATTGCTTATTATTATCATTATTTTTTTTTTTACTTTCAGAATTTTCATTGATATTAATTAAATTTTCTACAATTATATCGTCAACATCCATTTTAGTTGATGAATTACACATGTTATTTGTTGAAATTATTGAAATTGTGTCTGTTTCAAGATTTTCTGAAGAAGATAAATTATTTGAAGATGATTCTTCACTTTTATCCTTTACTTGCTTTCCTTTTTTACTTAATTCCGGTGAAGGGCTTCTACTTTTATTATCTGGCTCTCTTTCTTTATTTTTATGTATGTGAATTGAATTTAAATTTTTCTTTAGGTTTTCATTTAAATTAAAAAATTTATTTTTATATTTATCAAATGAGTTGAATACTTTTGTTTTATTTTTATTTATAATTTTTTTATTATTGGTCATTGAAATCTTTTATTATTAAATTGAAATGTCGAAAAAATCAAAATTTAATTATTTTAATAAATGAGGAATTTATAAATAAATTTTTAATTGTTATTAATAGTCTTTTTATTACTTATCATTTAATAAAAATTAATATTGGTGTAAGAATTCGAATTTAAAATGTATCAAGTTATTTATTAAAATATAAAGTATAATCCTTTAATTTAAAAGAAAAGTAATCATAACCAGATATAAAAGTATAATTTTACAACTTATTTTTTTTTTTTTTAATTTATATTTATAATATTAAAGGTACAAAAGACAGCAAAAAAAAAAGTTGTAATAATTTATATTTATTTTAATATTTAATATCTTTTTTTTTTCCAACTAATTAACTCTTCCCATAAATTGAGTTGAATTGCTTGTGGCTATAAAATTTATAATGGCTATTTGAAAATAAACAATTTATCGTTGAAAAATATTTTTAAAAATTATAAAAAGTACATTACATTATACTAATATTCTTGAATAATATAAATTTATAAGTTATTATAAAACAAATAACATATGTAATATAATAAAGAAATTAACCAAAATTAATACTATTTTAATTGTTTTTTTTTATTATTTATTATTTTGTAATGGTTTCATTTGAAATTTATTTTGTTATAACCTACTTTGATGGAACCAATTATTTAAAATTAAAAATTTTAAAAAAATTTATTTTAATTAATTTTTTTTCTTTTTTTGGAATTAGTGAAATTAAATATAAAATATTCTTGTACTTTAAAATTAAAATTAACAAATATAAAAAAAAAAGTTATTCCGTGATGAGTTAGAGGATTTCAATAATGATAAATAATTGAAATCTTCAAAAGTTGTTGAAAGGTGTGAATATGGAAATATAGTTTGAATTGATACATAAATATATTATTAAATTATCAAATACCATGTTTAAAATAATTTACAAAAATTTTTTTAATAATATGATTATTACATTGTAATATTCCTGAAAAGAAAATGAATATTTAATGTCTAAATAATATATATGATTCTATGATGGAAATTGTAATATTTAAAAATATATATATAAGAAATTTTCATATATATATGAAATTTAATATAACATTATTGTTATTGATATTGATATTGTTTTGAAACCTTTGTTATAAAATAAATAAAAAAGTAAATTTAAATAAACACAAATTAAAAAAAAAAAGGGTTCTATATATTTTTGTTAGTTTTATTAAAAAAAAAAAAAAAAAAAAAAAAGAAATTATAATTATATATTACTAGAGAATAATAATTGTGCTTAATTTCAATAAGACTAAAAATAAAGATTATATTTTAAGAGATCATCAAAATATATAATTTATTATATATAAATTATTGTATTATTATCCATCATGATTTTTTCATAATTTTTTTTTTTTTTTTTGAAATAAGAATAACATCAAAAAAATTATTATTAATATATAACAGATGTAATAATAATTATATTATTATTATTATTATTATTATTATTGTTGTTGTTGTTATTATTATTGCTGTTATTATTATTATTGTTACATTTATTGTTTATTCTATTTTTGATAGTTGCGTTGTAATAAAGTATAATTAAATAAAAAAAATAAAATGTGCTTATTAATATTATAATTTATTTTTAAATTAATAATCATTATTGATTTATGTAATCAAAAATAAAAATTAATTTTCTTTATATTGATGCATGATGTAATTAATCCGACGAGGCCTTTTTTTTTGTCCAGTGTAAAAATGGGTAAGATATAATATAAATAAATCTATTAAAGTTATTTTTTACTACTAGTGTTATCATCTCTTCTTGAAACTTCTTTCATTCCCTCAACGAATTGTTTATCAAATTCAACTCTTTCTTCCGTAGATAGATAGTTATATTCATCAATGGCTAATTTTGCTGCATTAAAAATTTCTTTTACTTCCTCATCACTTTTATTCTCTAAAAAGAAAGCAATTGCTGATTTACCAAGACCAAGTGTAATAGAATAGGTAATAGCTGCTGATGTACCATATCCCACAATTGGAAAGAGTTTAGAAAAAGAACTTATAACTTTACGAGCACAATAACGTGCTATACCTGATACTCCTAGCATACCTAAGAATTTTTTTGTAGAATCCCATGACAATTTATTATTTCCTAATTTTGCTATCGTATAAACCATCCAAATTTCAAGTGCACTTTTATTTGGAATGCAATAATAAATGTATATATAAAATATCATTGATAAATTAAATTATATATTTTAATTATTAATATTTCAACATTTTAAATTTTATTTATAACATTCATATATATTTTTAATATTTTTATATATATTACCTTAATGGAACTGAGTCTGCTGTTGGAACTGGTAATGTACTAACTACTGCAGTAACAGAAGCAAATAACTAATATTTAAAAATAATAAATATAGAAAATTAATATAATTACTTATTTCATAAATTAAATTTTAAATAAAATTCAAAAATATATCAATAGATTTATAATTGGTTATTTAATAATAAATAATTACCTTTATTAACATATTAGCAAAATTAGTTTTTATTAATTGAACTCTACAAACTTGTGCAGTTTTAAACATAGCTTGCATATTTATATTATTCATCAATAAATCCATAATTTTATCTATATTATAGCGATAATCACGTTTTGGTAAAATAGCACCATTTTCATCAGGAATTTTATTCCAAATAACAGAAGAAGAAATAGCTTCAACACCGACAATACAATCTTTTAAATCTGGTGCATATTTATCCAATTGATTTTTAAAGAAATTCTTTGCTAATTCTATATTTTCTAACTTTTCTTCATCATCTGTAATGTTAATGTTTTATGTGAATATTATTATATTGATTGTTAATATTAATATTTTTTATAAATATTAGTTTTATGTTAAAAATTTTAAATATTTATACATTCAGATGGTTTTTTTATATCAGATGGTTCAAGTTCATCGCAATGGGTAATTACACCAATAATTGGTATTTCTTTTTATAGAAAAAAAAATTAGTTTTTTTTTTTTTTTTTATTTTTTTATTATTATTATTTATAATAACCATAATAATAGTTATAATAATAAAAAAAAAAAAAATAAGAATTACTTATTGATTTTAAATTAGTTTTAACAATAATTTGATTGAGAATTTGTAAATCAGATTCAATACCAGAATCTAACTCTTTAGCTTTATGTAAATATAAAATACAATCTACTGGAACTTGAGATAATGCACTAACAATAGAATCTTTTATTCATAAGAATACATATATTTATGTTTTATATAATTTAAATAAGTTAATTGTTGAAATATAATAAATATTAATTTAAAGTAAATCTAATAAATATTGATATTTACCAACAGCGGTTTCAGCAATATCATCCTCTTCAGGTCTTTCTCCTTCATTAATACCACGAGTATCTAAAACATCGATGCCACTATTATCATTGCCACGATAAAGGAGAATTTTTGCATGACCTGTTTGAGCTCTAATATGACCAGGTTCAGCAATAAGTTGACCTATTATTCATTGATAATGAAAACAGGAACAGAATATATTATATCTTTTCAATTAGGTTAATTCTTATTTAATATATAATTAATAAAAATTGTAAATATATTAAATAGATGTATTTACCAACTATAGCATTAATGCAAGAACTTTTACCACAACCTCTTCTACCTATTAAAGCTAATAAAGGATAACGATTTCCTTTCAAAAGCCTTAATAATTGATCAATATTAGTTCTAAAATTTTCCATCATTCCACTTAAAGTTTTGTGGTCCATATTAGAAAAATTCTTTTCATCACTTTTCAAAACTTTTTTATCAAATATTTTTAAATATTGATTTATTGTTGAATAAACTGAATCAATAATTTCAAGATTATTATCTTTTTCTTCTTTTTCTTCTTCTGTTAAAACTATTCCGCCTGTTCTGAAAGGGAAATTATTAGCACCTATATTAGTATCTTGATATGAAGATTTAACATTTTCAAGTTCAATCCAATCATATGGATTTAGATAATTAGAATTGAGTTGACCAAAAAGAAATCTGTCAGAATTTGAGTTACTCATTTATTCTTATTCTTATTATTATTATTGAATATGTACTATAAAGGCTCCTATATTTTCTTTTATTAATAATTAATTAAATTTTATAATATTATATATTATATTTTTTATTATTATTGAAATAAAATTATTTAATTCAAGTAAATATCTTCAATAAATTTTGAATTGAAAACATTAAATTTAGTTTTATTATAAATAAATGAATTTAAATTTATTTTCAATTTATTATTTTTTTATTGGTATATTGTATATATAATTGGTTATAAAGAATCTTGTATATCAAATTTTTTTTTTTTTTTTTTTAAATTCAATTATATAAACTATTAAATTATTATCTAATTGAACTTTTTTATTTTTAGAAAAAAAAAAAAAAGAATAATTATTAATATATTTAATATATTTTTATTAATAATTAATAATCAATTAATTGAATGATTAGATTATTAGATGAACATTCTTTATTAATAATTAATGCGTCACACAAGATTAAAAATTGAAATGAATTTTAATTATTAATACAAAAAAAAGATTTTAATTCTAAATAATAATCTATTATTTTATCAATAATTACTATAATAATTTATATACATTATTCAATTGTTATTATTATTGTTGTTGTTATTGTTGCTACTACTGCTGCTATTGTAATTATTTTTATTATTTAATACTAAGTTCATTATATGAAAAATAACATGCCTTTGATATTTTAATTATATAATTACACACCCAAACTTCATATTAAAATTTTAATAAATATTTTAATATTTTACATTAAAAAATAAAAGGAAAAAAAAATAAAGCTAGGTATTCTTTTTTTTCTTTTATTCAAAAATACAGGACAGGATTAAAAAAAACTTTTTAAATTAATATTATATGATTTATTTATTATTATATAAACATTGTTAGGTTGTACAAAAATTTTCATGAAATAAAAAATTTTAATAAAAAATTTTAATAAAATATGAAGAATTGAATAAAAGTGAATAATTATCATTTTTATTATGTATAAAAAATATATTTATTATATTTAATACTGTTCTTTTTTATTATTATGATAATTATAAGAATTATTTTATTATTAGACATTATTATTTAATAATTCTAAATCCAAATAAATAGAGAAAAGTCAAATTTTTATAAAAGAAGTTATAAGGTTTTTTTTTTTAAATTTATTATTTATTATTTAATAAATTTTTGAATTTTTGAATTTATATACCATTAAAAAAAAAAAAAAATAAATAAATAAATAAATAAATAAATAAATAAAAAGAATGTTGATGTTTCTTTATTGTATGCATCTTTATAATCATTTTAATATCAAATGATATAAATGAAAATAAAACTTTAATTAATAATTAATATTAATTATATAATTTATATATAATTTATTATTATATAAAATTATAAGATTATTTAACTTTATAGGAACTAAAATTTTTAAAAATATATTTAATTCCTTTTTTTTATTCATTAAAAATATCAATTATGTTTTTAACAATTTGCTAATAATAATATATGCTTATTTTTATTTTTAGATTTCTCCTTTTTATATATTATAATTTTATAAATATATTTAAAAATATTCTTTGCGTGCATGAATGCAAGTGTATTATAAAATGAGAATTTCTAATAAAAAATAAGAAAGATTTATATTATATATATGTATTTTCATTGTTGTATTAATTTTATTTTTATTAAAAGTATGGTAAAGATTTTTTATTATATTGCTAAAAAAGTTTTAATTAAAGTTATAGATTAAACAATTATATATATATTTATTTATGCATTATGATTTTTAATATCATGATTATGTAAATATAACATAATTTATTTTATATAAATATTTTTAAGCTTTTTAGTGTTTTTTTTTATTTAAAGTTGTTGTAATTCATAATAATTATATCAATATTTAATTCAATGATATAAATAATAACAATAATAACAATAATAATAATAATAGTGCATTACAACAACAACAAAAAAAAATAACTTTATTAAATATATATATTTATTATGAAACTATAAATTGTAATTTAAATTAACGTAATAATAATAATAATAATAATAATAATAATAATAATAATAATAATAATAATACTAATAATAATAATAATAATAATAAAAAAAAAAAATTATTTATTTTTATTATATCATGATTTTTTCTTTCTTTAATATTTATATTATTTAATTTTTTTTATTTTATATATTTTTTTTTACTTTTAAAACTTATTTTTATTTGTAAAATGTAAGAAAATATATATTAATAAATAATTATTATAATAAAATATGTAAAAGATATACAAAAGTTATAAATTGTTTAAATATCAACATATTTGGAACTAATAATGACATTAATAATATATTAGTTATTACAATTATTAAAATATTAAAAATAATAATAAAAAAAAAATGAATAAACATCGTTGATAAACATTTCAAATTAATTATCATTACCATATATGGTAGTTGATTGTGATATTTAATTTAAATTTTATCCAAATTAAGGAATATTAAAAAATTAATAAGACTATTGTAAACACTAGACAGACATAAAAATGAATAAAAAAACAGATTATGTTCAACAAAAATGAATAAGCAATAAATATTTCAATAGTCCTTTGTAATTTATAATAATAAAGGATATATTAATGTTAGAATTTTGAAAATCTATATAATGTTAATTATACAATTAATATATATAAATATAAAAAATATATCTTGCAAACATAAATAAGACAGCATAAATAATAATATGGAAGCAAAATAGAATACTTATTATTTATTTTAATAATAGATGTCAATATAATAATTACTAAAATGTATTATTAATATAATTTTAGATAATATAATACAAAGAATAAGTATACAGATATAAAAAAAAGATATCAAAAAAACTTAACTTCAAATATTACTCTTGGTAATTTATATAAAGCAAAATTTAAAAATATAAGTGATTATATATTATTTTAAATAATTATAGTTAGTCATACTGTTTATTATGGTGAGGAATTTATATATATGTTAAGTAAAGGAATAGAAACAAATAAATGTAATGATATTAAATAGCAAATAATATTTATTATTGTGGGTAAATAATGGTGGAATTTTTTAAAAAGGTATAAAGCTTTTTTTTTTATAATAAAAAGATAATAATTCTTTTAAATATTATTTTTAAAGTAATAAATAGAATAAAAATAAGTATATTGAAGTTAATTTTTTAATTATTATAGTGTAAAAACTAAAATTTTATTAAAATATGAAAAAAAAAAATTTATATTTAAAATTTTTTATATCAAAATATATTAATAAATTGATTAATAAAATATTTATATGAAATATGAAATATTATATTTTTAATTAATTATAAATTAAATTTTGTTAATATTTTTTTGAAAATTACATTATTTATATTAAAAGTAGTTTTTATAACTCCTTTTTTTATTTAATAATAAAAAGTAAAAAAAAAAAAAAAGTTAAATGAATGAAAAAGATTACATTAATTTTAACTCATTTATAATTTTATAATTATCATTATTACAAAAAAAAGGGAAAATTATTTTACTTTTATTATTAAAAATATTTTATATTAAAGTAAGAAATTTTATATAGTATTATATTTATTATTTTTAAAAAAAACATTTAAAAGAACTTAAAATTAATAATATAATTAATACTTTATTACTTTATTATTAAATTAATATAATTACTAATAATATTTTTTATTTATAAATAACAAATCATTAAAGGTTAATATTAAAATTAAAAACAAACAGTTAAACAAGTTCAAATATTAATAATTTAAAGAAAATATTAATTGAAAAACAAATTATTATTTATTCACTTCAATTCTTTTTACCAAAAAATATTTCAATTAAAAATATATATAATAAAACTTTCATTTATATGTATACAAAATAAAAGGAGAAAGTAAACTAAATAATTAAAAGAACCGCTACTAAAAGATATAAATATCAAGGAATATTTTTGTTAATAATAATAATAATTATATAATATTAAGCAATTTATATATTTCCAAAATCAATTAAAGTTATTTAAAATATCTATATTTATATCAAAATATAATTGTTAAAAATATATTAGCAAAAAAAAAAAAAAAAATTTGTTAAAAGGCATTAAAATTAAATTAAAATTTAATAAATGAATAATTAATGAAATAAAGATCTTACACACTCTCTCCTTTTTTTTTATTTTTTTTTAAAAAAAATATTCAATTTATAATTATAAAAAGAATATAAAAATATATTATAATATTTAACAGAAGATTTTCAAAATTTTGGAACATTTATTGGAAATTCTTAGAGAAATACCACAGATTATTTATTATAAACTAAACTAAAACAGTAATAAAAAATACAGGAATATTTTTTTTTAAAATATAAATAAAAGCATATAAATTATTTATTAAAAATTGCAAGTATTTCAATAAAGTAAAATTTATTATATCAATTTTGAAGGTATACACATATTTATAATCAATATAATACAATTAACAAAGGCATAATATCAGTTCATAATTAAATTATAAATAGAAAACTTAAAATATTTTCAAAAATTATTATAAAATCTAGATTTCCTAACATTATTAAGGAAATACTACAAACATAATTTAATATATATCTAAAATTTCCTCACCACAATAGTCTCAATTTTAATAAAAAAACATAAAATTTTAATTATCTAATAATATATCAAAAATTAACTAATGAATTTATACTTTTTATAAATTCTATTAAATAAATAATTTTTAATAATAAATCTGTTTGTTTAATAATATCAATCAATAGAAAGAAAGAAATTATAAAGAAAATTAAATATTCAAAGTCATAATTATTTAATGTAACTATATAATATTATTACTATAATTTTTTATAAAATAATATTTAATTTTTACATTATAGAAGGAAAAAACGAACAAAATCTATATTATAGTATTAATATTTATATCATATTAATAAATAATATATTTTAAAGTAATATAAAACAGGAAAAATTCAATTTAAAAAGTCAAATAATTATGTCAAATATGAAAAAAAATATTTTTCAACCAGTTCAAGCATTAATGGATAATAATTCAAAAGATTGGAAAGAAAATAGTAATAACTCTAGTGCTAATGATAATATTATAAATGGAATAAAAACAAATAGTAAATTTCCAAAATAGTTATAAAAAATGAATATAAAAAAGAAGTACAAGTATTTATTTACTTTTTTTTTTAATTTTTAAGATGAAATAGATGCAGCTCATCCAACTGTTGTTATGGCTAACCGTGGTAATACTGGTGAATTAACAGAAATTTCTTTTGTTAATAATAAAGTCGCTGGTAGTGGTTCTTTCGGTGTTGTATTTAAAGCAAAATTAATTAAAACAGGTGAAATTGTTGCTATAAAAAAAGTTTTACAAGATAAACGCTTTAAAGTAATTATTTAATTATAAAAGTTTTTAACATATAGTCATAAATATTATATAAATTATAAAGAAAATTGTGTTTTATTATATTATTAAATATATATAATTAACTTTAGAATCGTGAACTTCAAATTATGAATTTAGTATCACATCCAAATGTTGTAACTTTAAAATACTACTTCTATTCAAATGGAGAAAAGAAAGATGAGGTCTTTTTGAACTTATTATTAGAATATATACCAGAAACTATTTACCGAGCTAGTAGACATTACGTTAAAATAAGGCAAAACATGCCAATTCTTTCTGTTAAAGTAATTATAATACAAATTCTTGTATTTAATTTGTTTTTAATTAAAAATTGTTAGATATTAAAAATTTTATTTATTATTATTTATAAAATAATTTTTATTACAGTTATATATGTATCAACTTTTCCGTTCTCTGGCTTACATTCATTCCTTAGGTATTTGCCATAGAGATATTAAACCACAAAATCTTCTTTTAGATCCAACAACTGGTGTATTAAAATTATGTGATTTTGGTAGTGCCAAAATTTTAGTTGCTGGTGAACCAAATGTTAGTTATATATGTTCTAGATATTATCGTGCTCCAGAATTAATCTTTGGTAGTATTAATTATTCAGTTTTAATTGGTAAGTGTTTAAAATAGTTTCAAATATATATATAAATTATAGTAATATTATTAATTTTTATAACATAATATATTATAGATATCTGGTCTGCTGGCTGTGTTATGGCAGAACTTATGTTAGGACAACCATTATTCTTGGGAGAATCTTGTGTTGATCAATTAGTAGAAATTATTAAGATTTTAGGTACTCCAACTAAGGAACAAATATTGAGTATGAATGAACATTACAGTGAATATAAGTTCCCACAAATCAAATCATGCTCATGGTCAAAGGTAAAATTATGAAAAATAAGCATTAAGAAATATTGGAAATGTTCATAAGTAAAGATGAATATATATTTAAATGAATATTTTATGTGTATAAAAATTAAATAGGTCTTTAGAGGAAGAGTAACTACCCCTGAAGCTTTAGAATTATTATCATCATTATTAGAATACACACCAACTAAGAGATTAACAGCTATTGAAGCAATGACACACCCATTCTTTAATGAATTAAGACAACAAAATACAGTATTATTAACAGGAAAACCACTTCCACCATTATTTAACTTTACTGAACATGAATTAAGTATAAACCCATCATTAAATAGAAAACTCATTCCAGACTATGCCTTATCACAACTTCCAGTAAATTTAGATAACTTTATACCTTTAACTTTAAAAACACCACAGGAAATGGTTGCTAAAATGGCACAATTCTCATAAATTCCAATAATAGTCTAATATATAGTTTTACTATATTAATAATTTAATTTTTTTTCTTTTTATTTAAATAAGCATTATTGTCATAATTTTAAATATTTATTTAAATAGTAATGTCATAATTAATAATATTAAAAACTACTTTTTTTTTTAAAAAAAAAAAAAAAAAGAGAAAAAGAATTAAAACTTTAATAATTTTTAAAAATTTGTTAAACTAATTGGTTTTATAATAATAATATTTAATGTGAAAAATATACTAAAAAAAAAAATCAAAATTTAAAAAATATTAAAAAAAAAAATAATTATTCTAATATTAAATATAATATGTTTTGGTAATTACTTATTTATATTTAAATAAATTTTAACTAAAAAAAAAACGAACAAAATTTTTAATATTAATGAAAACTGGTTCAAATCATTTATACATTTAATATATGATAATATATTTAATATGTAGAATTAATATACTTTGAAAATATTTTTTTGCACCACAGTTAAAAAAATATAAATTAAATTATATAAAATGAAAGCTGTTATTCAAAGAGTTAAAAATTCTAGTGTAGAAGGTTAATATTTTATGATATAAATATTGAATTACTTGTTTTCTATTTAAGTTATTAAAATATATTTAAGCTAATACAATTAATAAATTAATTTGTAATTTTAGTGGATGGAGAAAAGATTTCTGTAATTGATAAGGGAATCATGGCCTTAATAGGAATATGTATAGATGATACTGAAGAAGACATAGATAAATTGTAATATTATACAATATAATATGAATAATTTAATAAAATTATTTACTAAACATTTTTAATAAATAAATGAAATAAAAAATATAATATTAATAATTTATTATCTAATTTTTTAATTATATTATTTTTTTTAGAGTAAAAAAGGTATTTTAATTAAATATATATATATAATTATCAATATTATTTATTTATTTTTTATTTAGATAATAAATTTAAAATTATTTCAAGATGAACAAGAAAGATTTTGGAAGAAAAGTGTTAAAGATTTAGATTATGATATTTTATGTGGTATGTAAATAATTTATTATTTTTATATGATGATTTATGTGATATTTAATATTATAGTATTTTATTATTTTTTAAAAATATTTAAAATATAGTAAGTCAATTTACTTTATATGCTGTAACAAAGAAGGGTAATTCATTTTTATTTATATTTTAATTTATATTATTATTATTATTATTTTTTACATTTCATAAATAACTTTTTTTTTTTTTTATAATATAAAAATGTATTTTATCAATAGGAACAAAGCCAGATTTTCATTTAGCCATGAAAACAGAAGATGCAAACAAATTTTATAATAAATTTTTGGATAAATTAAGACAAGCATACAAACCCGAAAAGATTAAAGGTATATATTATTATGGTTTTATATACCATATACTTTTTTTTTTTCAACTAATGTTAATACTATAACTATTTAGATGGTAAATTTGGTGCTATGATGAATGTTTTCCTTGTTAATGAAGGACCAGTTACAATAATCATTGATACAAAAGTTTAATATTACAATATTATTATTAATCGAATTAATCAAATTATAATTAGATTTAGAATTTAAAATATTGGAATAGTTTTTTTTTTTTTTTTTTTTTTTTTTTGTATATAAAAATTAGGATATGCTAAAATCAATGTAATATTAATACAATAAATAAAATAATATATAAAATTATAAAACTCTAATTATAACACTTTATAATAATTTTTTTTCTCTTCTTTTTTTTTTTTTCGATTTTCTAGTTCGCAGTAACAAAGTTATTTAAATTTTTATGGTTTTAATTGTAATGTTTATTAATTAGTGTGGTATAACATTAGATAATATATATTATAAAATGAAAAATAAAACTTTAATAATTTTCTTTTTTTTTTTTTCATCCTACTTTTTTATTTATAATTTAATATAAAATTTGTTATTAAAGGCAATAGTTTATTGTTTTTATTAATAATTAAATATTAATATTCGTTATAAAGATAATTAAAATGTCGAGGTCTGTTTCTCAAGCGCCTGACAGGCCTTATGATTATTTATATGGTTTGTTGTATTAATGTTCATTATAAATAATATTTAAATGGGGAAAAATATATATTAATAATTGTTATTAAATATTCTTTATTAAGATACAAATTACACTGTTGCATGTTATAAAGATCATACAAAAGCTTTAGCGAAGGCCCAAATTCATGATGTTGTATGTATAATGTTTATAAACCTTCTAATAATAATAATAATAATATATATATATTTTTAAAAAATATGAAATAATAAGATATAATTTTCATAAACATTTTTTATATTGGAAATAATTATCCAATATATAAATTAATGGTAACAGTCTATTGTTCCGGTTTTCAAAAATCTGTTTTCAACTCTAGCTCATTATCCTCCTGGCTATTATGTTGTTAAGCCACATTCATTACCAAAAAACTTAGGACATAATAGATTAATTGTTCATAAAGATCCTCAAGTAACTGGCGTTAACCGATATAAATATTTCAGAAGACCAATTATCCCATATGTAGAAAATATGGGAGGTCATATAATGTATGCAAAAGATAAGCAAAAAGAAGAAAATGGAAATAAAAAAGAGGGTAAAGATTCTAACAGCAACGGCAAAATTAGTGATAACCATCAAACTCATAGAACTATTGGAATTCAAACCATTTATCGGTAAATTGTTATAATATATATATATATAAAAGTAAAATTTTCAAATAATTAATAATATTAATAATTTATTTATTTTTATTTTTTTTAAATAATATATAATTAAAATAATAATAATAATAATAATAATAATAATAATAATAATAAACAGTGAAAGTGAAGCCCAAACAGATCCATATTCTCCAGAATATATAATAAAGCCAGGTTCATCCCCACCAGAGATTTTAGCTTTAGCAACATTAACATATGGTGCGGGATTACCTGTTGGTACTGCTGAGATTGAAATGATTGAACGAGCAAGACTAAAAAGAGCATGGGAGGCAACATTACCAAAAGTTGTAGATAAAAAAACATATAAAAAAAGATTAAAAATGATGGAAGCGATGGAGTTACAAGAATGGAAGGAAAGAGAAGAAGAAATTGAAAGGTTAATAGATGTATTACTATAATACATATATAATTTTTTGAAATGAAAATAAAGATAGTTTATAGTTATAAATATAAAATAAATATTACTATTGATGTTGTCAATATTAATACATATCAATATTGATATTATATATGATAAATAAATAAAAAAAGATTACAAAATGAAAGATTAAAAGTTTTAACACAAGTTATTAGAAAAAGAGAGGAAGAGAATGAAAAATATAATAATGAAAAATTAGCCCAAATATGGCAAAAGAAATTACAACAAAGAAACGAATTACAAGAGAAACTTCAGAAAAGAATGGTTAAATGTATATAATAAATTATTATAATTACAATTTTTAATATATATAAATATTAATTAATTATATCATTAAAATATTTTATACAAAAGCTGTTAGAAAATTAACCAATAAGAGGAAATTATTAAATAAGACAGTACAACCAAGAGATATTATTAAAGAATATACCAATTATGGATCAAGAGTAGGGATTTACTAAAAAATAATATTAATAATTTTTAATTTTAAATTTAAATAAAAATTACACTAAAATACTAATATAAATAATAAAATATTCAAGGTATATGCCCCTATTATTAGAGAAGGTAGATTATATGAACAATCTCAAAAAATTTTGGAAGAACAAAAAATTGTAATGAAGGACTTTAAAGGTATATAATATAAATTTCTCTTTTATAAGATTTCAAATTTAATCAATAACAATTAAAATTTTTTTAATAAAATTATAATATAGAATTAGAAAAATTGGAAGCTTTACTTCCAAGGTCAATAATAGAACCAAAGATATCATTACCTGAAAAAGAAAATAGACATAGCAATATTGAAAGAAAAGTAAAATATATATAAGAAAATAAATTTTTAATTTATATATTTTATTCAAAAATATTAAAAATATTAAATAATTGGATTAATACAGGAATACCATATTCAAGAACAATTAAAATTAGTTGCTCAAAGAATTGAAGATAAGAAAAAGGTAGTAGATAATGATAATAAACCATTAAGATTTGAAATTAAAATTCAAAAGCCACCAGAAAGACCTAAAACACCAACAATTAGTGGAAAGTTGGTTTCAATAAATTAATATTTATTTATATTATAAAGGAATAAATTAAATAATATTTATCTTTTTAAAAATACAATAACATTATATATAGTGAAAATCATGATGATGAATTAGATTTAGCTGCTATCTTAATTCAAAGATTAATTAGAGGAAGAATAGTTCAAAATATGATGTATAGAGGAAAGGAAAGAAGATTACAATTAATAGAAGAATTAAGAACAAAATATATCATTCAGGAAGCAGCATTATATCATGTGTTTGATAAAATGAAAAACGATAAATCAAACAATAATGTTAATAATATACCACTTGAATATGTTGTTCTTCCAGGTCAACCAGATATTAATGCTATGAAAGAAAAAATACCGAAAGTGAAACAAAATCCACAATACAGAAAACCAGAAATACAGCTAAAACAAGATTATCAAAAAATATTAAAAAAACAAAGAGAAAAAAAAATATATTTAAGTGATGAAATTGATTTACATGATAATGAAGTAGTTATATTATAATTGTTCATTATGTTTTATTTTTTATAAAAGTTATTAAAGTATAAAAATATTATAATAATCTTATTATTTATATAATAAAAGGTATCTATATATGAATATATTCCTGATTTATTGGATGGTAATCCTATTTACAATTCAGATCAAATGAAAGAAAGAACAATAGAAGCTAACATTCAAGCTGAAGCAGTAGGTCAACAATTAGATTTCTATACAAAACAATTAACAAGATTAAGGGAAGAAAGAAGAATATCAGCTATGGTCATGCTTGCCGAAAGAACGAGAAGAATGAGAGAGGCTGAAGAAAGTGGTGCGTATTATATATTTTTATATAACTGAATTTATATTATTAATAAAAATTTACTTAAAAAAAATCATTTTTAAAAAAATGTAAGGCCAACGTCAAAAGGAAATATTAAGAAGAAAAGAAGATGATGAAGTATTTAGACAAGTAATGAAAATACATCAACAAACTGTTGATACATATCTAGAAGATATTTTACTTGATTCCGTAGAATTTTCAGCTGGTGTACAAGCTAGAAATGAAGTTAGACGTTATGCTGATAGAGTTAGCTTATTTGTTGATGAAATTGATAAAAAGTATAGAATTACAATATAAAATATTATAATTTATTTGTATATAGTATTATCATATATTATTTAGTGTAAATTAAATTTAATATTATATATTCATATATATATCATTGAAAAGTTCAAATAAGAGTGAAGTAGAGGAACAACTAATCAATAACCTTGTAAACGGGTACTTATTGCCTGAGGTCCAAAATGAAACATTAAGAAAAGAGAGTTAGTATTATAATTAGTAGTTGTTAGTCGATAATTAATGTTATTTAAAGAAAAAAATAATAATATCGCTAAATCATTATATATATATATATATATATATAAATAGAATTAAATTCTCAAAAGAAATTTTTAATGGCAGCTCATAATATTATATATAATGTCACTAATGATATACAAAAAAGCATAGAAAACGATACAAAGGTTAATATAAAGACAACAACAAATTATAGTAATAAAAACAGTGTTATTATTGAAGATGGTGAAAATGGTAACGAAAAGGAAAATGAAAAGTCACAAGAAGTAAAGGAAAGAAAAAGTAATGATGAACTTGAAAATGAAAATAAATAAAAATATACAATTTTTGTAATTATAAAAGTCTATCTAAGTAATAAAAAATAAAAAATAAAAAAATATACTTTTTATTAGTTTAATTCTTTAATGATTAATGATTAAATTAAGTACATTGCTCATTTATTTATTTTAGCAGAAAAATAAAAATAATTTCTATAACTTTGTACCATTACAATATAAAAATTAAAATTTTCCTGTTTTTCTTTAATATTTTGAAATTTAAATATAAATTGATTGGATTGGATTTAATATTTAATTATTAATTTTTTTTAATGGGTATTTGTTGAGTTTATTTATCAATAGAAGGTGTAAATGTATATGCAATTTTTATTATCTATAATTTTATAATTTTAAAAATAAAATATAGTATTTAATATATTTATAAATTATTTTAAATTTATATAAATTTTATGAATTTTCTTTTTTATTGTTATTATAAAATTTATAATATAAAATAAATTGTGTATAAAAAATATTAAATTCTTTAATAAAGATTTTTTATTTTCTTTTGTAATGGTGAATAATAATTATAATTATAGCTAAAAACATAAACAATGGATGAAATTAAAAACAAAAACAAAAACAAAAACAATAATATACCTTTTCCATATGTATATTATCAATGTACATGTCAAGTGGTATCAAAAATTAGAAAAGATATATATTTCTCGACATTTCAATTTCCTTTAAAAGAACCTGTTGAAAGTGAAATAAATTCAACAACAATATCACATTTTCCTCCAACACATTTTAATCATCATAGACTGAAATCAATATATGATTTATTTTTCTGTCCAAGTTGTTGTGAACTTCATTGTCCAGATTGCGTAAAAAATGATTTTTTGTGTTTTTATTGTCCAAATTGTTTATTTGATGTACCACAAGCTAGTGTAGTTTCAGAACAAAATAGGTAATAATAAATAAATTATTAATTAGTATTTTTAAATTAATTGATATATTTAGATGAAGGAACAAATAAATAAATATATATATATTGCTAAATAAATATTTTTAATTATTTAAAAATAAAAATTAATTATTTTTAAATTATAGATGTATAAGAAATTGTTTTGAATGTCCAATATGTTTTAATGTATTAACTGTTATTTCACAACAAGATACCATTAACACAACAGCAACAGACGATGAACAAACTGTATATTTTTTAGCCTGTAATGTTTGTCAATGGAAATCTTTAGAAATTAATTTATCTTTTGATAAATCAACTGGATTATACCGTAAATATCTTTTTTTATTATTATTGAAAATTAGAAGATTATAGTTTATAATATCAAATTTACAAAAAAACCTATATATTGTTATATATTGTATAAAATTTAAATTATAAATGAAAAGTTCAACTTCAAAAAAAAGAAAGCATATTACCACATGAGGTTGAATTCCAAAATCTTAGAAACCATTATGATAAATGTTTAAGATCCAATAATAACATGAATAATATAAACACAAAACGTTTAAGCGCATTGTTTGGAAATACTTCTTCATTTCTATATTCACCATCAATTATTTCTCATATACCAGATTTAAAAACAAAATTAATACAAGCTAAACGAGATAATAATCAAATAAGTGATGAATATAATAATTCGTCAGAAAATAAGGATACACAGGTTATGGAAGATGAATTAGAAATGATTAATTTAAAAAATCTTGAAAATATGGATGAATGTAAGTATAATTTATATTAAGTTATGTAAAAAAAAAAACTTTAATATTACATTATTATTATATTTTTTTATTGTTTAATTAAATACTTAATTATAAATAATATCAAATATCAACTAAATATTCCAGTAACTTCACTAAAACAAAAGTTAAATCAACCAGAGGATCAACCAAGATATTTGAAGTATTTATAATATTTATTATATAATAATAAGTCATGATTTATTTTATAAAATTTTTTAACATAATATTTAATATTTATATTATTTAAAAAAAAATAAAAATAAATGAATAAAAAAGGCAATTAAGAATTCATAGAATACCATTAAGAGTAAAGTTACAAACAAAATGTGATAAATGTGAAAAGATTTTAGTTAAACAAGAAGTCCAAAAAATGAAAAAGCCAAGTAATATTAGGTTTTCAATAAAATCTTTTGCTCGGTAACATTAGATTTTTTTTTTTTTTTTATTTTATTTTGTAGTATAAAAATTATAATGCTTTGATAATAAATTGATTTTATAATATAAAATATAAATCTAATAGAATAAAAATAATAAAACCTTTAGAAGCTGTTTAAAATTATTTTCATTGATATATTTAAAATATTAATAGCTCTTTAATTATCTATTTTAATATGTTTTAATATTAATAGCGACTATATTCCCAATATATTTATACAAAAAATTATTCCAAATAATAAACTTCATAAAGATATTCCTGTTCAAGTATTGTTGAAATTTGTGAATCCATTATCTCAGGAGATCTCAGTATCAATTTCTACACTCCCTAATAAACAAAATGAAGATAAAATGGATATTGATATGGATAGTAAAAAAAATTCACCGATAATTACACCAAAATTTAGTAGTAGAAAAAGTTCATTAAATTTATCTCCTATTCTTTCTCCAATTCTTTCCCCGAAAAAAAGAAAGAAACCATCCTTAAAAATTTCAACAGCACCAATTATTCCAATTAATCCTACTACAACAACAAAAATAAAAAACCCATATAAAGAAAACGCTGGGGTAGCAACTTGCAATGTAATTTTCATTATTATTAATTTTATTGTATTTAATATAATATCATTGTAATGGAATAAATAATAATTATGTAATTTTTGCAAAATATGTAAAATATAGGTAACTGTATTAGCAAAAAGCTTTAAAATTCCAGCATATGATCCAACAAAGGAATTCGAAAATGATACAGAATCCAATGAACAAAATCAAGTTGGAATATTTGAAAAAAAAAAGAATTCAGTTAGTATTATTGTAGAAGTTAGACCAACAGGGGATATAGGTGATAGGGTCGAGGTAAAATATAGTTTTATTTATTTATTTATTAATATAAGTTTACAATTAAATATAAAATATAAAATATTTTTAAAATTTAATTTTAATTAATTTTTATAAATTTATAAATTTGATAGTTTCCAATTCTTGTTACATATTCATTTGTAAATAACGAAAAAGAAGTAAATAATGAAACCCCGATTTCTCCAAATTATGCTGAATTATCACACGGTGTTCAAAAATTTGTATCATTTTGGTCAGTAATTGGAATTGGAGAAATTTCAAAGGAATGTTTTGATTAAATAATTTTAAAAGATATATTTATAAAGAAAAATTAAAAAATAATAAACAATAAATAAAATTATATAAATTAAATTAATAAAAAGGAAATATAAATTTTACATACATACATACATACATTCAGATCTAAAATAATAATAAAAATTCAATTAATATATAATAAAGAATTGTATTTAAAAGTATTTGCTTTATCATTAATAATAGATGTTTTAAATAGTTTTTTTTTTATTATTATTATTATTATTAATTGTTAGCTATGTAATTATTTGTTATATTATAATATAATAATAATTAAAAAAAAAAAAAATTATAATAATAAATGTATACATTTTTTTAAAAAAAAATAAATTAGATTTTAATGATTATTTAATTTATTAAGTATAATATTTTGCTTTTACTATAATAAAAGATATTATAAATGTACTATATTATCATTTCTTTTCAATATTTGTTTTAATGGTACTATTATTTACATCTTTTGTTATCAATTAAGATAATATTTACATTTAAAATAATGTAATCATAGTTAAAGTAGTAATAAATAAAATAGTAAATATATTGACTTTCGTTAATAAAAAGCCATTATCTTCAACATCTACATTTTGGTTTGTCATTGCTTTAGAAAATTTTATACATTGATTATTATCTAAAAACTTAATAGCTTGATCTAATTCAATTTCACCTTCTGAAATAACCATTTCTCTTTTTTGAGCGGTTGAAGTACTATATTCCTTATTTTCTTCTTTTCCTTCATGAAGAATTTTATAAACCTCAGAATAACTTTTATTACAGGATTTATCTTCACAAGTACTTTTTAAAGCATTTTCATAATCTCTTAAATTATCTTCAGTAATATTCATATTGGAATTCATGTATTCTACCATTGGACAATAATCATCTTCATTTTCTGTTTTTGAACAAGTAGATAAATAAGTAAATTTAAGTGAATCATAAATCTTTTTATAAATCTCTTCATTGGAATTATTTATATTTATACATTTAAAATCAGTATTCATTAAATCAGTAATAAACGAATTACAATTTTTATCTTCGAATATAGCACAAACTTCAGATGATGTAATATTATGAATATTATTATATGATTCATCTGAAATAAAAAGATTAACACAAGAACTGTAACTCCATACTTGAGAAAGACATTCTTTATTAACACCGAATATATTGAACTTTTTATTTAAGTTAATTATTGAATTTCTGATAGTACTATAATCAGGTAATACACCGTTTAAAAGTTTTAAGGCTGAATCCAAAGCTGAAGTCATAATTTCCCTCTATTATTATATATTAAAATATATTTATTAGTAAATTAAGTAATAATTATATTAATTTTATTTTTAATTATAATAAAATAGAGATCCATATACTAACAATTAAGTCAATGACATCCTCAATTATTTCAAAAATACCTAATCCAATTTTGAAAGACTTACAAGTGTGATTTTTTAAATTTTTGAAGAAATCATCAAAGTTAATATCACTTCTAATTACTTGATCATAAATGTTAGAATCTTTAATTAAATCTTTAATAATATAAAATTTATCGTTACAATAATTATTTTCACAGTTTTCAGTTATAGCAGTAAGGAAATCTTTGGTTGCTTCTTCAAATTTATGCTCAGTTTGGAGGTAATTTGAAATTGGACATAAATCCTTATCATTCTCAGTTTTTGAACATGCTGATAAATAGGTAAATCTAAGAGAAATAAAAATAGCTTTATAGATTACATCATTAATATTTGTATTATTACATTGAATATCATTAGATTTTAAGTCATTTATGAGTTTATCACAGTCGTTTCCTTCAAATTTTTTGCACATTTTGCTTACATCATTTGAATTTTCAATATTTTCTTCATTATAATATTTAAATGAATCAAAACATTTTGAATAGTTTTTAAATTGATTTAAACAATTTTCACTAACATCACCCTCTAAAAAGTTCTTGGATTTGTTAACCAAATCTAATACTATAGAATAATCAGGAATTTTACCCATACTTAAACGATAGAATAAGTTAATAATATTATTATATAATTCTTCCTATAACATGATATATTTTAAATATATATATATATATATATATTTATTTTGTAATTAGAAATTATATATAATGTTTTATAAATTAGTTTTTTTTTAATTACTATTCAATTTTTTCTTTAATTAGTATTATACACTTACAGCATTATTAAATACTTCTTTATTAGATGTAATAACATTAATAGAATCACATTTTTTATTACGAAAACTTAAAGCAAGAGATTTATAACTAATATCATTAGTAAAGTTAATAAATTGATCATATAATAATTTGTTATCAATATTTTTATCGATGATATCAGCCATAGCAACAAAGCTTTTATTACAATTTTCATCTTTACATGAATCTTCCAAAACTTTTCCGGAATTTTTAATAGTTAACTTTTCTTCGCCGTTAACAACTTTAGTAATAGGACAAGCATTACCATTAGAATCTTTAATACAATTTGTGAGGTAGTATAGTCTATTAAAAGTTACTGAATACTTAGTCATTTCACCCAGTTTTCTATCACAATCAATGTAATTGAAAGTATCATTTATAAAGTCTTTACATTTTTCTTCATAAACCGGACAAATTTTACTACTATCCAATGAAGTGAGATCCTTTCCTAAGGCGGCTTTGTTTAGACTGGAAAAGCAATCAACATATTTCAATAAATTAACTTCGCATAAACCAGTACCAGTTTTGCCATTTAAAGTAAAACTTCTTTCTACCATATCGGATAGATTTAATGAAGTATTACTGTATGCTAAGGCATTTGATATACCATATAGTGTAAAGATATTATATATAATATTTTTCATTTTTTTTTTATCACGAAATCTTTCTCTTTTACTTTATTAATGTTTTAATTTTAAAAAAGAAAAAAAAGTAACTTTTATATATCAATTAAAAATTGCTTAACCCAATAAATAAAGTTAATTAAATCATATGAAAAATATTTTATAAAATCAATTTCAAACTAAAATATATATAATTCTAATGTTTGAGATAATAAATAATATTATTTTTATTCTAAAAATACTAAATATATTTATATGTATTAATATATTAAAGGCTTAAATATATAATTATATCTTATTCTTATTCTAAAAAAAAAAAAAAAAAAAGAAAAAAAAAGAAAAAATAAAATGTAAATTAAATTTACCATTTTTAAAATATTTACAATTATTTTTTTTAACTATATAACTATAAATATTAAATACTATTTAATAAATTCTAATCTGTTTAAGATTAAATATTTTAATAATTTTGAACCTCCAGCAATTTAAATCAATACAATAAGAATACTTATATAATATATATAATACTTTATTCTATTTTATTTTATTAGGGTAATGAATTGTAATTATGATGCTAAAGTATAATAATTGTATTTTATTTCAAAGATATCAAATAAAGATATCTTTTTAACAGTATATAATTATTGTATTCTATTATTTTAAAACAAATATGTTATTTTAAATAATAAAGTTAAAACTTTTTTTTATATTATTATTATTATTATTTATATTTTCAAATAGTATATGTTTTAATATGTTATTACATCGTCCAACAACATTTTTTTTAAAAAAAATATATTTGTATGTTTATATATATACATGAATATATTTACTTTTTTTATATTAACATTAAAATTGTTACTCTTTATATTATTTATGTAACTACAAGATGCTACTCTAATAAAACATTAATAAATCTTTTTTTTTTTTTTTTTTTTTTTTTTTTTTTTTAAAAAAAAAAAAAAACAAAGTGAAAAAATAAAAAATCATACTATAATGCTAGTAGATATATAAATATATATATTTACAAATTAATATTAAATGTGATATAAAAAATATTTATATTTAAATAAATATTTTTAAGATATATAATTTTTTGATACAAAAATTTATAAAATAATAAGACTTATAAAAATAACCTTTTTAAAAATATTATAAAGAAATGAATAAATGTACCAAGGAAAAAATAATCTATATATTAATATTCCAAATTTTTAAATTATTTTCCTTGGTATTACTAGATGATGCTAATATATACTCAATATCATTACTAGTTGTGTTTTCATTAATCGCTTTAACAGTAGGTTTTAATCTTATACAACTACTTAATGAACATATAGTTCCTGTATGTGCTTTATTATATGAACTAATTTTTCCAACTGAAGGTGAATATTGACTATATAAAGTACTACTATTCTTTTCAGATTCCCATACATATATATTATTATAAACACTGTAAGCAATGGATATACTCTTAGTATTTAATTGATCTACAGACGATAAGAATGGATTTGGTAAAAATATACATGATGTTATTTTTTCATTATCTGATGGAATAGAATAAATAACTTGAAATTCATTATTTGAATCAATATTCCATACATATATCATATCTTCACTTGCAGTTATAAGATTATTACCATCACTTGACCATTCTATAGTTGAAATATACTTTTTATGATCTGTTTGCTTAGTACGTATGGTATAATCATCGGTGCCATCATCATTTGCGTTATTTTGAATAGGTAGAATAAAATCGATAACAATTAAAGAAGTAGCATATGCAGCTACTATTGTAACTATTGATGAATCTGATATAAAGAAAGATCCATTATTTATTGGTCTAAATCTTAAGGGATTTGATAGATAATCAAATTTTGATGATTTATTCTTTAATTATTTAATTTATATATAAATAAATTAATTAAATGTTATATTATTATTATTATTATTATTATTATTATTTACCAGTTTAATAGATTTTAATATTTTTTTATTGATAATATTCCATATTTTCAGCTCTCCCTCAGCATCTAAACTACCACAGTAAATTGTTACTTTCTTTCCAGGTTCACCAAAGCCATCTACATTTTGACTTGAACATACAGCAACTGGACAAAAATCTGCTGCTGTAATATTCCAATTATGTTTTTCAAATACTGAAAATATCTCATAAGATTCCTTCTCATTTATTATACCATTTTTTATACCATTTAATTTCCATATTCTTACAGTTTTATCAATACTTCCTGTAACTAAAAGGGTTGGAACTGTATTAATAATTTGCTCTACATTATTTGAAGTAACAGCATTACCAACTAAACCTGTTAAATTAAAAAAGCGAACAATATTAACAGATTTTTTATGGCCACCTAAAGTCCATACAGGCTTAGGTCTATTATTTGTATTACTTACATCCCAAATAATAGTCTTGTTGTCATTTGAACCACTAGCTAATACTACTCCCAAATTATCAAAACAGCATGCCGATACTGTTTGTTTATGTTCTTGTAATGAAGTAATAGGTGTTAAGAATTTTACTTTATTAACATCTAAATTTTTATTTCCTATATAATTCAAATTTAATTTTTTTTTGGTTGAATTATTTTTCTTTTCAGTTGGGAATTTTACTTCGCTTGATCCCGTACCATAAAATACCGATTCTACTGGAATTGAAAACATTTTCTCAGGGTCTTCATCTACATTTGCCGTTTTATCGTTTGCAAATGATGCAACCGAATCAAATATTGCATTACTATTTGCTTTTTCTATTTCATTCTTTGTAGGATCACCATCAAATGGTGCTAAATTATGGAAATTTAATAAAATCTCCATACTTTTATTAAACATATCAGCATCATTCAATGAATAATTAATTGATGAATTTTGTAATATTTGGTCTAATGTATCAGTAGATGGATTTTGAAGTAACGATAATGATAATTGATTAAGATTATTTGGGTCTTTTTTATCGATATTTGATTTTATTTGAGTTAAAGACTGTGAAGTTGTTCCAATGACATTTTTAGTTTTTTGTGTATTAGGTTCATTATCCTCTGATATATAACTTTCATTATTTACTGTAGTTGCTTTTGCAGTTGCTATAGCAGCTACAGAACTATCTTGATTTGGTGATACAGAGGTTTTATGTTTTATGTCTGAAGATATTGAGGATGGTGATGATTTTACTATTATTGAGTTCGAATCCAATTTATTTATGGCTGTTGGTAATGTTGTTACTATAGGTGTTATTTTATTTTTTTGAGTTATATTAGATTTTCCTGCCTTTAGTGATTTAAAATTTACTGTAGATGAAGATGTTACAGCTATGTTAACCGGATTTGTTGACAATATTTGATTTTGCTATATTTTATCATTGATTAATTATTATATAAAGATAAATTTATATTTTAAAAAAACTAAAATTAGAATTAAATTTTAAAATAACAATTAAAAATATAATTGTTATATAACTTAAAAGAATATTTATAACTCACAGATTGTTGTGCTTTTAGTTTTAAATTATATTGAATTTGAGCATTAGCTGTTTTTAAACCTTGAGCTTGAGCTTGTAAGGCTTTTTGTTGTAATAATAATTCTTGAGCTTCTGTATTTTGTAATCCTACATAATATATTATAAATATATAAATAATTAATTTATTAATTAACCTCAAATAAATGACACATTTTAATAAAAACAAAAATGAAAACGAAAATTTACCTAGTTGTTGCTTTCTCTTTAATAACAATTGATTTTGTGGATTTTGTAATTGTTGATTAATTAATTGTTTGTTTGATGTATTCCAATTTTTCCCCATTAATTGAGCTATATATTATAAATATTTAAAAAAAAATATTAATACAATTAACATCTTATATAAATAAATTTAATTTAACAATAATAAGATATTAAATTATTACTATAATTATAAAATATAAATAAATATTATTTTTTTTCTTTCTGGTATTTGATTAATGTTTTATCAATTATAATAATAATCTAAGGTTTTATTATTTAATATATATATATATACATATATATTAAGAGGTATATATGATTAAATAATACTATAATTCCTTTACACATTTCATATATAATTTTATTTATTTATATATATATATAAATAAATTACTTACTTGTTGATAAATCACTTAACAATCCATTATTGCTTATAATTGGACTAGTATTTATATTCAAAGATTCTTTTTTTTTTTTTTTTTTTTTTTTTGTGTATGTGTGTTTGTGAATGTATGTGTGTTTTTGTATTATATTTTATTGATTATAAAAGAGAATAGTTTTTTATATATATAATTATTCATTTAAATTATTTATAAAAATATTATGATTATTTTATTTTTATTTATGTATTATTATTTTATATAAACAAATTTTTGTGTTTTTTTTTTAAAATTATTTGATAGTATATAATATATTAATTATATATATGACATACGTTGTTGAGTAGTTAATACTGGACTTTGGATAGTATTACTATTTAAAACGGGACTATATTGAACGCTATTAGCACGTATACGTTTTGATGGGGGTGGTGACATTTCCTGAACTGAATCGGTAGGTGATAATGCATTCTTTTTCAATGTAGAGGCATTTTTAATTCCACTTGTCTAAAAGTAATATTAATATCAATGTATTATTATAATTTAATATGTATATCCAAATTAAAACATTTTAATAAAATATTTTCACTTACCTGTGTTGTAATACTTGTTGGGGTATTTACAGTTGATGTGCTTATTGTCTGATTCGATCCGTTTTTTTGTTGTTTTATTTGACTATAGAAAACCATAAATATACAAAACAAAAAAAAGTATTTTATAATGTTAATCAGTTATAAAAATACTTAAATTTAACAATATATATGTTTTAATTATTTAATTATATGGATTTATACTTCAACACTTTATTTTGAACCATTTTCATTATATGTGATTGGGAAAGTAGTTGATTTTTATCTTGAAGTGAAAGGTTACTTTGGTTTCTCATTGCTGCATATAAATTTAATGTGGCTGTGGCAGCACTACTCCGTCCAATATTTTGTAAATTACTTGCATTTGATAATGATGATGTATTAGTACCATTTCTTAGTATACCTTGAGATAATTGGGGTGAGGGATTAGTAGATAAGTGTGGTGATTGTGTTGGTTGCTGAGACTGTGCTATATTATTAGATTGAATTAAAGATGCTCTACTTGAATTTGGTAAACTTTGTGGAGTATAAGTAAGACCAGTTAATGCATTACTAATATTAAATTGTGGGCTATCACTTGTTGAAAGTTGAAGATTTTTGGCAGCACCAGATGTTGAATTAGACGTTACAGTTAGTGGTAGTATGCTATTACTATTATTTAAAGTAGTTGTATGATTTTGATTATTTGCTAATATAGACGAAGAACTATTTGAATGTGATTGATTTTGTGTTTGACTTGATTTTATTTGAGCTTGTAGTTGTTGTAACTGTTGTTGAATCGATGATTGTGTTGTACTTGGCTGTGTGGTTGATATTGATGCTTGTGTAATGTTACTAGATTGGGCATTTTGTTTTGAATGTAACTGTTGAAGTTGTAATTGTTGAAGTTGCTTTAATTGGGGGTTCATTATTTGATTAGTTAAAGAACTAGAATTTACACCTTTCGGTGTATTAATTGAATTAATTTGACGTAATAAAATCTCGTTTTGTTTTGCTTTTAAATTTTGGGCACCTATATACGTTAGTGCATCTGAAGTAGTATCTTCTTCATTATTTTCTTTTGCTGAATATATTTCCCAAAATACTGTCCACCACTCATATAAAAATCCTTCTGAATTAATTTGTTGAATATCCTCTACTGAAACCTTTGCTTCTTGCTTAAGCAGTTCTGCTGTTTGTTTATAATTACGTTTTAAGCAATAATCATATATATATGTATCTAACCTATTTTAAATATAATGAATGATAATAAAATAATTTTATGTGATTAAAAATAAAATATTTTTTATTATAATCTATTATTATAATTATTTATTTAAATGAATAAACGATATACATTTTTTCTCTGTCAATTTTCCTTTTATTTTGTATTTTATTGTATATCATTTGCTGTTGTTGCTGCTTTAATTGTTGTTGTAATTGCTGTTGCTGTTGCTGTATTCTTTGTTGTTGAAGTTGTTGTTGTAAATATAATAGTTGTTTTTGTGTTGGATTTGGAATACTCATTGAATTTGAATATTTTTGTTGTAATATTTTTAAATCTTCCTTCTTATATGTTTTCTTTTGATTATCTAACTGTTTATCTTTTATAACAAAATTGTTTGATACAGTTGTTGCATTTAATGAATTTTGAAATGAATTCGACATTTTAGAATTATATATTTAAACTTAATAGTATAGTTTAGTTTTAATTGACTCCTTAATTTTTTATTTGATCTTTTGTAATTGCTTAAATCCTGTTTAATTTTCCAATGTTTTCTAAAAATTTTTTTTTAAAAATAAATTTAAAAACCATAACGGATTTTTATTTTTATATTTGTTTTTGTTTTTATTTAAATTGAATTATAAAACTTTAAATTTACTATTATTATTATTGTTATTATTATTATTATTATTATTATTATTATTATAATTTACTTTTTTTTTTTTTTTTGTTTTTATTATAATTAATGTTGTCCTTTTTATTATTTTATAATTATTTTAATTATTACAAAAATTGAATTGAATTTTAATATTTTAAATTTATTACAAAATTATACTTATACTTTGATATTTTGTGAAATACTGGCTATTATTATTCTTATAAATACAACTTCAGTGTTTAAAAAAATAATAATTGAAATAAATTGAAAATAAAATTTCAAATGATTTATATTTATATTTATATTTATAATATTTATAATGAAATTAAATAATTAGATTTTTGATTTTTGATAATATATTAAATTATTTAATAAAAGCATTTTAGATATTATTGTTGTTATTATAAGCATGTATTAATTCCTTAAAACAATGTCCATATTGTTAAATATCAGAATAATGCTATAAAAAAAATATTAATATTTAAAAAATATCTTTTTAGCATATTTATTATTAATATTATTTATTTAATACCTTTGTTCAATGAATATTTATTGAGTATGTTTAATTAATAGCAAAATAATGTAAATTTTACTTTTTTAAAAAAATTTAAGTTAAATCCTTTAACTTAAAAAAGAGAAATAAAAAAAAAAAGATTTATTATTTTAATATATAGTGGTATATTATTAATTAACAATGAATTGAATTAAAATTGGAAATTATATAATATTGATTTTTCAAATTAAAGAATAAGATAAGGTTAAACTAAAATAATAAACAGTATAATGCTATTTTTATATATTAAAATATTCTTTAATTATTTATTTATAATAAAAAAAAATTAATAAAATTTAAGATTAATAATTAATATCTTAAATATTAATATTTTTTGATAGTTATATATTGGCTATTTATTGTATTCAATTATATTAATATATTATTTATTTAATATTTTAATTATCTCATCCTACTGAATAAATGTTTAATATAAATTGATAGTATTTAAATATTTAAATAATTGATATTAAAACATTTTACTTTTGCTTGGAAAAACTTCTTTATTATTGATAGCAAAAAAATCTAAACTTTATATATATTACATTATACTATATTATATTATTGGAGAAATAGAACATTTATATTTTAAATTAAATTCTAGTTTATACATTAACAAAAAGTTAATGATTAAGTTCATAAATATTCAAAAGAAAATATATATATTTAAATTATAGATAATTAATTATTTTGATGTAATAATTATTTTATTACAAGAAATATGTTCTCTTTAAAAAAATCAACTGATATTGATTTAAAAAGTTAATAAAAGAATGAAAAATAATAAATAACTTTGTTAATACACAATAAATTAGATAGCTTAAAATATACTTAATAATAAATATTAAAATATAACTTTAGAACATACTTAATAATGTTATATTTATACCAAAGAATGTAGAGCCACAACAAAGTTTAGTCAATTCTTTAAATAAATAAAACCTATCTTTATAAATTTGGGGGATACAATAATTGCTAAAACAGTTTTTTTAGTACCTATATTTCAAAACTTCAGATATTGGACTCAATTGTATGAATAAATAAATATTTTTGAAAATCTAAATTCAAATTAATTAATACACATTTCAATTCTAATATTTTACTACGCTTTCATTATAATCATATTGTTTAATACCATTAAAGTGAATAAATTAATTATTTTATTCTATTATATATTTAATAATAATAATAATAATAATAAATAATAAATCATATATATTTATTCCAATAATAATATTAATTAAAATGTATTATGAATATATTATAAAACCTAAAAAACCAATTTAAATATTTAAAGTTATTTTTACCATACAAAGAATATGGAAATAAATTTTAAATCATCAAGAGTGTTAATATTTTAATTTTTTCATTCTGTAACTAAAAACTTTAAAAGGGACAAATTGAATTTAAATAAAAATAAGATAACATAAATTTCTTCTTCTTCTTCTTTCCCTTCTTTCTTTCTTTTCTTTTTCATTTCATTTCTTTTTTTTTTTTTTTAAAAAATATCATTATAATTATAATATTAAAATGAAAAACACATTATTTTAAAAAATTACTTTATTTAAACCTACAGAATTTTAAATATATATTATATATTTTCATTAAGATATATCTTTACCTTGATAGTCGAAGATTATTATTTACAAAGATAAAATATAAATTAATTATTACAATTATTACTAAGAAATAAATAAATTGACACAAATTATTAAAAAGAAAGGATATTTATCTTCAGTGAAATATGGAGGAATATATAATTATAACTTACAAATTGAAATATTATAGAATAATTATTTACAATTTTTTAGTAAATAATAGTAAATAAAATATATATATACATTTGTATATGTATAACCTGGCCGGTAGAGTTGATTTTTATAAAAATATATATTATTATAATAAAAAAATTTGTATATAAAAAATTATTCACCTAATTTGTTGGTTTGAAATGAAATAAATGAATTATTTCATATTATTTGTTAAATATTTATTTAGTAGTTATTTATTAACTTCTCACTTATTTCATTTTTTAATTTAATATTCTCTTTGATTTATGTATATTGAAAATTTAATTACTAAATCTTTACCACCATTTTTTTAATTTTTTTTTTTTTTATAAAAATCCTTTAAAATTTTATATTTAATAAATTTATATATTTATATAATAGTTGAATAAAATAGTCAAGATTTAAATAAAAATTACTGCACAACTTCAGAAGTAGATTAATCTAGAAATTTAATTTTAATATATTATAAAGGTTATTATTACTAATATTCTATTTTTATCACATTAAATATTATTGAAAAAAAAAAAGAAAATATCAAGTAAATATTATATTTAAATTTTTTAAATTTTAAAATAATATAATGGATTTTTTAAAGTCAATTATTGATGAAGAAATTTCAAAAAAAAGAAAGCTAATAGATGAAGCAAAATCTGATAAATCAAGTAAAAAGAAATATATAAAGAGAGGTGAAATTGAAAATCTAGAGAAAAAAAAGTATTTTGAAAATTTAGAAAAAGAAAAAGAAGAGAAATTAAAAAAGAAAAAAGAAAATGAAATAACTAAGGCCATTTCATTAAACAATAATTCAAATAATAAATCTGACAAAGGTGAAAATAAATCAAATAGTGATAACAATGATGACGATGATAATGATAATTTATCAAAAATATTTGAAAATATCAGTCAAGATGAAGTTATTAAACGTTTAAGAAGTCATGGGGAACCTATTCGTTACTTTGGTGAAACTGATCAAGAAAGAATTATTCGTCTACGACATTTAGAAGCTGCAGAAGAAAAAACAGAAGGTCAACAAAATGAATTTATGCATGCTATGGAAGATACTGACCGTAATTTAGATTTAGAAGCATTAAAGAAACAAGCAGGTATAAAAGATGATGATGAAAAAAATAAAAAGAAAAAAGATTATAAAGATGTTGATACAACAATTATTGGACTTGAATTGATTCAAAAAGATATGGATAAAGCTTGTTTCCTTATTTCAGTATACTTTAAACGCTTATTAGATGCATGGGAAGATGAATTAAATGAAAGAAGTGAAGAAGTTAAAAGAAGTTATAAAGGTAAGCGTGAAACTGCTATTCAACGTCAAACACGAGAATATTTAAAACCTTTTTTTAAAGGATTAAAACGAAAAACAATTGAAGCTGATGTACTTGCTAGAGTATCTGAAATTGCACAGTTCATGCAAGAAAGAGAATATATGAAAGCTAATGAATCCTATCTTCAATTATCTATTGGTAATGCTCCATGGCCAATTGGTGTAACTATGGTTGGTATCCACGAACGTTCAGGTAAATAATAATAGTAATAATAAAGTTAATTTTTTAAATTAATAATTCAATCTTTTAAATGTTAATTTAATTTTTATATTTAATACTTTTAATATAAAATAGCTCGTGAAAAGATTTTTGCTTCCCAGGTTGCACATGTATTAAATGATGAATCTCAAAGAAAATGGATTCAATCAATTAAACGTATCATGACTTGGGCACAAGATAAATATAAGCCAACAGATTTATCAAAAAGAGTTGGTTAAAATAATAATAATAACAATAAGTATTTCTTTTTTTTTTCTTTTTTCTTTTTTCTTCACTTTATTTATTTCTCAAAATATTTAATATTTTCTAATATAATAATTTCTAAATTTATTAATATATTATATTAATAGAATTATGTAACTATAGGATGTATAGTTAAAAAAACAAAATACAATAACAAAAAAAAAAAAAAATTATTAAAAAAAAAACTTTGCAGGAATTTTTTTATTTTTATTTTTATTTTTATTTTTTTGAAAGAGTTTTAATATTAATTTGATAGTTATTTTTTATTAATTTATTTATTAGGAAAAGAAGAAAGAAAGAAAGCTAAAAATCTTTTAAAAATAATTTTAATAAAACTTATTTATATTATATATATAATTAATTAATTATATATATTTGGTTTATTTTTATGTTTTTGTTTTTGTTTCCTTTTTTAAAATTACAATCAATTTATTAATCCTTTAGAATTTGAATGTGCTGTAATTTACATTTGAGCGCAATCACCTTCGGGTATATTATCTGGGAGTTTTGGTATATTATCTGGTCCAACAATCATATCAGGTGCTAATTCTTTCAATATTTCGGATGGTCTATTTATTTAAAGAAATACATATTATAATTTTTTAATATAAATTAATAATCATATTTAGTTAATAATGCATTTTTTGATAATTTTTAAAATACTTACGGATTACCATAACCTTGCATCTATTATTAAAAAAAAAAAAAAAAAGAATATAAATATAAACTCAAATTAAATATCAAATTTATATTATAAACAATGATATTGATAATTTATGTATTTTAATAATAAAAATATTACCTTTTGCATTAATTCGGAAACATTTTTATTATCTTCCTTAGAAATTTCATTTCCTTCGTATTTTTCGAAGATATCAACAATTTTTTTACAACAATCATATTGGTTTTCATAATTCTCTATTTCCTTCTTTGAAAGTTTATCCTTGTTTTCTTCTAACCATGATGGGTACTTTTAAGTATTAATGTATAAAGTGTTATATTATTTAATATTCGATTTTCAAGGTTTTAAAAAAATTTTTTTTCCACTTTTATTTTTAATTATTTATAGCTGTTATTATTGCTTTTTTGCTTTTTTATTTTTTATTTTATTTTTTTTTTTTTTTTTATTTTTTTTTTTTTTAGAATTCTCTTTTCTATTTTATTATTAATAATACTTACTCTATCAGATAAATCTTTCATTGAATCATACAATAATTCCTTTGACATTAATTGATCAATAACACCTGATAAAACATCACAAAAATCTTCATCAACTAATCCTTCCATTTGCTTCAATAATTTTTCCATAACATCATTATTTGTTTCAGAAACTTCAGCCTATTTATTCAAATCAATTGTTTGCAAAATATGAATTATAAATTAATAGATTTTAATGTTAAAAAGATTAACAAATGATTATTTAAAATAATTTATATTATTAATTTTTTTTAAATAATCTATAAATATATCATTATAATAGATTTTATACTTATAATTTTTTAAAAATTAATAATAATAATAAAAAATACCTCGACTTTATCAGAACTACTTTTTAAATTATTTATAGTTTCAGAAATAGTATCTTGGAAAGAGGTTGTGGTTTTTTTGCCCTTATTTGTTGATTTTGCTTCTTTATCACTAACATTTAAATTTTTTTCTAAATCACCAGCAATTTTTTCAATATTACTTTCAAAGTCAGCTGCATCTTTTGGATCCATTCCTTGTAAGAGCTGTAACATACCTTGAGTAAGTTGTTTTGCCATTTCATCATCAATGCCTTCTAAATCTAAATCAAATGGATCTGCTGCTGCTGCTGGTTTATCATCTTTTTTTTCTTCCTTCAATTCCTCTTTATTTTCGATTTTTGGTTTTACAGGTTGAATAGTTGGAATTGATTGATTATCAAAATTATCCAAAACACCTATTTTTTTTTATTATTGAATAGAATATATATTTTTTCATATTTGGTATAATGGATAATTAATTAATTAATTTGATTTAAAAAAGAGCTAATAAATATTATTTAAATCCTATTTAGATGTAAATTTATTTATTATTTATTATTTTGCAATTTTCTTTTTTTTTTTATGTTTTTATTATTATTCTTCATTTATTGAATATTTGATAGATTATAAATATATAATAATAGCTATAAAAATAAAAAAAAACCTATTTTAAATTTGAATTTTATATACCATCTAAAAATGAATCAAGATCATCATCGGTGACCTCAAAGTTTATTTTATTATTTTGGGCAGACATCGAATATTATTCTTGTTATATTATATAATATAATAAATAAATGATTGTAAGAATATGATATTTCAAATAGCGTTTTTTATAAAGATTATAATTATAATCTTTATAAAAAAGAAAAATAAGAAATCAATATTTTATATTTGTTATTATAATTTTACTTTCAGAGGTATTATTTAATTGTCAAATTTATCCCAAAATAAAAAAAAAAAATTGTAATACTTAAAGGCTAAAAAATATAGGGGAAATTTTTTTTGGAATAATTTTAATAAATATAAATTTTTCCAAAGATATATTAATTATAATTTGACTAATATATAAAAAAAAACCTGGGTTATTCTTTATACATTATGTAATACTTTATTAATAAGTTTGTACTTTAAATCTACTATTAAATTTTTGATGTTTATAATAATATTGATATTTTAATATTTTAATGAAGTTTGTGTTACATAAAAAAAAAATATTAAAGATTTTTTTCCAATTAAAACAAAACAGTATAATTACGATTAATAATGCCAGTTAATACTAATTTAATAAACCTTTTTTTTTATATAGTCACTTAATATATTTCCCTTATCTATTTCTCTCTTTTTTTATTTTTACTATATATGCTCATATACTATTTTTTAAATTTATATGTATATATGTATAATATATTTTGTATAAAAAAAAAAAAGGAAAAACTATTTAAATACAGGTATAATACATACTAAATTTTTATTCCAAACAAATATTAATAAAATATTATTTGTTGATTTTATATCTATATATATTTAACTTTATTTATAATTAAAATATATATATATATTTAATTTTGTTAATGATTTTACATTTTTATTTATCCAAAAAATAAATAAATAATTTTTTTATATTTTTTCAGTTTTTATTTAGACATTAATAAGTATTATATTTTTCAATATCAAAAGGAAATCTTTCTCTAAAAATATCATTACTATTCACTGTATTCAATAAAATATCTTTTAATGTTAAAATTATGAAATTAAAACATTAAAAATATATAATTAATATTAAAAAAAAAAATAGGATAATTCAAACAAATGAAAATAATAATATAGAATAAAAACAAAATTTTTATTTAAATAAATTGTTATATTATGAAATACCAATAAAAAGGTATACAATAATTTAAATTGATAATAAAAAATATGATATATTATTCTAATATATTAGTATATGTTATAATTATATATAGATATCCTAAACAATAAACAAAAATGAGTAATAATACAAATTCCGATAGTCCAATTTTTGATTCTCTTAGTAGAGAGCAAAAATTAGCAAAAGCTAAAGCAACATTAAATCGTTTTAAAAAAGAGAAAAAAGATAGTTTTTTAAATGGATCCACAAATCAATCATCAATGAGCAGAAGTTCAAGTGGTCAAACAGATAATAATTCAAATAATTTCGAATCATTGAAAGCTGAAAATATTGAGAATTGTAATAATAATACCAACAATAATAGTAATTTTCGAAATAATAATGGCAATAATGCTGAAATTAAAATAGTAAACATAACTCATCAAATTATGGATGATTTTAATTTTAATACTTCAAATAGTCAATATAATAATGAAGAAAAACAAATAAAGCAATCCAATAATGAAGAATTAGAATTAAAGATAAAACAGTATGAAAATAAAATTAATCAGTTAGAGGAGGAAAATTCAGAATTATTAAGAGAAATACATGATACAAATAAAAGAAATCGTGAATTAAATGAAAAGATTGTAAATGACCAAGAAGTATTAACAGAATCATTGGAAGTTTTAACTGAACAAAAAGCTGAAATAATGGAAAAATACAAAGAATTAATATTAAATCTCCAGGAAATGGAAAAAGAAAAGTCCAAATTATCAGAACAAAGTACTTCAATGAAAAAAGCAATTGATGATATTAAAGAAGAGTTGACAACAAAAAATCAACAACTTAATGTTCAGCGTCAAAACATTGATACTCTTTCGAAAGAAAAATGGATGCTTCAAGAAGAATTAGAAAATACTAAAGCATCCATTAATAAATGTATTAAAGAAGCTGTTCAAAAAGATAGGGATAACTATTTAAATGAATTAAAAACTAATGAAAACAATCCAGCAAATGAGGATAATAGTGGAAATAATAGTTATGGAATATTTTTATTGCAAAAAAATTATATGGACATGGTAAAAGAAAACGATGAATTGAAAAAAACATGCTCAATATATCTCGATAATTTACATAAATTAGATGAATTTTTATTAAAATTTTCAAATACAAATGTTAGCGTATCTTTAGCAAATAATTCATATCCTTATAGACCACTGCCAGAATCACCTAATTTAGATGATGATAGTAATATTTTATCACCATTTTTAAATTCTTTTATTCCACTTACTGATGTTATGACATCTTCAAATATAAAACAATCTTATGAAATATTTGATACTATTAAAAAGAGAATAGATTATTTTCAAAAAAATTATAATGAACTTTATAAAAATTTAAAGGAAAAAGAAAGCAATTTAGTTAATATTAGAAAAATCATGGAAGATTTGCAAGTAAAATCAACCGAAGATCTAGGTAATAGAATTAAGGAATTAAAATCAATAGAAAGTTTGTATTATGAAATGCTTCAGAAACAAAAAGAAAATGAATTATTAAATAACACTAACTGTACTAGCGATAATAAGAATATTATTTATACCACCAATAAAAGTAATGAAAATCCAAAAAATGATAATATAAAACAAAATGATAATATAAATAATGAGCAAGGTCAAAATCCATCATTATCTGATATTAAAACTTCAAGTTCTTCCATCGAAGAATTACAACCAACTAGAAAATCCTCAAAAATGGTTCAAAAATTATTAATGAATTTATATAATGAAGTTTCTGAAATTTTCCAAGAGTCAAATCAAGTAATTATTGACTGGCAGGAAATGTGTAAAATAAATAAAAGTAATTCTATTATTTCAGAAAATAATATTAAACTTGAGTGTGAGCCACTGGCTTCAGAAAAGATTATCGAAAAAAGTAATAATCTTCAAAAATCCCAAAATAAGATTATAATGGATCAACAACGCCTTAAAAATGATATTGAAAAAATAAAACAATGGATTGCATATGATGACCATTCTTTCCAAGCTGAACAAGCTGAAAATGATAAAATCCAACAAATTATTATTCAATACATTGAACAAATGGATAAATATATAGAAGTATTAGAACCTTTCTTTAAAAAAACATTAGAAAAATTTGAAGGTAATATAAAAAATAAATATTAATATCAATTATTGTATAAATATTTAAATATAAATTTATGTGTAAAACCAATAATCTTTTAAACTTTTGTAAATATTTAACTATTTTTTGTATACTATATATATAATTATTTCATATACTTACGTTATACTAAATACAAATAGAAATTAATAGTAAATCAACATACATACCATCAAATATTAAAGAGGACTTCACAGCTATGAATATGAATATTCATAAATTCACAATGCAAAATGAAGTTATTTATCAGCAAGTAAATGATTTAAAAAATATTTTAAAGAATCAAGAAAATGAAAATGAAAAGAATGAAGATGATGAATCCAACATCTCTTCTTTATCTTTTAAGTTGGAATCTGCCGATAAAGTAGTTTATAATAAAATATATAATACTATTAAACTAAAAGATAATAAAATCAATAGACTAAAGAAGACAATTAATGAACAGGAAGAACTTATCACTAGATGTCATTATGCTTTAGATGATATGAAAGATATAGAAAAAGAAATAGAATTATTAAGAAATGCCATTAAAAATATTGCAACAAAAGATGAGGTTATTAATTCAATGAAAATATCTTCTGATCAAACTGCAATGTACATGTTAAAAATAAGAAATAATGAATTGTATCAAGTTTATCAAGATGAAATTGAAATTAATCGTAACCTACGTTCTTATATTAATCAAGTCAAGGATGAACAAGTAAACATTCAAACAAAAACTCAATCTAAAATATTAACATTTGAAAATGAAATTGAAAATTGGACTAGAAAGTATAATAATCTTTATAACAAGACAAAAATATATGAGCAAAAGCTTATGAATAAAGATAAAAAGATTCAAACATTAACAGAAGATTTTGAAAAATATATTACAAGCATTATTAATGGAAACACTACTAAAAATAGTTTAAATATACAATATAATGAAGAATTACAAAAAAATATCATTAATGATATATCACGAATAAAGCAAGAATCATTAGAAGGAACAGTTATAGCACTTTTAGAACAAATTAGTCAAAAAGATGTTGAAATAAATGCACTTCAAGTTGATAACATGAATTTAATTAAAGATATTGAAAAAATTAGAAAAGAGCATGAAATTTCAGAATATAAAAATTCTCAACTTAAAAATGAATTTAAACTTTTGAAACAGGAATATGCAAATATAGTAAAGATTGAATTTTATAAATATAATATTTTTTTCTTTTTTTAATTTTAATTCTTAAAAATTTAAAAACGACATAATTATATTAATTTAACATTGTATAAACTTTTTTTTTTATTATAATTAAATTATTTAACACTATTAGAATTCGCCAAACTCTGGTATTTTCAATGATTTGCCACCAATACCAATGTCATCTTATACTATAAATCCTAATCCTGATTTGTATATTAAGCATAACTATAATGGTATAAATAATTATAAGTTGAGTCCATATCTTTCATCCTTATATAGTAATTCTCAAAATAAATCAACAGTTTCTCAACAAATATCTCCTCGTTATTATAACTATAATCAAAATCAACAACAATTAAATACTCAAAAGACATTTAAAAATCAGGAACCAACTCTTCATTCCTATATTCCACCATTATCATCTTCTTATGTTAAAAATGATTATGATTTAAATAAAATTGAAAATATAGAAAGCAATCATCATCCAATAAATATCCCAACTTCTTCTGCAGTATTAATGCAAAAGGGTCAACACCTTTCAGACCTCACAAATGCAAATGCTATGAAACTTAATCAATTAATTAACAAATCTAATGAACTCAATACACAACCTTTTCATTCATTATCAAATTCCTTAAAGAATGAAAAAATAATGGTATCGAATAATACTAATAACAATAATAAAAATGCACCATTATATATATCAGAACTTCAAAATAATTCTTCAAATAAATTACCATTAATCAATAAATCATCTTCTAATAAAAATGAATTATTAAAAAAAGCTAGTTTTAATGTTGAACTTAGTTCTGTTAAGGCCAATAAATCAAATGACTATTCTATATCACCAAATCATGATTTAAAGAATTTAGGTAATATTATTATTATTATTATTATTATTTAAAGTAAAATTTCAAAAATTAATTTTTAATATTTAATATTTCTTTTTATTTCTTAATTTTATATTTAATATTAAAAAAATAGAAATAAATAGATCAAATTCATTATCTAATTTCCCTAATAATAATAAACTAGTAATGGCTACTGATAAGCAAGAAACAACTGATATAAATCCAAAATCGAGTCCACATATATCATCTTTTCCTAAAACTAAACAAGATAGTTCTATATTAAATTTGGATAAGGATAAGGATGAAATATTAGATGCTTCCACATTATTTAATCAAAATGCAACCAAAAATAATCTTCAAAATAATAGTCTCCTTGAGGTACAAAATAATGAATTTGATTATTCAAACAGTAATAATATAAATTACAATACTGTTGATCTTACCACTATAAATAATCAGAACAACAATAGTAATGTCAATAGTTATAATAACAATAGTAATCAAAGTTACCAAACTTATCAGAAACCCTATCTTTATAATAATACAGATACAATGTCTCCTAATTCTTCAATAAATTTTGAAAATGATTTAAATAAGCCAATTATACAGGATAAAAGAAATCCAAGACTTTATGAATCTTTACAAAATGTTAATCCATTACAACCTTTATCAACAACTAATCAATCTCAAAATAAGGAAATTATGTCTTTAAATGATAATACTAATAACAAAAGTCAAATAAATAAACTGTCACTCTATTCGTTAATACAATAAATATACAAATAAGCATCAAAAATAGTATTCAAAAAATAAGAATATAAGATATATATATAAATTTTATTTGATTAAATATATTATTAAAATTTTTTATATTTATATTAATACTATGTAAAAATGATGAAATATAATTATAAAATATTATATGATATTATGATATTTAAAAGAGTACTAATATAATGTAATATAATTTTAAATTAAAAATGTTAAAAATTAAAACTTAAAAATTAAAATACTAAGAAATAAATAAAAGTGAAAATAATAATAATAATAATAATAATAATAATAATAATAATAATAATAATAATAATAATAATAATAATAATAATAATAATAATAATAATAATAATAATAAAAACTACAATCAAAAATTTTATTAGTACATATTTTTTTTTCTATTTTGAAAATAAAGATAATCAAGAATGAAATATATACATTATATTTTAGTTTAACTTTAATTTTTTATTTTTTTTTTATTTATTTTTTTTTAAATATCAATAAAATTAAATTATTATATTTAGATTTTTCTATTTATTTATCAAACAAAAATATATTTAATAATATTGATTTTGTATGTCTTATATCTATTTCTATTTTTCTAGTTTTACATATATATATTACTTTTTATTTAATAGAATAACAAATAAATATAGCATATATTTATTTTTTGTTCTTATAAAAAAGAGTTTTTTTTTTTTTTTTTAATCTTTATTTTAATTTCAAAACTTAAAATTTAATTATAATGAAATTACATAATATATATATATATTTTTCTTATTTCAAAAAATGAAAATGAAATAATAAATTATTTACTAATAAATTATATATATTATATAAATAATAAATCTAATTAAAATAAGAAAAAATAAATTAACAATAATGAAAATTGTTAATATGATTATTATATGAATATACTTAAAATATAGTATTTAATACCTACTATTCTAAATAATTAATGTTGCATGAAAACTAACTGAATATACATTATCATCATTTTTAATTACGATTACTTATTTTGGAATGCAATAATATTAATTGAATTTTTTTTTTTTTTTTTGCTTATTTCCTATTGCTAATGTTGATTTATTTTCTTTTTGTCTTATTTATTATTTTAAATTTGAATGACTAAATAAATCATTATTATATTGGACTTGTATTAAATCCTTTATAGACTATATTATATTTTTAGAAATATATATTGTAGCTTATAAATAAATATTTGATGTAAATTCAAATAATAATAAATCGTTATATTTTTTTTAAAAAAAATATCAAGTTAGGATGCAATGGAATTATTTATTGATTTTTTTTTCTAATTACTAAATTAGTAAAGCATTTGTATTCAAAAAGTTATTTATATTTAAAGTGCTGTATTCTATATATAATTTATTTATATTCATTATTGTTTTAACTTGACGTGTCAAATTTTTGAAAACTATTATACATTTTAAAAAATTTTCCTTTTAAATTTTTTTCATTTATTTTTTTTTTTTTTTTGTTGTTGTTGTTATTGAGCTTTTATTAAGTCATTTTTTTCAATTTTGTTTTTTTGTTGATAATTCATAATATTTTCTTAAACATGGAATAACAGCCTTTTGATATAAAGTAATGTTACCATTATTATAACCAGCCCAATAAATAGATATAATTTTTAAGAGCCAATAATACCAATATGGATTACTAGATTTATTTCCATATTTCTTTAAAGCTTTTTGAGTGTTTGCACTTACCATATTATCAGTAATATGGAAAACACCATAGAATAACCAATATACTACCCAATATTTGTATTTATCTTTAGTGGAGATAACCTCTTTATTATTGTTATTATTATAATTGTTTAAATAATTACTTGATGAATATTCTTCATCATCTGTTAAAGAAGCATTAGATAAACTTTCTGAGTATATTAATTTAAGACAGGAAGCTCCTGGACCTGCAAGTGCAAGGACATCGGAAAGAAGACGAGGTCTTTTTGACCATAAATAGCGAGTATAAGATGAAACTGAAAAAAGAGAAATAGCTAATAAACTTAAAAATCCATATTTTTTAGGACAGTTAATTTTTTCGCATAATTGAGAAAAAGTAACATTGGAACAAATTTTATGTTCGATTTTTGCTAATTTTGGAATAAAACTTTGTTGTAATGAAAGTAAAAAGTTTCTAAATGCTTCTAATGAAGGTTTTGCGAAATTTGGATTTGCCACTACATGATCAATCGAAACTGAAAGAATTTTAGATATAGCTTGAGTATCGTCACTATAATTCATTTTTATTTATTTTTTTAGTATGGTATAATATAATGTATATATTCCTTTTTTTTTTTTTTTTTATTATTTATTTATTTTTATTATTATAAATTATTATATATAAAATAAAAAATATATAATTAAGGTTAATTATATTCTATTTATAATCATTTTAATAATATTTATTGTTTATTTTATTATATTGTATTATAAAAAAAGATTTTTATTCCTATTTAAAAATATGTAAATATCAAATCTACATAATTACTATTTTATTTATTTATTTATTTATTCGGAATATAATTAAATTTTTACTATAATTTAATTATATTGAATTACCTTCTTTATTTTATATTTAATAATTATTTTATATTTTTACAAAGGAGTTTAAAAGTTTGTCTTTTACCTTATTATTTACAAATCTTTAAAATAAACAGTCGATTGAAATAAAAAGTTAATATTGAAAAAAAAAATTTTTTTTTTTTCATTTTATTATAAAATAATATTTCAACTAATATAAATGGTTGATGATTATTAAATAATTTTTTATTATCTATTACATTGCATATTGCATATACATTATTGTATTGCCATTAATGTATTATATAATAAGTTAGTTTCCAATTTTATGTGAATCATTATTACTTTAATTATTTTGTCATGATATTTATCGGAAAACACATGAAATATAACCGAAAAGTATATTATTTATTTTTTTCCTATTTCAATTGATTAAATTAACTTTATACATATAGTATATAGATATGAAAGCCTTACAATTATCACATAATTCATAAAAAAAAAAAAATAATAATTTATATTAATTTTTTATAATTCACTTTAATTAAAAAAAAAAAAAAAAAAGAACTCTATTAAATTTACTTTATTTAATATATGTATTTTATATAGTTTTTATTTTTATTAAATTTCTAATCAAGATCTTTCAACATTTAATTTCATAAAGTATTTTAACATGAAACAAATAAATATTTCAATGTTTTAGTATTATATTTTTTTAATATAAAATAACTGTTAAAACTGTAGCAGATCATTTTAATAAATATATTTATAATTTATAATAATTATAAAAACTAAATTTCAGACTAAAATATAGAACTTAATTATATCTATATTAAAAGTTGAATAAATAATAATTATAATAATAATAATAAATAAATAAAATAAAAAATGAAAAGGAAAAATTATGAATCAAATGAAATACTGAAATACACTTAAAAATAAAACCAAATCCTAAATAATACATTCATTAATAATTATTAACATTTTACTATTTTTTAAAGTTTTAGATTTTTTTTTTTAATTATATTAAATTTTAATATAAAAAAAATTAAATAATTTAAATTATTAAAAAAAAAAAGTCTCATATTCAAAATAAAAAGACTAAGACAAAACGTGCTTTTTAATGAAGTTTAAAGTTTCATATATTAATTATTATGAAACTTTTATATGTTTTTTATTTTAAAAGGAAAATAAAATTATGTTTTAATTATTATTTTTTAATAAAAAAAATTATATTGAAAATTGAAATGATATTCTTTTAAAAGTTACAATTAAATCAATATTTATTTTATAAATATCTTAAATATGAAAATATCTATCTATTACATTCTTATATTTTCAATAATTTTAAATAAATTCAATTTAAAATATGTAAATGCAAAATTAATAAAAGTAAAAAATAACGATGATAATTTTTATAATTTAAAAAACTTAATAAATAATAATCAAGATGAAGAATTAATCATAAATTTTGTAGATGATTATTATAATATGACATTAATTGAGGCATTTAGTATTGATATTTCATTAATTAATAATGTATCATTAATTGGTAACATAAATGGAACCGTATTTGATTATAATCATCAAGGAAGAAAAGGTCCTTTCAAATTTTCAACAGAATATAATTATTCATTGACATTTGAAAATATTATCTTTACTAATTTTAATCAGGAATTAGAATCATTTGTTTATATTTTAGCTATCACATCGAAAACAGAACAATTTCATGTATATATAAATAATTGTTCCTTTAAAAATAATAATTATGATTTAATACTATTGAATTTCACCTCCAGTAAAAAAATTAAAGTAGATCCACAAATTCAATTTAACAATACTGAATTTATGTATTTATTATTATTATTTATTTATTTTTATTTTTAAATTTTAAAATATTTATTTTTAATATTAGGACATTATTAACATATATAATATTTTTATTAATATAAATAATAATTAAAAAGTAATAATAAACGAAAAATTATACATGTTTATCATAATTACCTGACTTTATCTTATTCTCAATTATATGATAATGCAGCAATAAAATTTAAAAATACAAGATTTATTAAAAATAGAGGATTATTTCAATCACATTTTTCTAAATTTATTTTCGAAAATTGTAATTATATCAATATTTAAACATATATATAAACATAAAAAGATAAATTTTAAATAATAATTCTTATTTTTATTATAAATATATTAAAAAGGCTATTTTTCAGATATAGATGAAGAAACTTATTTAAATCCAAAGAAAAGAGTGGGTGCACTTTTTTCTTCAAACTCAGAAATGGACAAACTGATATTTATTAATACAATATTCGAAAATATTAACGTTGAAAGTCCACAACCTTTAATATACGGTTATGGATTAATCCTTGAGTAATATAAAAAACATTATAAAAAAAAAAAAAAAGAAATTTAAGAATAAATTATAATATTTATTTAATTATTTAATTATATCTAGAATAAGTGATACTGTCCTTACAAATTCCTATGCTGAGTGTGGATATTTATTATATATAGAAAGTCACAAATATGAAGAGCAACATATTAAATTAAATAACTTTACATTTTCAAGTAATATAATTTAATAAATTTTAAAATTAACAAAAAATAGAAAGTGAATACTAATGCATCTAAATATATATTAATGAATTGGAATAGATTCAACTCCATTTATTCGTGGTGATAGTATCAAAATTAACATTGAAAACTCAGCATTCAAAAATGTAACAAAAAGAGTTTTTGTTCCATTACTATCTAATTCAAAAAATTCATTAATAAATATTTCAAATACTGAAATTTCTAATTTAGAGTAATAGTTATATTATTTATAAATAATTGAACAATAATTATATAATATATATATTTCTAATATTAAAAATAATAATTTATTTTGTAGATTATCATGTGAATTATTTAATGATGAATCACAATATTATCTAAATGATATTAAAATTAATAATATCAAATCAAATGGGAAAGCACTTTTTCATTTTGTTAATAATAATATAACTATCAATAATTGTGAATTTGAAAATATTAATTGTAATGGGGACATTAATTATTCATCTCTTATTATATTTGATTCCAATGAAAGCAATAAAAAAATTTCTATAAGTAATTCAGTAATTAAAAATTCATATTCTAATGGACCATTAATAAAAATTACTGGAAGTAAAAGTGATGTAATATTGGATAAATTTGAAATTACAAAAGTTACTTCATATGGACCATTTATTGAAAATACATCAGAAAAGGTATACATTATAAATAATTGATTCATATATAAAAAAATGATATGAAACTAATATAAAACATATAGTCAATAATAAATATATCAAATATTGATATTTTTGAAAATATTAATAATAATAAATTATCATGTGGAAATATTCATTTTAGTAAAAATTTAAATATGACAATATCCAATTCGAATTTTTCAAATAATTATTGTAAAAGTAATGGAGGTGCAATGTACGAAGTATTAAAATATTAATAAAAATATATCAATAATTTATATTATAAATAAATAAAAAATTACTAAGATAATATTAAATACATATTAGATGTATTGATAATATTTCAAATTTATATGTTAATTTAAAATCAAATTTATTTGAAAATAACCAAGCAATTAATGGTGGTGCATTATATTTTGGAGACAAAATAGGAAATAATTTAAATATCGATCCTTACATTAATATTGAAAATAATACTTTTAAAAGAAATTTAGCAGAAAACTTTGGTGGTGCTATTTATTCAAAATATACTCAAATGGAATTAGCAGTTTTTAAAAAAAATGAAATTACCTTTAATGAAGCTGGTATTATGGGAGGAGGAATATATATTGAAAATTCAGTAAATAAAAATTTAATGAATTTAAATGATTCCATAATAGAAAATAACACAGTAAATTCATATATTAATAATTTCACTTCTAAACCATCATATATTTTACTAAATACAACACTAAATGACAATATAAGTATCATTACTGGTGATTATTTTCCCTTGAACTTTACATTATTTGATGAGTTTGATAATTTAATTGAAGATATAACAAAATATTATTCTTCTATGACATTAAAAGTATCAATGATAGAAAAAGAAAATAATATGAAAAATTTAGATAAAATATCTTTTAAAATGATGGGAAATATTGGCTCATTCATAAAAGGTTTTTATTTTATTTTTACTATTAACATTTCTTAGTAATATTATTAATTTATCATCTATTCCTTATCATATTGATTATTATTGAACAATTTTTTAATTTATTAGGACGATGTGAACTAACAAACTTAAGAATTTTTGCTAATCCTAATACTTATATTTTAAAATTTTCAATTGAAAATTATAATAATGATATTAATATTAATGTTAATAATGTGGAAATTGAGGTTAAAGGGTGTAATAAAGATCAAATTAAAATGCATAATAAAAATATTTTATATTGTGAAAATCCTATTTGCAAATCAACTTGTCCAACAAATTCCACAGCAACTTGTAAACCATATTATGAAGAAAGTATTAATGATAGAAATCTTAATAGATGTGAATGCTTACAAGGATGGGGAGGAGAATATTGCGAAAATAGAGTTTTTTTGGATTTCAGGTTTGTTTGTAATATACAATTAATAATATTATGAATAAATAATATATCAAATAAATATAATAAATATAATAACACATAATTTTTATTATATATATTGTAAAATATCAATATATTTTAACAATATTTTAAATAAATTAGTATTTTAAAAAACAATATATCTTCAATTTTCATTTTAATTTCATTTATTATTTTAGTATATGTTTTGTTCATAATATTAAATAGAAAGCAAAACATTATTAAGGATAGTGGTTTTTATAAAATTTTAATCTTTTGTACAGGTCTATTCTTCTTCTTTTTCAGTTTATTGTTTTCTACATATACAAATTATTTTGAATGTTCATTAAATTTTTTCTTCAAACATGTTGGTATTTCATTGATGCTGGTAATTTATTATATTTTCAATTCAATTGGCGTTGAATTAGGCATTTTAAATGAAAAGGATGAAAAATTTAAGTTTCTTTCAACAGATACACTATCAGATTCTATAAGAGGATCAAAAACAAATCTTAACGAATATTCAAAAAGTTCAGGAAATCAATTTTCTATATTTTCTAGTAAAACAAATTTAGCATTTAAAAGTAATCCTTTATTGTATGAAGAAATTCACCCTACAATAACAAACAATCTAGATAATAATAATACAGATTCAATAATAAATAAAAAATACGAAACAGAAATCAAAGAAAAAGTGAAATCAGAGAAAAGAAGCATAGATGATTTAAACAGTGAATATAGTTCAAGTTCTTTAATATTAAATATAAGTAAATCTAATGGAAATATTAATGAAAAATATACTGAAAAAACTTCAAATCAAAAAAATAAAAATAAAGCTCTTATAAAAAGTGTGAAAAATGCACATGTTATGTTTCTTGAAATATTAATATTTTATCCGATTTTTTTTATAGTAATTATTATTACAATTGGAATATATAAATTAAAGGATGTTAGTTATACCGAAGGAAATATTGATACTAGCATTAATTTAGAACAAAATGAAAATAATGAATGGATTTATAAATGTAACTTATTGAATCAAGATATTATATATTATTTTTTAGAACTTGCATTGTTAGTTATAATTTTAATGAAAGGTAAACAATTATTAAAAATGGGATATATTTTTAGATGTACAAAATTTATCACATATTCAACAGTTTTTGCTTTTGCATTGGGTCCTTTAATCAATGTAATATAATGTTGATCATTAAAATAAATCATTTATAAATTATTTTTTTCACTAATTTACTCTTTTTTTATATTTGTAAATTATAAAATAATAGATAATTTGTTTCATTATATTTAAAAAACAAAGATATACAATGATAATTCTTGAAAATATAGCAAATTCAATATGTTATCTAACATTTTTTATATTCTTCTCATGGGATAAAGTATATTACATTATGAAAAAACAAGGTGACAATACAAGCGTATATTTTATTGTATATGAAAAAAATGAAATATGTTTTATTCATAATTCATATACTTGTGGTTGTAAACTCAAAAAAAGAAAAGAAAACGACGAAAATACAATTGAAAAATATATTTTATTCTATAAATTTTGTTCAACATTATTTATAATGGATGATTATGGAAAATGGAAATATTTCAATTCAAAATCAAAAATTAGTTTAATTAAATAATAATTTTTTTTTTTTTTAAATGAATACTTCATTGTTTGATATATTACAAACATTTAATTTTACTTTTTTATTTTTTATATAAATATATTTAAGTTTTGTGTTACCCAAAATATTAAAAAAAAAAACTTAAAAATTGTTTAAATGTAACAAATCTTATTTTTTAAAAAAAAAAAAATAGAAAAAACAATTATAAAAGTAAATAATAATAAAAATAATAAAAGAAAACGAAATAATAAGTAATAGATTCAAAAAAATAAATATATAATGATTATTAATTTTTAATAAGTTAAATCATTTAAATAATAATAATAATAATAATAATAATAATAATAATAATAATAATAATAATAATAATAATAATAATAAAAAATCAATTAAAATAATAATGAAATATAAAAATAAATATATTAAACCAAAATACTTAATCTTTCGGTTCTTTATATTGCTTTGTTTCTTTAACATTAATAAAACCGTTTTAAGTGAACAAATACCTTTATTTAAAAGTTTAAAATATAGAAAAGAAGATATAGAAGCACTTCCGGTGTAAGTTTATTTACTAATTATATTTAATTAAAATATATATATAAACAATATTTACATGCATTCTTGTTTTGTTTTATTATATATTCTATTCTATTTTTAATTTCTTTTTTTTTTTTTTTTTTTTTTTTTTGGAATGTTATAATTATTATATAAAAACTTTATATGATAATTTATGTAATAAATATAATATAATATACTTTGACTTTTTAACAACAAATTTTATTTCATATATAGATTTATATGTAATAATAAAACTGATTGTCCATTTTATAGTAGTGGATGTATAAATGTAAAACCTGCAACCGAAACAACTAAAGCGATTAATATTTGTAATATGTCATTTATATGTCATGGTAATTTAAGATGCAAAGCTTATGAAAGCGAAAATCATAACATCTTTCATTTAGATGATGGTAATGCAGAAATTGGTATTGCTTTTGTAAATAAATATACGTATACTAAAAGTGGAGGAGAAAACATTGAAAATAAAACAATTTTACAATCTTGTAATAATAAATTATATAAAAAAGGTTTCTGTTCAACAGAAAATTGTAAAAATAATGATACAATGTGTTATACAGGAGTCTGTAACAATGATGTTTGTATTAAAAAAAATTCAATTAAAGATTATATCTGTAGAGTAAATTATAATGATATTAATAATATGAAAATAGAATGTAAATTATCAAATCAAGAACCATGTATATCAAATGAACAATGTGATAGTAATATATGTCATCCTTTAAATTATTGTACAAGTAGTAAAAGTATTAAACCATTAAAAAAAATTATACTCAAACAAAGATTCAAAAGTGGATTGACTTTTTTATTATATTTTATCACATTCTTATTAGTAATTTTTTCGATAATACAAATTTCAACAAAGTATACCTCAAAAAATAAAGATTATAAAAAAATATGATTGTATCTAAATTTAAGTATTACTTAATAATCATTTTAATAGAAAATATATATAAAATAAAAATAATATAGATTATTATTTTATTTTAAAGAATAGCCAATTATATATAATAGAGAAATAGATATAATATAAATAATATTGATTATTATTTTTTATTAAGAATGTATATAAAGAATTTTAATAAGTATTTTAGGAAAAAAAAATAATTATTAAATAATAAAAAAAAAAAAACAATAACAAAAGATTCTTAAATTTATGATAATAATAAAATAAAAAAAATAAATAAATAAATAAAAATACCAATATTTTTTGTTTTTAAATATATATTTTATTTTTCACTACAGTTTACTTAAGTCATAGTAAAATATATTACTATATATATATTTAATAGACAAAATGTTAAATTATTTAATAGCATAAACATATTTTTAAATTTTCAAATTATCTATTTATTGATTCATTAATTCTATATCTTAATAATGTTGATGCACTTTGAATATTATTTCGATTAATACTGATTACTGAATTTGAGTTGTTTTCAATTTCACTTTCATTATGAACACTCTGATTATCATATAGTCTATCCGTACTTTCACCTTCTCTTAAATCATAAGAACTTAATTGTCTCTCTTGTTCTAGTCTCCACCGAACAGCTAAAATACCACGTATTAAACTAAGTATTAAATCATGACGAATTTCTCGACTTTCAGCACCTAATATTGTAGCAATAACTTCACTAGTATTACCACACAATAATGACATTTCAATAGACAAACTTGCATGGTTTCTTATATTTGAATTATTCATATCTTCGTAATAAATATTTCGTCTACCACGATAATCAATCAATGGAATTCTAGAAGAATTACTTACATTATTATTACTATTATTATTATTATTATCTTCAGGAATTGGTTCATCACGAAGATTACCATTTTCATCAATATAGCGATGGAAATCATGTTCAAATTGAGTTCTGTAACTTCGAATAAAACGATTATTGAGTATTTCATTATCATTGGAAATAACTATATTAGAACTATTCCTAAGATATGGACTATTAGTATTAGAATTTTCCATTGAGCTATTTCTATTTAAATCATTATTTGAATTAGATTCGTCATTATTATTATTATTATTATATTCAATATCATTTATTGGTAATTCTGTTATATTTACTTCTGCGTTTTGATCTAATGATACATTGCTATTATTCGAAGAACTATTTGATGAACCTAATGAATAATAACTTCTATTTAAATCCCCGTTTTGAGTCAAATTGTTAAAGCTTATGGAATCATGATTATTTGGATCATATGGATCACTCATTATCTGCCTTGCAGATTCTTCAATTATATCATTAGAATTATCATACAAATGATTATACCTTAATCTCTGATTCAAAAGGTATAATTCAGAATTTTCGTGAATACGTCTTTGATTCACTTGTTGAATAAAGTTTTGAGAATCATTATTACTTTGTAAGTTTCGATTTTCACGAATTAAATTTAACACTTCAAAAGCTTCATACTCACTAATAAATTGTGGAACTGAAATTTCATTTTGTAATAATTTTTCTATTTCTTGAGCTAGGAAAGAATCAATAATTGAAAAATCAAATAGATTATCATTTGATATTTCTATATTTACTTCATTATCTTGTTCATTACTATTAATTGATAATAAACTTTCATTACTTGTGACTCTGTTCTGTATATTTCCAATAAATCCGTTAGATATATTTATAATAGAATTATTATTATTATTATTAGTAGTAGTAGTTGTAGTAGTAGTAGTTGTTGTTGTTGTTGTTATATTGTAAAGAGTATCAGAAGTATTATTATTCTCATCAGTATTGTCAATATTAATATATCTATCATTGAGAACAGATGGAATGTTTCTTTCATTGTCATTTAATGTATTATTTAATCTTGTATTGGAAACGCTATTACTACTATTTTCAATATTTATTTCATGATTAATATTTCTAATAATAAAATTTAATAGTTCGGTAGAATTCGATAAACTACTTACAGAACTATTAATACTATTAATACTATAATTAATGTTGGTTGAACTTAATATACCATGTATTATATTAGCATTTTGAAGCGTTTCTTCCAATATTCTATCAATATAATTATAATTGATATTGTTATTACTTGAATTAAGTTGGTTATTAGAATTTGAAATCGGATTTATAACTGAATCTAAGCTATTTAATATTGTATTCCTATCATTATTATATATTGATGGATCTAACGTATTATTTTCAATATTTGAAGATTCTCTATTTTGTTGATAGTTTAGTTGTAATTGATGTTGTTCTTGTTCATACCGTTGTTGTGCTGATGAAATTTCCCTTATAAGTTGATTTCTCTCTCCTCTATTGGTAATATTTAAATTATTCCTAATTGCTAATGAAATACCAGTTTCATCATCATCATCAGTGTTATTCATATGATGAATACTTGACGTACTTGATGTACTACCAATATTGTTTGATATTTGAGATGAATTTAATTCACTTAATGAACTGCTAGTATCATTAATTGTTAATAATTCGATATTATTATTATTATTATTATTATTATTATTATTATTATTATTATTATTATTATTATTATTATTATTATTATTATTATTATTATTATTATTATTATTATTATTATTATTATTATTATTATTATTATTATTATTATTATTATTATTATTATTATTATTATTATTATTATTATTATTATTATTATTATTATTATTATTATTATTATTATTATTATTATTATTATTATTATTATTATTATTATTATTATTATTATTATTATTATTATTATTATTATTATTATTATTATTTGTAGTATAAGTATTAGTGTTAGTATTAGTGTTGTTGATGTTGTTATCATTATTGTTATTATTAAGGATTGAAGTATTATTATTTAATTCATAATTAACAAAATTATTAATTACAGGTAGATTACCCCTCATTTGATTTGAAATTAAATTAAATTGGTTTAACGTATTATTAAGAGATACTTCTGAATAGTTTGAAATATGAGTATTATTAGTTGATAAAGAAATTCCTTGATTTTCATTATTTGGAATAATTGAAACCATCTGAAAGAGTCCTGGTGAAGTTTCAATTAATCTATATCTAATTTCATTTGAATTGGCTCTATTAATAATTTCTGATTGAATTTGTTCACTTTGATTGTTATTATTATTTATTTCAGTATTACTAAAATTGTCACTTGAATGAACATTTCTATTATATCTATTTCTTTCTATAATATTATTACTATTTTCATTGGAATTAATATAACTATTAATAATCAATTCTTCTGAATGAATACTATTATGTGAAATAGAATTTAAAGAAGATAATGATCCATTTCTATTAAAAGTTGAGTTTTCTTCATATGAGTCATTATCTCTTGTATTATTACTATTATTGTTTATCAAGCTATCTCCAATATCATTTATATTTATTATATCTGATGGAGCATCTTGTAATTTTGACAAGCTTTGATTACTATTACTTCTGTTGCTCATTGAATTAGTAATATGTATTCTTGTGTTATTTTCAATAGGTTGATGTCTCTGTGAATATTGAGATACATCGTTAATATATGAATTGTTATTTGTTCTACTAATACTTTGCATACTGCTATTATTAATATTATTATTTATATTATTGTTTGTTGATTCAATTAAATTCCTATTTACTATATTAATACTATGTATTAAATTATCAATATTATGATTTAATTGGATAATGTTGGATTGTGAAATATTTAAAGAACTTGAAGAATTATGTATACTACCGTTAATAATATTATTAGTTTCTTCATTGATATTGATTGATCTTCTTTGAACTTCTGGACTAACTGGTGTTGACATTTTCTAATTATGCTTAAACTTTTATTTAATTGTAATTAAAAAATCGAAAGAATATTATATATTAATTCTTATGATTTAAAATATATCATTATTATTACTTAGTTAATATTAATAATTTAAAAAAAAAAAAAAAAAAATATTTTACATCAACTAATTAATAAATATAATTTTATTAATTTTATATATCAATTTTTATTGAATTATAAAATAAAATAGATTTGTATATTACACTCATTTTTAAAATAATTAAAAATAATGAATTTATTAAATATTACAATTATAATTCAAAAGTAAATAATTCTTAAATTAAATCATTTTTTTAACAAATAGTTTTTAAATAATCTCCCAATTTAATTATATTTAAATTAATATAAAAAATAATGGTTATATAATTAACTATATTTAATTTTATTGGTTAAGATTTTAATATAATTTATTCTACTTTATTAAATGTATTATTTAGAAGGAAAAGTGATATTAACAAAGGTGACAAATAAAACAATCTTAACAACCATCATACATAAAAAAAAAAATAATAATTATTATTATTATCTATTATATTATGGTGTTATTATGGGATTGAATTAAACATAAGTAATGGTATGATAAATAAATTTGAAAATTAAAAAGAAAAAACTTTTTTTTTTAATATATAATAATCAAACAAATTAATTTAAATTATCAAGTTTCACATTGTTAATTGATTAAACTTTAAAAAATAAATATATAATATTGTTATTTTTTTTAATTTTTGTTGCTTATTTTATTAAATAATTTAAAGTTATTATTACTATTAATTTGAAATAAATAATAATAATTATGATAATAACAATTGATAATAACAATCTTATAATAATATCTATTATAATATTATAATAGACAATTTTTTTTTTAAAAAAAAAAAAATAATTGTACATAGGAATAAAAATATTAAAAAAAATTAAATGAATGATGGCTATTATTAATAATTCTATAAATTTATTTATATAGCTTCAAATGGAATTTATTTAAAGAAAATGAATGATAATTCCATTTAATTTTACATATTTGAAGATATTGATGCTAAAATATTGGCAGCTACAGCAGTTTGTTGTTGCTGGTTTGAAATCATAGATTCAGTATTAGATTCATTAATTAATTCTGGTTGATTTTGAATTGAGGTATTATTATTGTTATCATTTGAGTTACTTGCGGTATGTGTATTATTATTATTATTGTTGTTGTTGTTGTTTTTAATACTATGTAATACTGATGATTGTATTATAGGTCTACCTTCCATATTTGAAAAATTGTTTGATTTATTAGTCAGAGGATTTAAATAATTTTGGGAATTAGAAAGAATTTTTGAATGCTGTGAATAATTAGATATGTTCTTGTTCTCATTATTCATTACATCTTTTTCGTTGGTATCATAATTAGAATTTTGATGATAAATATTGGGTTTTGGTATTATCTTTGAATAGGAAGACGAACCAGTTATTGGTATATTATTAATTAATTTAGGATTAACTAAAGATGGTTGTGATGATTGTTGATTTGTTAATTGATGAACTAATGTGTTACCAGTAAAAAGAGGATATATTGGTTTTATTCCAGAATTATTATTTACAGTCTGGTTTAGATATGAGTTTGGAGCTTCCTGATTTTTATTATGCAATATGCTATTTGGAAGAATTGGACTTTGGTTATGATATCCATATGATAAATTTTTAGATGTTTGAACTGGATTTCCCAGTACTTGTGGAGATATAGTTTTTGAGTTTTTCGAATTGTTTAATATATTATTATTAACAATATAATTTTTATTATCTAATATATGTAGCATTGAAGTATTCCATGATGGGGTATTATTAGGGTTTGAATTATATTGGAATTGAGGAATTATTGGATTAATATTATTGTCATTTAAATTCATTGAATTTAAATTATTTGGATGGAGAGGAATTGAATTACTTTGAGTAATTCCATTCATATTTAAAGAACTATTTTCTAGTATATTAGTTTTACTTTTTCTTTTTCTTGGTATAATATTCCCATTTTCATCATATTTTGGTTCTCTTTTCTTTCTTTGTTTCTTAATTATCATTGTATCCTGTCTTTCTGATCCATTTAATGTTATTGAGGAATTATCGCTATATATCACTGATGATAATGAAGAATATGATTGTAAAGAATTACTAATAACTGGTGTTGATTCCTTTGAAGATGTTACCCAATTTGATGAATATTCATTATTACTTGTTGAATCTATTTTTTTTTTTTTTTTTTCAATATAAAGAAAAAAATATAATTAATATAATATATATAAAATAATGATAATTAGATAAATTTTAAATTTTAATATATTAAAATATTAATATTTAATTTCAATAGTTTAATAGAATATATAAAATATTATAAAATTTTATTAAACACTACCCTCTGATAAAACTGATGTGGTAACTGAAGAGGAAATGCTATTATAATTATTGCCTAATAGCTGATCATTGTCTTTTGATAAAGATTGTTTCTTAACTTTTGGTCTATGCTGCCTTAATTGATTAGGCACTAAAAGAGGTGGTTGACCATCAGGTCCTACTGGACCAAACACTACTAAATTCCTCTTTTTCATTTTTTCTATTAATTTTTCCATTTGTAATTTTTCCTTTTTTTCTTGTCGTAACTTTTCTCTTTCCATTTTTTTCTGAAGTTTTTCCTGTTCCTTTCTTTCTAAGCGTTCCTTTCGCCTCTGTTCGCGTCTTTCTAATTTAAGTTGTAATTTCTTTTCTAATCTTAATTTCCTTCTTAGTTCTTTTCTTTCTTGTTTTAATCTTTCCCTCTCTGCTTTTTCTTCTGGTGTTTCTTCAAGCTTCTTTAATTTATATTTTGATAACTTAATTGGTTGGTCATTACTATCAAGTATAATATTATTACTATTTGAAGCTGAAGTGTCGCTATTACTTATACCATCATTAATTATAAAAACTACACCATTTTCGTCTGTAATCTTTCTCCTTTTTCTTATTTGTTTTTTATTTTCTGAATTTTCCTGCTTTTTACGTTGAATTTCTTCTTCCGAAAGCTTTGGTCTACCGCGTTTCTTTTTGTTAATGACTTTATCGTAATCAATATTTAACTCCTTCGCTTTACATCTTGGACATATAAATAAAATGCGTTTCCAATCCTCAATATCATCTTCATATAATAATAAAGGTTGTTCAGTAAATCTTAAAAGCTTCATAGCTAAACACGGTATATGCATCCACACGTTGCATTGTTCACAAACAATAAGTGGAACCTCATTATGTTCAATATCTATTTCATTATTATTACATATACATTTAAATTCAAATGGTTCACCATTTATTCCTGGGCCTTCTTCATTTCTTCTACAGCGCATTTCTCTCAACATTTGTTCTTCTCTTTCTTTTTGTTTTTGTTCTTCTTTTAATCTTATTTTTTCTTCCCTTTCTTTTATTCTACGTTCTCTTTCTAATTGGATTTGCCTTAAACGCTATTATATTGAAATATTTCATTAATAATTTAATAGTTAAAATATTATCTATTAATATATTAATAAAATTTAAAATTTAATAAATCAATGATTAATATTTCACCTCCTCCTCCTTTCTTCGTTTTTCTTCTTCTCTTTTGATCTTTAATTCTTCTTCTTTACGAAGCCTTTCTAGTTCAGCTTTTCTTTCTTTTTCAAACTTTTCAATTTCTTTCATTTGTATACGACTTGAACGTTTACGATGTACAATAGCTTCTTGAAGTCTTCTTTTCTTTTCTTTTGACTAATATTTGTACATTTAAATTATGTTTAATTATTATTATTATTAGTAGTAGTAGTAGTAGTAGTAGTAGTAGTATTAATATATAAATAATTACTTTTAAAGCATCAAGAACTTTAGGTATTATATATGTTGTAACAAATTCATAAAAATCTTTTTCGATTTGATACTTAGAATTTTCAAATTGTTTTGGAAAGTTATTCCAGTCTTCAGATGTCAAACATACCTTTTAAAGAAATAAAAGTTATAAATATATATATATCAATTTTATTATCTCATTATAAAATATTTATAAGATATTCTTTTAAATTAGTTCTTTAATATAATCATTGGAGAACATACCAACTGCCATCTATTTTGCTTCATTGCGGGACTATTCGACAAATTTTCTGTGGTATCACGACGATGTCTACGTTTTCCTTTTCTTGGTTTTGGTTTTGCTATTACTTCTGGTAATTCTTTATATAATCTATTATCTTTATAATTTAATATTAATAACTAAACAATCATTATAAATTTATTATAAAATATTCATATTTTATATTTACCATCAAATAACCAATATTTATTTCCCTTTTGATCATACCCTATAGGATCAACTCTCTATATGATTTAATAGTTGGTTTTAGTATAATTTTTAAAAAATCTTATTTAAAATATAAAATTATATCATATCATATAAGAAATTGTACCCAAGTTTGTTGATCTTCTTCTGTTATTCTCGCTCTAAAATTATCAGCATTTTCAAATTGCCATTCACATAAATTATATAATATCATTATCTATATAAATGTTGATATTGTTAATAAATAAATAATTTTGCTAATTCAAAAATTATTATGTGTATTATTCTACTTTTTCTCTAATGGGTAAATCAAAAAAATCTAATTTTTCAGTGATTGAACAATCCAAATTATGCTTCTTATACTCCTTTATTATAAGGTTTTGATAATTATCCAGTCTTGATAAAAAAAATTATAACATTAAGATAAAAAATTAAAAAATGATATAATAAAAATTAATTTAAAATTATTTTGAATATTACAATATATTGTTAAGTCCTGTTAATGATTTTAATAATTTCATTTGTAATTTAATTATATTTGCATTTGATTTTCCAGTTACTAAATCAGTTTCAAATTCCTTTTATTTAAAATAGAGATTAATACAATTTTAATATATTAAATCAAATTTTATAAAAATAACTTACATCAGTATCAAAAGATTCTAAACCTACAGCATTATAAAAAAGATTCAAAAATTGACAAATGGAAGCAAACTCCCATTGACTTCGAATTTCCTGTAATGTAACTTTTATAAAATATTTAAATAATATAATTAGTATTTGTTGAAAATAATTTAAAAATATTTTTTAAATAATTATATAAATTTGTATTCTAATGTTTTGTACATAATATTATAATATTTAAAGTTTATATTAAAATTAATAATAATTTATCCCAACAATGTAAATGAAATTTCATTTAATTCTTAAGCTTATTTAAACATAATTTATATTTACTTTCGAGATCTTCAGGAATCTCCATCTTACTTTTGTATATATAATGTTAATGAAATACAAAAAAAAAAAAAAAGCTGTTGCAACACCTATTATCATTATTAAAATATATATATATTTAATAATAATTTTTATATAGTATTAGTAAAATATATATCAAATTTATAATTTTTATATTCATTTTAATGGGAAATAAGATTAAATTTATATTATTTATTCAAAATGTAATTTATAAATTAAATTTAATTATTAAAAGTTTATTATTATAAATTAAAATTAAAAGTTTAAATATTATAACAATATTGCAATAATTGAATTTTTATTTTTATTTTTATTATTTTCTTTTTATTACTATTATTATCATTATTTGTACTATTAAATTACTTATAATTGATCTTCAGAGGCTAATTCTTAAATACATAACTACACTATAATAAATTATTTCTTCAATTATACCGTTTTTAAATAATATCTGTAAGCATATATAACTAAAATACTTCATTTTCTTCAATATGAATTACCTGTATTCTTCAACAATTAAAGGGAGTTAAATAATAAATTCCTAATTAGTTATATAAAGTTAATCTATTTTTTTTTTTTTATATTTTCACTATTATTTAATTATTAAATAATAAAACTTTTTTTTATTATATAAAAATTAGTATTTATTTTAAAAAAAAAATAAAAAAATATTTTAATCGTTTAAGCATATTATAATTAATTGTTAATATATTATAAATTTAATTGTGTTTTAAAAAGTATACATATTTATATATAACAAATATATTATTTAAATAATTATAATATATGGTATATATGATATTTAATTAAAAATTCTTTTTTGATACATATATCAACATAATTTAAAGATTTTAAAAAGAATGGATAAATTTTAAAATTAAAATACTATTAACCATTAACCTTTTCATTATTTTTATTTAATTAAAGAAAAAAAGTAATTATTGAAGGACATTTTTTTTTATTTCAAATCAACAGATATTGAAATGATAGAATAATAAAATATACTGATGAAATTGGTGTATTTTATTGCTTTCTATTATTTTTTCAGTAATAAATATTACAAAATTTATTTATCGTATTATCAATTTTACATATTTTTAATTTATTAATTGAAATATACTATATATACTATAGAAAGTATTTCAAAAGAGTATTTCATTATATTGTTGTTATACTTATGTATGATAAAGATTCAAAAATATATTTAAGCATTTAATAATATATACATTTAAAAGTTAAACAATATATAATTATGATTATTTCATTAATAAAACATTTAAATAAATTCATAGTCAAACATGAAAAAAAAAATATTTTAAATATATAGTATAGTAAAAAAAAAAAAAAAAAAAAAATAAATAAAAATAGCATTAGTTACAAATATAAATAATAAAAACCTTTACATAATAATTTATGAATGTAAACTATTATCATATTTTGTTATTATTTATTAAAACAATATAGTAATATCCACTTAATATTTTAGATATAGAATGCATTAAATAATATTAAAAATTATAATTTTACCTTTCATTATATAATATGATATTTAATCAACATTACTTTTTAGAATTATGAATAAAAGCAGTTCTAGATATAAATTATTATAAATTATTCAAATTATATTTATCATGTAACTATATAAATGTATTGGGTTGTGCATAATTATTTTTTTAATTAACATAAAAATGTTACTCTTTATACTTTAATAAAAGTACTCAAAAATTTGAAAAATCTCCACGTTTTTATTTCATTTCAATTATAATGTAATTTATTTGGTGGATGTTTTTTTATATAATTTCTGTATATTCAAAATTAAAATTAGTAAATATATTACAATAAATTACATTATATATTAAACAATATAAATCATTCGAAATCATAATGTTTATTTCTTTTCAAAATTCATTATTGATTAGAATATATAAATATATATAATCTAATATATGATTTAAAATTTTAAAAGAGAAGATTCATATAAATACCTTATATATATTATGAATTAATTTTTATATATAATAAAAGAGAAATAATTCCATTATATCATATATATAATATATATATTATGTAAATATTGTTAATTATAAAATAAATAAAATAAAAATTTATAACAATATCTTTTTTAAAGTAAAATTTATTATTTTGCTTTTTAACGAAGAAAAATAAAGTAATTAATAATCATTTATAAATTTCTGATATGTTAAGGAAAAATTAACAAAAAAATATTATATCATAATTCCATACAATAAATTATATATATTGTAGATATAAAATTTATAAAGAATATAGTACATTTTAAGTTAAGAAAAATTGAAAATGTTTTTAGTAAAAATTAATCAATTATTATGTACTTTAAGAGAATTTTATCTTTTACTCTTATTAATTTTTTTTTCATTTGTTATTATTATTATTAAAAAAAAATAACTGGATATAAAATTTTTTTTTACTTATATATAAATTAAGGAAATATTGTATTTATTTATATATTATTCTCGGATATATAATTAAACAATTTTCTTAACTTTCCTTTATTCTATAAAGGTGTAGTAAATGATAAAAAAAAAAAAGAGGTGTAAAGTTAATTGTAAAATTCTGTTAAATGACTAACAAAAATAATAAAGAAAATTTGGAAAAGGAATATAAAATAAAATAAAATAAAATAAAATATAATGTTATGTATTATTAAATTATTAGATACAGTTGTTTAAAAATATTATCTTTTTTTTTAATATATGTACATATATATATAATCATAATAAATTGAAAATAATATATATTTAACATTAACTATATAAAATAAATAAATACAACAATATAGAAACATCTAAGAATGGATAGATTAATAGTCGTATCAAATCGTCTACCGGTGACAATATCACGGTCAAATGAAGGTGTATATAATTTTAAAATGAGTTCCGGAGGTTTAGTTTCTGCTTTATCAGGAATGAAAAAAGATATGAAATTCATATGGATTGGTTGGCCAGGTAATTGTTATAATGTGTTTATGTTAAGTTTTCAATATATTATATTACGTATAAAATAAATGAAATATTTTTTTTAATATAATGTTTCAATTAAAAATTTTCTTATTTATGAATGTTATAAAATTTCTTTCTTTTTTTTTTTTTTGACAATATTAAATTAATATCAGGAATGGAAATTCCAGAATCGGAGCAGGCAATTGTTAGACAAGAATTATTTGAAAATTATTCATGTTATCCTGTATATTTAAGTGATGAAGTTGCTGATGCTCATTATAATGGATTTTCTAATGGGTTAGTAATATTTAAACATTAGAAATTTGTTATTAATGTTAATAATAATAATGTAAAATAATAATTATGATTATAATTGAATTTGATAAGAATATTATGGCCATTATTTCACTATTATCCTGGTGAAATTAACTTTGATGAAATCCAATATGAGGCATATATAAGAGCAAATAAAGCATTTTTAAATACAGTAAATGATATAATTCATGAAGGTGATATAGTGTGGGTTCATGATTATCATTTAATGCTGTTACCTCAAATGCTACGTGAATCTCATCCTGAATCTTATAATTTAAAAATTGGTTTCTTTCTTCATATACCATTTCCATCTTCTGAAATGTATTTGTAAGTTTAAAGTTATAAATATTTGTTAAATATTATAAAATTTGATTTAATTTTAGAAATTTAAATAAAATTAATAATTATTATACTAAATAAATCTTTGTTAATTAATAATGTTAAATAAAATTTGAATAGAGTATTACCAGTAAGGAAAGAAATATTATTGGGTGTATTAAATAGTGATTTAATTGGCTTTCATACGTACGATTATGCAAGACATTTTATTACATCATGCCAAAGGGTACTTTCTATACCAACTAGACCAAATGCTGTTGAATTTAAAGGAAAAATAGTTACTGTTGATGCTTTTCCAATTGGGATAGATCCATCAAATTTTTTGAATGTAAATATACTGTTTAATTAATTTAAATATTGTTGTTCTAATGAAATATTATTTTTTATTGCATTTATTTTATGTTAATACTAATTCTTTAATTTCTTTTTTTTTTTATTTAATTAATAAAACAATATATAATACTTTATAATATTATTTTACGTATAATAAAGGAGTTGAAAAAAGAAAATGTTCAAAAAAGAATTGAATATCTGAAGGAGAAATTTCAAGGTGCAAAAATACTTGTTGGTGTTGATCGTTTAGATTATATTAAAGGTGTTCCTCAAAAATTATTAGCATTTGAAAACTTTCTAACTCAACACCCCGAATGGATAGGAAAAGTTATATTAATTCAGGTTGCTGTACCTTCTCGAGAAGATGTTAAAGAATATCAATATTTACAGAGTGTTGTTAGTCAACTTGTAGGAAAAATTAATGGAGAATTTGGTAAATATATAAGAATTTTATTAATGTTACTGTATTTACAATATTATTATATACGTTCACATACATTTAATATTAATATAAATAATTTTTATAATATTATATATAATTTTTTTTTAATACATATTTATTCCTTATATTTTTTTTATAATAAACTAATTTTTATTTTATTATTTAAAGGAACGTTTGATTTTATGCCAATACATTATTTACATAAATCTGTTACATTTAGTGAGCTAAATGCTTTATATGCAATTTCAGATGCATGTATTGTTACATCAACTAGAGATGGAATGAATCTTGTTTCTTTTGAATATATTTCATGTCAAGAAGATAAAAAAGGTGTATTAATCTTATCAGAATTTGCTGGTGCAGCCCAATCATTATTAGGTTCAATTGTTATAAATCCATGGAATTCAGAAGATATTTCAAATGCTATATATAAAGCTTTAACAATGCCAAAAGATGTTAGGGAAAAAAATCATGAACAGCAATTTAATTATGTTCAGAAATATACAGCTGCACATTGGGGTAAATGCTTTATTAACGAATTAAAACATGTTAGTGAAGAATATAATAATGATACAAAGTTAAAGAGGTTAACTCCTAATATTTTATTAGAAAAACTCAATAAATCAACAAAAAAGAAGGTAATAATAAGATTATTAAGAAGAAAAATATCAATGACTTGATTTTATTTATATAATATGCCTTTTTTTTTTTTTTTAATTTATTAATAAAGAAAAATAAATAGTGATATTAATAATAATCTATTTAAAAATATAAATATATATATATAGTTAATTATGATTGATTATGATGGAACCTTAACATCAACACATAAATTGGTAAGCTTATTTAATATAAACAAATTTATAAAGAATTATAATATATTAAAATAAATTATATATATATATATATATAAAGCCTGAATTCGCGAGACCAACGAAACCAATTGAACAATTACTTAAGAATTTGCAAAGCATTGAGAATACTTATGTATATATATTGAGTGGTCGTAGTCGTATATATTTAGATAGATGGTTTAATGAAATTGGTATTGGTTTAAGTGCGGAACATGGTTGCTTTTATAAACATAATAAAAAATGGCTTATTGATTATAATATAAAAGAAAAATTAAAAAAGAACAAAACTCTTCAGCATACTTTATTTAATGGTAATAAATCAACTCAAGGTTGGTTAGCTTTAATTGATGAAGTAGAATCCCCTTGGAGAGATACAATCCGCCCATTACTTCAATATTATACAAAACATACCCCAGGATCATTTATTGAGGAAAAGGAAATTAATATGAGTTGGAATTACAAGAATTCAGATCCAATTTTTGGTGCTTGGCAAGCATCTGAGCTTTTAAATGATCTTGAAAATATTATATCATATATGGCAATTACTGTAGTTATAGGAAATAAAGTAGTAGAATTACGACCATCCGTAATTGACAAATCATCAGCTGCTCGTGCAATCTTAACTGATTTAAAAGCACAGGATGAATATGATTTTGTAATGTATATTGGTGATGGAAAAGAAGATGAAGTAGTATTTTCTTACTTAAAAGAAATAACCGATATTGATCAAGGAAATGTCATAACGGCAGTTGTTGGAAAAAAGCCATTAAATGTAAAATATTATATTGAAAATGTAGATAAAGTTCATGAATTAATTCAAACAATTATTAATTCATCGGAGGAAAAAAATAACCAATTAGTTTCAAACTTTAAAGAAGGAAAAAATAATAACAATATTGATAGTTCTTTAGATTCAATTGGAAAGGAAACAAATTAAAATAGTATTTGCTATTTTAACTATAAATATACAGAAAATAATGTTATTATTATATTTATCATACAAATTAAAAAAAAAAAAAAATAAATAAATTTGTATAACTTTATATATTTTTTAAAAAAAATCAACATCATATTAATTATATTATAAAAATTGGTATATTTATTATATTTATATTATTATAAATCTGTGTTAAAGGAATTATTTTCAAATAAACATTTTATGTTTGAGTTAATATTTTTAGGTGAATATTTATATATAACAAACTATAATTTATATATATTTCTATATTTTCATTTTTTTTTTTTTTTTTTTTTTTAATTAAATTAGATTTTTATGTGACATCTTTTTTATATTTGAAACAAATTTAATTTTACCATTTGATATTTCAAAAAATTTAGAACAGTAATTATAATCCATCAAGTAAGAATCAATGCTTGATTCTATTTCAATCGGAGTTGAGTCATAATTACAGTTACAATAATAAATTTTATGTTCAAAACAGAAATCTTTTGATGGATAAATAAAATAATACCTAGTATTATCCCATTGCTTTTTTATAATGGTATATATAATATTGTACATGTATAAACAATAGAGTGGTGTATAACAGATAACATTTCCTGAAGCTATTAACAAAATTTTGGATTTATTATTATATTGTAGTACTAAATTGCTAACAAACTTTATAAATATTATTATAATAATAATAATATATATACAATATTATTTTTTATTGATTATTAATTATATCATATTAAAATTGAAATTATAATATACTTAATCAAAATCGTATACTTACATTTAAAAATGGTCCTATAGTTACCCATACTATTATAACTGCACCTAAATTCCTGACTAGTTTGAATATGCATTCATATGTTAATACTTTTTTTAGCTTTGAAATTAATGGGATAAAAAGTAAAAATTCAATAAAACCTAATACAATATTATATTGATCTAATGGACATTCATATATAAATGTTTTACTTCCATCTAAAATCAAATTTTCTTTTCCTTCTTCTTTTAATTTTTTATCTTTTATTCCCAATACTGAAATGATAATAATCATAAATATTGCAAATAATATATAAAATATATATATTTTGGAATAAAGAATATTAATGGTTCTAATGTTATTAAAGAGGGTGTTAATATTTTCAGCTTGAATTGAAAAATGTACTTTTTTTTCAGAATAATTTCTCATATTTTCAGGTAAATCATTAATAGATATTGATTTATCATAAAAACCTTTGTTTTTATTTTGTAACAATGAAGTTACTGTTGATTTGTCGTAATTTTCATCACTTTTATTATTAATAACTCTTATTTCTTTTGGATTTGTTCCCAATGCTAAATTTAATTGTAGATGAATTAAAACAACGCAATAAGTAATTAAAAAGCCATTATGGTATAAAATAAAGAATAACACACAGGAGCCATAATTCATATAACCTAAAAATGTTGAGCTAAATAGTATCATTACTATTCCAATTGAAAAAAATATATGTTTGAAATAGCCAGTTTCAAAAACTACTCTTTTTTCTTTATTGACTATTAAAAAGATAGTATTTATTAAAATGCAAAAAAATAGAGAACCAAATGTAATATAGATTATTTTTTTAATTTTCCTATGAAAATTTTATATTTATTTATTATCCATTAATTTATTTATTTATTTACTTGCTTATTATTATTATTATTATTATTATTATAATTATTATAATAATTATTATAATTACCTGCTATTAAATAGTATTTTATCGTCGCAATAATTTCCATTATAACCATCATTGCATCTACAAATATTATTTTCAACGCTATTTATTGTTATATTTTTATATTTGGGTATGCATGTTGAGTGTTGTCTATTGCACTTTTCATCACAAATAGGATCTTCACATACATTTATACCGTTCTTTAATGACTGAATTTGATATTCATCACAATTAATAACTGTAACATTAACATTTGCAATATCAAATACTTTATTACTATTATGATTTTCTATTTCAAATTTTAGAAAATAACTATCATTGTTGGCAAATACTCTTAATTGAGATAGGTCACAGATACCTTATATTATTTATGATTTACATAGTTATAAATATTTATAATATATTTTAAATTTAATACATTTATAATAACAAATTAAAGAATATATATTCATATTTATTAATTACTATTATAAAATGAACAAATGTTTCCATTTAAAAGATATTTTGAATCCTTTGAATTGATACTCTTTTTAGATAAATATGCTCTTATCGAAATATCAGAAAATGCATTATATTTTGCATCAATATACTTATTATATTCATCATAGAGTGAAAAACTCAATGGTATATAATCACCACTCCTTATAATAATATTATCAGTAATATTTAATTTTATATAGGAAACTTCAGTAGAATAATCATTTCCATAAGTCATCCCTTTATTATTATTAAATATACATTTAGATATATCAAATACTTTTTTATCAACATGATCAGGAACGTAGATAGCACCTCCAGCAACTTCGGCAATATTATTCTTAAAGCTTATTGATTCAATGTCTGTATAATAGAGCTTACTATTATTTGAAAAAATTGCACCTCCACAATTATTTGCAGTATTATTATTAAATGTAACATTTACTAGTTGGATTATAGGTTTAATACTATTTTCTTTAATAACAGAATCAAAATATATTGCACCTCCATTTTCTGCTTTATTTAATATATATTGAGTTGAATTGATTGAGAGTACTTCAATATCACTATTTGTAAAACATCTTTTTAAATTTGAAATTGTTATTATTGATATTATATAAATATATTTATTATTATGTTAATAAAAAATTTTTTTATAAAGTGATATATTTATATAATTATAAAAAATATAAAATAGTACATTGATCCTCCATTTTTTCTACTTGAATTATTTTCAAACGTTGAATTATAAATTAAGAGTTCAAGTGAATTTTCGAAATGAATTGTTCCACATTCTAATTTATTTAAATTCTTATTGTTGTTAAAATTTAAATCATCGATTACAACTTTTGACTTAAAAGAATATAATAAATAAATATATCAAATTAATTAAAGTATAACACAAATTTAGTTAAATGCCAATTTATTTTTTAAATAATAAATTGTAATATAAATTAAAATTTATATACTTTTTTCGAGGTATTATTTATAATTGAACCATAAGACGTTATATTACTAAATATCGTATTTTTAATATTTACTAAATTATTATATCCTTGTATTTTAAAAAATGGACCATTTGATCTTCCATCTTTAATATATATATTTTTAAAATTTAAATTCTTTTCATCTTCACCTGAGTTAAAATAAAAACATGATGCATCACCCATATCTCCAATATTTGATAGATCCTCAGCAATTATATTTTCAAAAGTATTACTATTATACATTAGATTAAAAATGGCTTTTGCATTACTTGTAATATTTTTAAATTGCACATTTTTAAAAATATAAGATGCTTCAGGGCCAATCAATCCATTTCCTATAGTTCTAATTTTAATTTCATATAATAATTAGTTGCAAATAATCAATATATCATATTAATTCCATAAATATTTATATATTTATATTTCATGTAAATAAATACTTTATATTCTTAAACATTGAATTTTCAACAATGAATTTTGTATGTTTACAATTATTAAGAACAGGAAGTGAGTTTTTTAATAATATATTTTGAATAGTTATATTCTTTAGATTTATTAAATTATAATATCCTTTAAGAATTGAACCAACATCTTTATTATTATTATTATTATAATTATTATTATATAAATAAACAATTAATTATATTAAAAATTTAGTATTATAAATATATTTTATTTTATTTTTATTTTTATTTTATTTTTTTTTTTTTTAAAAAAAAAGAGAGAAATAATAATCATTACCATCAAAGATAGAATTCTCAATAATAAATTTATTTTCATTTATGCTTTTATCAACGTCAATTAGAAATCCATATTGAGTATAACAATTTTTAATTGTTGTATTACTTATTCTAAAAAAAAAAAAAAAAAAAAAAAAAAAAAAAAAAAAAAAAGAAATATTATTAACAAATATTTTAGATATATATAAATAACATTTCAATATAAATAATTGTTATATTTGTATATTACTTCACATTAGATTCTATGAAGTGCATAAGTGGAACATTATGTTTTATATTACTATTTTCAATAATTGAATTATTTATAATAATATTATTATTTGTTGTTTTTGATTCTATTATTACTGATGATTCACCATCACTACTTGATGTATTATTAAGATAACCTAAATAATAATTATTTTTTATATATTGATATTAATCATTTTGATTGTTATAAATATTTTATATTATAATAAATTTAAATTCTACAATTGTTAATTTCAACAGTTCCTCTATGGATAACCATTAAATCGTTGTTATTATTAAATTTACAATTATCGAATAATATTCTATTGCATGTTGTTGATTCATTTTCAGCTTTATCAAATTTATTATTGGTTAATAATATTCTATGACCAATATTACTTTTTATCAAATATGTTGTATGTTAATTATTTTTATTTTTAGTGTAAATTTTTATTATTTATTATCATTAATATATTACAAACTTACTTAAATATACAGTTTTTAAATATTACTTGGGGTTGATATTGAGTAATCTTATTACACTTGTATCTTGAATTATATACATTAAAAGGAATATTTTCAAAAGTGCATTCTTCAAATACCAATTGATAATTATCATGTTCAGAGTATGAACTTATAAGAAATACAACTAAATTTTGAGTTAAATAATCTACAAATTTAATTTTTACAAATTTTAATATTTTTTTTCTCCCTATATTGCCTCCAAAATCTATATTAAAATTCCCACTATCTATTTTTTCATAATTAAATATCACATTTTCATTATTACTTGCATTAATAATTGTAATATTACAATAAATATTTAAATCATATGTAGAAACCAAAGAATGAAAATATTCTTTCTCGGGAAAATATATTATTATATTATTATCTTGTTGAGCATTATTTATTATAGGAGCCAATTCATTTAAATTACTATTATAAATATAATATTCTTTTGTTATAGCATTGGAAAATGAAAAAAATAAAAATGTGACATATAAAAAAATAAATAATATATTAAATTTGTAGATTTTTTTTTTAGATTTTAAATACATTATTGTTTAAATTTTTTTCCTATTCCTTTTTTAATTATATATTATTATACTATTTATAGAAGAAATTTCATTTTAAAATTAAAAATATTCTAAATATAAATTCGCTTTGACTTTCTTTTTATCACTTTTTAATACAATTATTAATTATTATAAATATTATAAACATTTATATATTTTTATTTATTTATTCATTTATATATATTTATATATATTTATCTATTTATCTATTTATCTATTTATTTATTATAAAAAATATAAAGTTTTGTTTTTTCAATTATAACATTATAACCTTAATTTTAAAAATACTCTTTTCGGGCTGTAAAAAAATCAATTATTTAATTTATGAAATACAAAAATTTTAACATTATGAAACCTTTAAATACTTTTCTAAAAATATTGATTCCTTTTTAAAAAATAATATAAAGTATTTTAATAAAGCAAAAAAAAAAAAAAAAAAAAAAAACAAAGATATCTAAAACTTAATGATACATTCTAAAATTTTTTTTAAAATTCATTTGTAGTTGAATTTTAATCTTTTAAAGATAAAAAAACTTGTAAAAATAAATTAAGATATTCATTTTAATCTTTATTAAATATTATTATAACAAATTTAATTTTTATTAATTGTGAGTTTATTTTATGTTGAAATAATTTAATATTAGTTTAATATTTATTATTATAGGTGAAAATCTTTCTTTTAATAATAATATGCTTTTAATGAACTTTATGTATGTTCTTGAATTATTTTTTTTATTATTATTTCTCCTATTATAATGACATATGACTTTTCATTTAAAAAATAATATAGAAATATGTCATATGGAATAAATAAGAGTTGATTAATAATTTTCTATTTCTAATAAATGATATAAAGATACAAAATCCTATATACTTTAATTATTAGCTATTTTTTATGTTTCCTATATTAAAAATTTACTAGTATGGATTATTATTATGTTTCTTAAATCTTTATATATAGTAGTATTGAGGAATATTTATAATATATAAATGTATTTTGTGAATAAAATTATATATCTATGTGATTTACAATTATATAATCATTTATCTTTAAAACATATAGACATCAATTTTACAGATATTTTTATACTATAGACACGTGAATGTACATAAATATATGATGTAAATATATAAAAATATGTGTTCATAATTTTTCAAATAATAATTTATATACTAAATATTATATTATTTAAGAGTTGATTTAAATTATATTGGATATAATTTTATTCATATTTAAAATTTAAAATTTTAAAAAAAAAATATAAGGTTGAATAGTATTATTTTTGGAAAAAAATTTATATTTAATTGTAATACTTAACATTTCAATATAATATTAAAATAAAAACAATGAATAAAATAAAGGATGCTTTGTATGGCTTTGTAGTAGGTGATGCTTTAGGCGTACCAGTTGAATTTTCTAGTAGAGCTTACTTAAAAAAACATCCCGTAACAGAAATGAAGGGATATGGTTCTCATAAAGTACCAGAGGGTGTTTGGAGTGATGACACAGCAATGACTTTGGCTACTATGGATTCTATAGTTCAAAAAAATATAATAGATTATAATGATATGGCAGATAGGTTTTGCTTATGGAGATTTAATGCAAAATATACTGCAACAAATTTAGTTTTTGATGTTGGTATGACAACAGATCAGGCATTAAGGGAATATAAACAAAATAAAAAAGATGCAATTCATTGTGGAGGAACAGACAACTTCTCTAATGGTAATGGTTCATTAATGCGTATTTTGCCAGTAGCATTTTATTGTTTCTATAAAAAATTAAGCAATGAAGAAATACTAAATATTGTAACAAATACATCTAGTATTACTCACGCACATGAGATTAGTATAATGGGTTGTTATATCTATGTTCATTATGTTATTAATCTGTTACAGGGAAAGAACAAAGAAGAAAGCTATAAAATAATACAGAAATTGGATTATTCAATGTTCCAAAGTTCAGTTCAAAAAGTTTATGAAAGAATAATTATGAGAAGTATATCAACCTTTTCTATTGAAGAAATTCAATCCACCGGTTATATTGTTTCATCTCTTGAAGCTAGTTTGTGGGCTCTACTTGTAAGTCATAACTTAAAAGATACTATTCTTACAGCTGTAAATCTTGGTAACGATACTGACACTATTGGTGCCATAACGGGCTCATTAGCAGGCATAGTCTATAGTTATGATGAGATACCAGAAGATTGGATTGAAAAATTAAAAAATAAAGAGTTTTTAGATCAAATAATTTTAAATTTTTATTATGCTTTGAATTAGTCTAGATAATATTGGTTATATTATAGATTTAATAATATTAAAGATAATCACTAATATCACTATTAATGATAATAATAATTAAAACTATAATATAATATTAATGCACTAATGATATAGTAATGATAAAAACAATAAAAATATACAACAGGTGTTAATTATTTAAATATAAATTACAAATCTCTCATTGTCAATATAGAAGTATAAAAATCTTAGTCATTAAAAATGTATAAAAAACTTAATTTATTAATAAATTATTAAGTAAATAGAAATATTGATTATTTTTAATATTTTATTTATGCCTTTTAATAATTAATTTAAGTATATAATTTATTTAATGTATAATCATTGCTAATACTTATTAAAGTCATTTTTGATTTATATTTATCAAACTTAACATTTCCTTTATGAAGGTATATAATCCTTGAACTAAGTTTATATATATATATGTATTTTGAAATTATATTTATATCGATTGATTCTTTTGAGTTATTTTTGCATTCACAAGTGTATGAATTATGAATAACACATTTATCTCTTGAATTAAATATAAAATAATTTTTGGCGTCATTTCCTTTATTTTTTAAGATATAATATACTTTGTCCCATGAAAACAATAAGAATAAAATAAAGTAACATAAAGAATTTAATGATGCTTTAAAAATAATACTTGTATATGTTTGATTATGAAAAATCAAATAACTAAAAATCTATTATTTTGAAGATATATATTTATTTAGTTAAAAAAACTTGAGAACTAGTATTTTTTTTAAATTTAGAAAGAAAAAAATATTAACTATATATAATTTATTACATTAATTAGAGGGCCTATTGATATAGCAATATATAGAGAAAATACTATATATGATGTTATTTTAAAAATCCATTCATAATATATTGTTTTATTAATTGAATTGATTAATAATATAATTATGATAAAGTGAATTATATTATAGGTAAAATCGGTTTTTTCAAGATTGCATTTATAATTCCAATAACCATCTTTATTTTGAACAATAGTAACATCATCATTCTTATTATTATATATCATGTAATAGAATACAAAAAAAAATATCGAAATAACGTACAATGGATAAATAATCAGTATTTTAATATATATTGAATGAATATTAGCAATTCTACTAATTATGTTAACATTGTTTTCTTTTTTATTTTTTAAATTAGATATTCTATTGTTGTAGGAATCTAAATATCCATTTCTATTAAGCATTATTTCAATATTTTTATTATTTTCTTTATTTATTGAAATATTATCAGAATATAAAGATTCTAATTCTAATATATTTTTTGTATTGTTATTGCTATTCATATAATTAGTATTACAAATTGAAACTGATTGTGAACTGAGTAAAATTGATTTTAGATTATCACTATTTTGTACTCCCAAATTTAAAGCAAGAATAATATATGAAAAGTAAATTATTAGAATTGTAAAAATTCCAATGTTTTTTAATATAAATCCAACAGAACAATTTAAATAGTTCGTATAAGTAGTAAAAAAAATGCTTGCAAAATAAAATAGCATACCGCTAGAATATATTAATATTTTGTAATATCCACTGTCTTTAACAATATTTTTGTTTTTATTTAATACTGTAAACAAAATAAACAAACAAATAATTAATATTATGGGTAAATTAATAGATCTAATAATATTGTTTATTTGACTTATTAATGTAAATTTAAATATTAGTTAGAATGTAAAAATTAAACAAATATTATATTAATTATATAGATTATTTTATTTATAAAAATTAATACCTATAATCAATTAATACTTTAATTTCACAATTATTTCCTGTCCAACCAGGTAAGCAAGAACATATATTTTTATCGATGTTATTATATCTTTCATTATAATATGGAATACAATTAGCTGATATATCTATTGGACAATTATCTTTACATATTGCATTTTCACAGTATAATATACCATCTTTATCATACATTTTTATTTGATTTTCATCGCAACCTAATATTTCTATTTCTATTTCATTATTTTTAATTTCAATATTATTATTGTTACCATTATTTTCAACCCAAATATTTAAATAATATCTATTAGGATTAGAGAATATTCTAAAATTATTTAATTCACAGTGTCCTATTATATTATTAATATTGTTTATTTTTTTAGCATAAATATTAATTTTTATGTAAATAAAATAAATCTAAATTTTACATAGTATCATTTACTTTACCATTTGAAAAAGATCCAGTATTTCCAATTAAATTATAATTTTTATCATCATTAATATCTATATTATTTATACTATTAATTTCATTAAAAGTTATTTTTAATGCCAATGATGAATAATATTTTGAAACATCAATGATAGCTTTATCAAATTCATCATATAATGAAAATGATAACGGCAAATAATCTCCGGAAATAAGTTTTTTTTTGTTATTAGGAAAGTTTGAATCAATCATAACATATGAAGGTGAAGATGAATAATCATCTAAATATGAATTTACTGTATTATTAACAAATTTATTATTAATTGACAAAAATGATTTATTATATAAGTTATGTGAAAATAGTCCTCCTCCCATAATTCCTGCTTTATTGTGTATGAAAATGTTATTTTTTATAATTACATTATTATACTTATTTTTGAACTCTGTTACAACCGCTCCACCAAAATTTTCAGCAATATTATTATTGAATGAATTATTATTCATTGTAAAATAAAAATTTTCATTAGTTACATTAAAATCAGAATTGTCTTTTATATATAATGCGCCTCCATTCATTGCTTGATTATCGGAAAATACATTAGAATTTAAATTTAGTAATAATTTTTTTAAATCATATAAGCATCTGTAATAAGCAATTAGATATTTTATATAAACGCGTATATTTATAATAAATAGTATTATTATTATTATTTTGTAAAATTAATATAAAGGCATATAATCAATTATTTGTAATTTTTACATTGCTCCTCCATTATTTTTACTAATATTATTATTGAACTCAGAGCTTATTATTGAAATATCTACATCATTACATAGATACAAAATTCCACATCCAAATTTATTTCTGTTTGTATTTTTAGTAAATTTTAAATCCGATATTGAAAGTTTTGTCTTTTTAATATATATATAATTAAATAAATAATATAATTAATATATATATATATACATATTAATCAATTATATAATAATGTTACTAATTTCGATTGATTTTCAATTATTGAACCATATGATTCAATTTCATGAAATATAGTATTTTCAATAAACAACTTAGTAGAATCACCAACAATACGGATAAATGACCCGTTAGAGTAATTATTTTTCATAATTGAATTTTTTATTGTTAGAATACAATTTTTTTCTCCAGAATCAAATAATATAAATGAAGTGTTACCCGCTTCTCCAATACAAGATATATTTTCAACCTCAATATTATTAATAAATATATCGTTGTACATAAAATGTAATAAAAATTTAGAATTTGTTGTTATATTTGAAAATTTAATGTTATCTAATGTATATTTAGATTCTCCATCAATCAATTCACTAATCAAACTATTTTATATATATATAAGTTATAAATTAGAATATTTTATTAATAGTATTAAAAATATTATAACATTAATACTTTAAATCTGAAAATGTTGTATTTAATATATTAATAAACGAATATTTAGCATCTGTTATTATTGGAATAGATTTTTTTGAAAAAATATTGGAAAATTTAGAATTTAAAATATCAATATTAATATTTTTCCCATTTATTAAAGTATTTGAGTCTTTTTATTGATTAAGATAAAGTATTAAATATATATATTTAATTAATTATATAATTGATAATGATTAAATTTCAATATATATTATTTATTACTTGTAAGGGTAATATTATTAAATTTTATAAATTGTCCAGGCATATTATAGTTTATATAAAATAAATAACCGTAATCTGTAAAGCAATTTTTAAAAATAGTATTTTCAATTCTAGTTTTTATTAAAAAAGTAATTATATAATTATAATTAATATATTATAATTATTATTTTTTTTTAAATATTTATATAATAATACTCTAGAGTTATATGGTCACTCTTAATTAAAGGATATGGTCCATTAACATTAATATTTTCAAATATTGAATTTTTGATAATTAAATGATTCATAGATGATTGCGATAAATAAAAAACCACTGAATTATTGATATCTCTTTGAATACCCGAAAAATAGCCTTTTATTATAATATATTAAGAAGATTTTTTATAATATGCCATTAATAGATAGAATAAATGCGAAAAAGGTAATATAATCGATTTGATATTTACTGTTCTCGATGATAAACTTTGAATTATGAGAATAAAATATTCCATAATTATCAGTAAAATTACAATTATTTATTTTTACAACTGCTGAATTGTATATTTCAATATATTGATGTTCTTCATTATGAAAAGTTTCTATTAATCTTCCTACATTTTTACTATAATAAATATATATATTTTAATTACTACAATATTAAAAATAAAAATGATGTTTATATATATTTTTCAATGTACTAGAAACTGCAGTTATTAAATGACACATGAATTTTTTCTTGAACAAGTTGAGAATAGAGAAATTCAAAAATGAACATAGAATGATCATTATTTCTAAAAGTACAATTATTTATTGTTAATTTAAAATTAGGTGAATTAATATTCATTCTTATACCAAATACAAATCCTTGACATGAATAATTTTCAAAAATTATATTTTCCATTTTTATATGATGTGCATTATCTATTGAAAAAATAAAAACACCTTTGTTCTTTTTTCTATAATCAAAAATTGTTCTATTTTCATTGCCAATTAAAGAAATATTCGTTGTAAGAGTTACTTCCAAAGAGAAATCATTTAATGATTCCATATTATAATATGAATCTACGAAACGTAAAATTAATTCATTATCAGACTGATAATTATTTAAAATATTACGTAAACTAGGAAAGTTTTCATTTCTTATTATGTATTCTTTTGAATAGACATATATTGTTTTGAAAGAAAAAAGAAAATAATTAATAAATAATAGTACCACTTTATTTATTATTTTCATTTTTAATTAATTAATAGGATATAAATATAACTAATTAGTATAAACAATTAATTATATATATGAAAGAAAGTGACAAAAATATATAATAAATTAAAGTTTCTTTGAAGGTAAAAAATTAAACAATTTTTTAATATTATAAAGTTTAAAAATTAATTTTTTTAATATTTATAATGTTACAAACTTTATTTTAATATTTTATTAGGCATTATTATTTTTTTCTTAATAATAAAAATAATAATAATAGTAATAGTGGTAATAGTAGTAGCAGTAATAGAATAAGTAAAAAGAATAAGCATAAAATTAAGAGTAAATAGTGAAAATTCAAAATAGTAACTAATTTTTAAATATATAATATATAAACTATATAAATTATTACTCATTGTTCATTATGATCATTAAATATACTTATTTTAGATTCTACTCTTACAAGTCTTGTTTTTCCATTTTTTTTCTCGACAATTGCAGAACAAAATTTATAAAAATCAATATATTTTTCTATGACTGGTATTACATTGTTATTTTTTTTTTCAAGCTGACACCCACAAGTTAATGATTTATGAAGGGAACACATTTCATAATTTTTATAAATAAAATAATTTTCTATTTTTTTCTCCTTTTTAATAATGTAATATAATTTATCCCATGAAAAGAATAAAAAAACAATGATATAACAAATTGTATTTAATAATGTTTCAAAGATTACTCTTTCATATCTTTGATTATTTAAAATAACAAATCCTACAATCTATATAAATATATTCTAAATTAATATTATGTAATATTATGAATAGATTATATTATAATTTATAAAGTTTTAATAATATTGTTATCATACATTTATTAATGGTCCTAAAACAACAAAAACATAAGTCGAGTAAGTAATATATCTTGTACATTTAAAAATACATTCATAATTAATAATGGTTTTTCCATTTGATAGCACAACAATAAGAAGTAACAATGATATTAAATTGTATACAAAATCTGATTTATTTAAAGGACATTGGTAACTCCAGTATCCATCATTATTTTGATTAAAATAATTAATATTTGCATCATTATAGTTTTCATTTTTAAAATATTTGAATATAATTACTGTAATTATTGATGCAATATAGATAGGATAAATAAATAATATTTCATAAATTAATGAATGAACTTGTTTTATATTTCTTTTTAATATTTTGTTTTCATTTTTTTTATCAATACTTGATTTACTCTTTTTAAGATTTGAGTTACTTGATTTTATCATACTTAATTTTATTTCAATTTGTTGATTTATTTCTTCGATATTATCATTATTATTATTATTATCATTATGATCGTTATATGAATAATTATTTGCATTAACATTGTAAGGTTTGTTTTTCTCTAAGGATATATTAGATGATACCAACAGGTATTTATTATCTTGTTTATTAACAATACCCAACTTTGAACCCATTATAACATAAATATAAAAAATACATAATATTGTAAAAATTCCAATATGTTTAAACAGAAAATATAGTGCGCAATTAAAATAAGTTCTATATGTGATAAAAAAGTTACTAATAAAATATATTATTAATCCGACTGAAAAAAACAGTATTTTATAATATCCAGTATCTTTAATAATTTTTTCTTTCTTATTTAATATTATAGTAATAATATTGAAAAAAATTATGATTATTACTGGTATTGTTATTATATAAATTGCTTTGTTTATTTTACTATGATAATTATGTAATATAAATTTATAATTAATATATATTAAATATTAAATATTAAATTGAATTTAATAATGTTACCTGAAGTTCATATAATCTTTATCTTGGCAATTAATTCCATGCCATCCTTTTAAACATTTGTATTTATTTTTATTAAAATCATTTACATTTTCTTCTTTAGATGCTTCACATATTGCTGATATACCAATTGGACATTTATCATCGCAAATTGGATTTTCACAATAAAGAATTTTATTTTTATTTTTCATTTTTACTTGATTTGACTTACATGATAAAACTTCAATTTCAATATTGCTAAATTTATAACTTAAAATACCATTATAATTATCAATTCTTATTTTCAAGGTATAGTTATTTGGATTAGCGAATATTCTAAGATTATTTAAGTCGCATTGTCCTATTATTATTATTATTATTATTATTATTATTATTATTATTATTAAAAATTATTAAATATAGTATAAAAAGGGATATTTTTTTAATTTTTAAATTTGTATTTATTATATATTTACCATTTGTGAATGAACAAACATTTCCTATTATGGTAAAGCTTCCATTTTTATCTGATTTTACTTCATTATTATTACTTTCAGCTTCTATGAAATTTTTATTTTTTTCTTCCATAATTACTTTTAGTGACATTGATGAATAATATTTAGTAATATCCATCATAATAATATCAAATTCATCATACAATATGAAGCATAATGGTAAATAATCACCTGATATGATTTTTATTGGGATATTTTCATATGTATTATTTAATGTTATATATGACGGATTTGAGGAATAATTATTGTTGTATGAGTTAATTGTATTATTCTCTATTATATTACTTGATAAGTTAAATGAATTTGCCTTTTTTGAATATGGAACAAATATTCCAGCACCATTAATACCAGCCTTATTATTAATGATTTCGTTATTATTTGAATCAACTAAATACAATTTATTATGCTTTGAATAAATAGCACCTCCGAAATTTTCTGCAATATTATTTATAAATGTATTATTTTCTATTTTACCACTTCCATTAATGGAAATATCATTTTTATTTTCCTCGAAATATATTGCTCCTCCATTTATTGCTTTGTTATTTTCAAACAAATTGGAGATTATGTAAAGATCCATGTAAATTAAATTATCCATACATCTAAATGTATAAATTAATAAATTATATTAAAATGAATATAAATTCTGGAAATTTTTAATTTCTTAACATAATTAAATTTATATTACAATATGCCACCATTTCCATTACAAATATTTGTTGTAAAATTAGATTTATTAATTGAAACTTTTAGATTATTGCTAAAATGAATATTACCACATGTAGATTTATTTGAATTTATATTGTGACTATAGTTTAAACCCGAAATTAAAACATTTGACTATATATAAATATATAATTATTATTATATATGAAAATTATAACTTTAGTATATTTTTATATTTTTATACGTTTTATTAAATGATTGTTTTTAATAAATAGAATATATTACATTATTAGATTTAATATCGATTATTGGTCCATAACATTTCATTTTAGTAATTATAGAGTTTTCTAATACAAATTCAATAGAATCCCCGATTATTTTTATGAATGAATCATTCGATTTATTACTTTGCATATTTGAGTTTTTTATTGATAATTTATTGGGATTTTCTCCTGAATTAAATAATATAAATGAAGTATTTCCATATTCTCCAATACATTGTATATCCGTTACTGTAACATTATTAATTTCAACACTATTGTATAAGAATGATAATAATGAATTTGAATTTGTTTTTATATTATTAAATATATCATCTTTTAAATAATATTGTGATTCTCCTCTAATTAATTCACTATTAATGCTATATATAAACATATTATATAGTTATAATTTTAAATATCTTATTTTTTTTAATAAAAAAAAAAGATTAACTATTTTATATATTATATCTTACTCAAAATTTTCAATTAATGAACTGGTTATATTTATAACTGAATATTTCGAATCAATCAATGCCGGCAAAGTATTTCTTGACGTAATATTTTTAAAAATTGAATCAATTATATTAATTTTAATATTGTCACCTTGAAACACTGTACAAGTATCTATTTAATATGAAATATAATTGATATTTATATTTATATATAAATTTTTATAAGAGTGAATTATAAAAATAAATACTTGTGAATGTAACATTTTTGAATTGGATATACTGATTACGAAATTGATTTTTAACATTAAATAAGTATCCACTTCCTGTGTGACAATTTGAAAATAATGTGTTTTCAATTCTAACAATATCAAATCACTGTATTAATAATATATACTAATAAATAAATATTAAATATTTTAAAAGTTACTTTAAAATTAATTCATCACTTTGTAATATCGTATAAGGTCCATTAACATTAATATCTTCATATATTGAATCTTTTATATCCAAATAATTCATAGTGAATTTTGAAAAAAAAATACAACATCATTATCAGGATCTATACCTCTTTGCATTTTTGAAAAGTAACCTATAAAAAAGTTTTTATTTTATCAATAAATTTTTCAATTTTTCTTAATGTAAACTTTTAATTATAGTTACATTTTTCTATTTTATGAATTTTGAATTATGAGAATATATTAATCCTGAATTGTCAGTAAAATTACACTCGTTAAATTTTATAATGGAATTATTATATATACTAGAATATTTATATTCTTCCTTATGATGTACTTCCATTATTCTCCCTTTATTATTACTTATATTAAGAAAAAGAATCATATTAATATAAAATAATTATATAAATAAAAAAAAATTAATAAATATTAACATACAAGAAATTACAGTTGTTAAATTTCATTTGAGGTTCAGTGACTGTTTCTTTAATAAAGAAGTCATTAATTAATGAAATATATGGTGATTTACCATTTATAAATGTACAATTATTTATACTTATATGAAAATCTTTAAAAATAGATAAAATAGAAATACATCGAACACCACTTTGAAATCTTCCATGATATTCATAATTTTTAAAAATTAAGTTTTTCATTTCTAATTTATATTGCGTTTTATCTTCTATGAAATTAAAAAACATTGCACCTTTATAATTATTTTTATAATCAAAAATAGTTCCATTTTTATTTCCAATAAGTGAAATATTTGATGCCATCGTAATATCAATAGAATAATATGGAAGAGTTGACATATCATAATAATCTTCAATAAAATATAACGTTAAATTATTATCAACATTATTTATGAGAATAGTATTTAAGTATATGAAATTTTGATTATTTATAATTATTTCATTTGAATATATTATAAAACATTTTAATAAAAAATAAATATAACATATATGTAATTTTATCGACTTCATTTTTAGATATTTTAATAGTTATATTTTAAAATTAAAATTTGATAATTAAAAACGAAAATTATATAGATGAAGATTCCTCAAATTTTATAATTATAAATAATCTTATGCTTCTTTATTTCTTTATTGTTAATAATTAAAATATTTTTTAAAGATAAATTTTGTAAAGTTTATAATAGAAAATGAATAATTTTAAGATTTTTTAAAATTTTTTAAAAATACTTTTTTTAATTATAAAAAATTGGATAATAATTATTATCCAAACTTTTTTATCTTTCAACAATTTCATATATTAAATTAATATATAATAATATTACAACATTAAAAATTTTAAAAAAATTTTAAATGTAAATGCTATCAATTTTACGGTAAAGTATTTCATTAAAGAATATTATTTATATAAAAGTATATAATAGCTTATTATTAAAAAAGACAATTATCTCTAAATAACCTATTATATAATATTTTTTAAAGTAATAAAATGTATAATTAACTTTTATATAAAATAGTTAATTATAATTTTAAATTTTTAATAATAATTGAGCATACTTTAATAGTAAATCAAAAAAAAATATATATATATAATAAAAAAAATTAAAACCACCATTTAACAGAAAAAAAATAAACTTAAAAAAGTTCTGAAGTAGTTTATTTAAATTTCCGTACTATTTTAAGTATAAAAAATAAAGAAATATATAAAAGTTATTGGAAATATTGGAACCTTTCATAATTAAAAGTTTATTTTATGAATAAATAATTATGTTAATGTTAATGATATATTAGCATATAAAAAACATTTCTACTTTGAATAATATTTGTTATTTTTGTTTTTTTTCTTTATAATAAAATGTTTTATAAAAATTATAATAATAATAAACATAATAATAATAATAATAATAATAATAATAATAATAATAGCTGTAATAATTCCATTTTACCACCCGAAATTCTACATAAAATATATAAATCATTAGACCCAAAACAAAGATTATGTCAAATTCCATTAGTGTGTGTAGATTGGAATAAAGCTTGTCTGTCTCAATCATATTCAATAAATGTTGATTTATCCATTCATTTCAGTCTTTTTGAGCAATATTTCTCCCAAAATTCTCTTTATATTTCATCTATCCAACTCTATAATTTTTTAAATGAAATTTCTATCTATCAAAATGAAAATACAAAAAAAATAATTGAAAAAAATGTTGAAACATTGTATGGTAAATGTAAAGCTGAAGTTAAATTTCAACCATTGTTGTTTAAAAAAATAAGATATGGTAATAAGATAAAAACAGTACCTATAAATAATAGGACTTTTAAAATAAAAGAATTGTTTCAAGATAAGTTGAAAAAAAAATGGAAAATATTAAGTCATGCAAAGGATGTATCAAATCGTAATTTAATACCAGTATTTAAAAATATTCATATTTATGTAGAATCACCAGCAATATGGTTTGACCCTTCTATATATATTGTTTTTCTTCCAAAATTGCATGATATCTTTAATTCACTTTCTCCCTTTTCTCCTGAATCTATTAACACAGGTTTAATTAGTTTACCTGTTCTTTATGAAATACCTGTAAATATCAAACATTTAACTATTAGCTTACTATTAAGAGATTATAGTAAAGCAATAAAGTATATATGTAATAATTTTACTAAATTAGAAAGTCTTAGTTTAACTATTAAATCAAATTACGTTTTTTCCCATGAGTTGAATTCAATTAGTAATTTTAAATCTACTAAGGCATCAAAATTCTCTAAAATTATAACAGAAAATTTTGATTCTAATAATTTAATGGGTAAGTAAATATATTCCAATATTTATAAAATATAAAATTCTATTTCAAATAAATTAAATACTAAATTAAATTTTATTACATTTATTATTTTTTAAATATGGACATTTAACATTTTCCAAAAAAAAAAAAAATAAAATAAAAATTTTTTATTTATTAGCTAAGAAGCTCAATATGATATACTATCCTTCAAAAATGGATAATATAGTTATTGAAGCAAAATTTTTTAGTGATTTGGTAAAATTAAGAAATCTTCAAAAATTCTCAATACATAATCCAATTAGCCAAATTTCCAATTTAAAACTTTTGTATAATGTTTTATCAAAAACTCAATCAATAAAAGAACTTTCATTCAGTCCACACCTTCTATTAACAAAAACAAATGAAAAGCATTTAATATCAATGATTCATTCTCTTAATAAACTCTATCATTTAGATTTTGAAAATCCATATCTTGAATTATGGAATTCTATAAAAATTTGTAATAATATAACTGAACTTTCTCTGATATATACCTATAATTATCTCTCGTCAGTAGTAAGAGAATTTAATAATAATAATATTGTACAAGGTTATTCAATTTCTGGAAATAACCGTCATTCTAATACTTCTCTATCTGTAGGTTCTATAGCAAACACTTTTGAAAGTAGTTTCAATAATATATTACTTAATCGATTGAGTAGAAGGAATAGTATTAATTTTAATTCTCAAAATCATTATACGACTTTAATTATAGAATCATTTTTTGAAAAGTCAATTCAAAGTATAGCTAAAACTTTCCCAAATTTGGAAAAATTGCAACTTTCATGGCAATCAACTTATTTATCATCAAATCGAGACTATTCTATATCTATCAAAAAAATTGTTGATAATTTAGTATATTTAAAAAATAATACAAAAATAAAATCAATTCACTTGCTTTATAAAGATAAAAAAATAATATCAAAACTTGAAAAAGCTTTAGGAAAAAATATTGAAATAAAAATATATCAATAATACTTAATTGAATGATTTATTTTTAGGTAATTATAAAAATAATTTTATAATAAAATATCTTTATAGATATAACCATTAAATAGATAATCAAAGTATTATAAATAAAAAAAATTTTTTTTATGTAAAAAAAAAAAAAAAAAGATTTAACTTTGTATAATAAATTATTGGAAAAAATAATTTCCATAATTCATATATACTTTAAATCAATAAATTTTGACTATTACTATATTATATTACTACATATCGAAAAAATTTATAAGAACATATTTAAAGAATATAGTTAAAATATTGAAGACAATTTATAATCTATTTTAACATGAATATTTTTTATAAATAGTGATCTTGAAAATATTTAATTTTTATATACATGTTTCATATAATTATTATTATTATTATTTATTATTATATATGTATATGTAAATATAAAATATTTATTAAAATGTTAATCATAATTTTATAAAACTGCAACAACAATAATATAATCAATAAAAGAAATAGCATATATAATATATATAATTAAACTACTACAATGTATAATTGTTCAATTTTTTACTATTGAAGAATAATATTACTAAAAAAAAAAAAAAAGAAATTATATATAGAAGAAATAATTGAAAAGTTATAATGTTATAACTTATAAACATTATATAATAATAAGAATAATTACAAAAAATTAAAATTCAAACTTTACAAAAGGTTTTAATATATTGATATTAAAACATTCGATTGTTTTTTGAAAAAAAATATTTTCAATTATAATTTTATAAACTTTTTATTTGTTATTATATGGTATTATTCGAATGGTTCTGTAGCATTTAAGTATTTTGATTTTTCCGAAGTTGAAAGTTTTTCAATACTATATCTAAGCATTGTTCTTGGCATTTTCCATGCATATTTATTTAAAAAATGAATTAAAGTCTTCTTTTTGTTAGCATATATATCGAAGGATGTTGTGATTGCATTATTATTTTCTTTTTCTATTTTATCATCCTTAAGGATACATTTACACCCTTTCCCTGTACAAGATCCATCCCTTTTGCCTATTTCTCTTAGCATCCAACCAGATGCTTTCTCAATAAGATCATGAAATTTATTTTTTCCTGATATACTATTTTGACTTTTTGGTCCGTGAATTTCCTCATTTGAAAAATCTAGTAAAGTTTCTAATAAAAAAATGGTATATTTAAATTCTAATTTGTTAATGAAATAAAAGGTACATATTATTGCGACACGTTTTGTCCATATTGTAGTTAATGAAAGGTTATCAATAAATGAGAAAGAAGAAGATTCCTCTTTTTTAATAACCCCTTTTTTTAATTTATTTTGTAGTCTTGTGTATCCTGCTACTTGATCATTTATCTTATAAGTTACCCAATTATATAAAATGGTTTTAATATGTTGATCATCAAGCTCCGATAAAAAATTTCCAATAATATCTCTACATGTCAAATCAACTAAATCCCAATTATCAATCCATGGCATACATTCAACATAAAATTCAAATAAAATTTGTTTTTGAATTTTTAATGAATCTGTAAACCCAAGATATGATTTATATTCATACAATAAATTAGATTTATTTTTTATTGTATATCCTTCATCTAGTAAAACTGGTCTTGATTCTCCAATTCTTTCATATTTTTCTTTCTGACGGTTATCTGCTGAAAATATTGCAGAAACATCCCATCCTTGCCGTTCCCCTGGTTTACATCCTGGTTTAGATACAAAATAATTAACTAATTCAGGAATGGTATTACATTTATATTTCTTCAAAGTATTATTAATATTATTTAAAATCAAAAGATATTGATTTTTATCTTTTTTCCTTTTATTCTCTTCCTTTACTAGTTTCTTTGATAGTTCTACAAGATAAAAAGAAGCAAGCATTCGCTCTTCATGATAAGAAGAAGTTAACAACCAAAATATTTCTTCAAAATCAAGGGAATTACAATATTTTATGGTTGATCTAATACCAGGAACAGGCACCCCTAAAAATTGATCTCCATCTGCATATTCTCCTGGTCCAGTTTTAAAATAACACATTAATAGTCTTTTCTTTGATGGAATTATTTCTTGAAATAATCTATGTCTTACTGTAAATAGTATGAATTTATAAAAATTATAGGTATATATGTGTATGTGTATGTATATATGTATACAATTATGATGGTTTAGTTAGTAATTTCCAAAAATTTTAATTTTTCTTATTGTAACAAAGAAAGAATATAAATTAATATGTATCATACCTTCAATAATAGATAAAGGAGTTTCATTTGAGTAGCTTTCTGATAATTTTGTGTATTCCTTTATATATTTATCATCATTATTTTCAACATTTTTTCTTTTTCGTGTGGATGATTGCTCCTTTTTTATTGATATGCTTTCTTCATAATCACTATCACTATTATTATCACTATATTCTTCATATTCACTTTCACTTTTATCTTCTTTTTTTATACTTTCGCTTTCTTTACTTTCTGATTGTTCTCTTTTTTTTTTCGGTTTCTTTATCCTAGGTTTTATATTGTTTATTTTTTTTTTTATTTTGATATTTAATACTTTTTTATTTTCCACTTCATTATTTAGTTCTTGATCTACTATTTAAATAGATATTTATTTTTATTTTTTATTTTAAAATATAAATAAACAAAAAAAAATTATAAAAACATTTATATATTTTCTTTAACCTTTTTTTTTTCTACTCCTTAAAATCATTTTAAACATTTTATTATTATTATTATTATCCATAATAATTGAATAATTTTTAATAAATGAATAGAAACAATAATGTTTTTTAAATATATAATTATTAATATTTATGTTGATACAATAATTATATACTTTTTTTTTTTTTTTTTGAAATATATAAAAAAAAAAAAAAAAAAAAAAAGAAATATAATTATATCTAATATATATCTAATAGAATTGATAACTTTTGATGGCGAGGTAAAAGAAAAATTAAAAATTTAAGATTGAAGGACAAGAATGTATCAAAGTATGTACAAAAAAATTAATATTATAAAAAATGTTAAATGTAATGATTTAATTGCTGAAAATATATAATTGTTTTAATTTTTGTCTGGTTAAAATCCTGCCAGAGGTCAAATTTCCTCTAGCTAGAAACCCTGGCTAAATCCTTCCAAAATCTAAGATAAAGTATAAATCATCTTAAATTACTAATAGTTAAATTATGTATATGTTATTCATTAATTATATATTAATTATATATTAATAGAAGAAGATTAACTACTTATTATTTATTTCTTTTTAAAGATTTTTAAAGAAGGTATAAATAATAATTACATTTTATTATATGTAATAATAATAATAATAATGAAAGAGAATGTAATCATTTAATAAAAAATACAATATATCATTTTTTTCTCAATTTATATATTATTTAATAATTCATAACAATAAAAAAATGAAAACATATATATTAGTTAACTTTTTTAAATTATTCTCAGTACTTTTCTATCTTTTAATTTTTCTTGTTAGGTTTTTTTAATATATGTAGTTAGAACTTTAAGTTTAAAAATTATTTCTATACAATTATCATGTTAAATTAAGGTATTTTATTGATGGAACTGTGAAATATTAGAATATGATTATATATAACTGATCTGCTCAAATAATATGCGTTGATGATGAAATAAAAAAAAGGGTCAAATAAATTGTATTACCTTGATTATTAAATTATATATAGTAATTTATTAAATTGGGGGAAATGGGAAAAAAAGTTTATTTTATAATTTATAAATAACTTGTAATTAGGGATAATATTTTTAATTTGTGCGGAATATTTTATTTTATAATATATATAATTTTAATATATATAAATTTATTTATGAAAATTATTTTTGACTCTTTTTTTCTAATAGCAAATAAAATAATTATCCGATTAAAAAATAATAATCAAATTGACTATAAGAGGCTTAGCATTGTAGTTGTGAAATATCGTACAACGACATGCATCTAATGTACATGGATTAAGTGAGCGTCGAAGCTGAAGAAACAGTATGACAGACCAGGAGGGTCACAACCACCTAGCAATAGGAATGAGCCAACGTTTCTCTAAGAACCACCATTGGAGCTAACTCTGATCGATGGGAGAAATGCACTCGGAAGTTAAAAAAAAAAAAAAAAAAAAAAAAAAAAAAAAAAAATTAAAAAATAATAAAATATATATATAAGAAATAAAGAGTAGAAATTTATAAAAAAAAAAAAGGCTCACTATATTCTAAACAAGTTTATCATAACAAAATATTTATATTAATATTAATTTAATAATTATAAATTACATTATCATTCATAATATTACTAATTAGTTTTTATTTACAATAATATAATTGGAAATAAATATTTCTAATAACTCTTAATAAAATGAATTTCCTATATTAAATATATAATAACAGATTTAAATTATTAAACTTTACTTGTTTATATATTTATTTATTCAAAATCAAAAATAAATATTTATATTAGAGCTTATATTTCATATCACTACAAATTTTTTAATTAAATGTAGACCATGATTTGATAGAGTCATTTCATTATAAAATTACAATTACATTAAAAAATAACTATTTAGGTATTATATATAATGGGGTTTTTTTTCCATATATAGTATATATTATAAAATGAATGAAATGGAAAAGTATTATTATTGGAAAACAATATTCATTAATAAATATTAAGTTTTAATATATTTTAAAACATATATTCAAAATTTATTTCATATCATCAATTCAGAAAGCTTATTTATTAATAAAATTTTTAGAACTTGAAATAAAACAATTGTATCACTAGATAAGTCTCCAAATAATTAAAAGAATTAAAAATTTTATTCAATTAAATTTATTTAAGTTAATATTATAATAGCTATTATATAATTTTTAGTCATTTATTATCATTTACAATACTAGATATTCATATATTCATATTTATAATAAGGTGGTCATAAAATAATGTCACAATAAATTATAATTCTTAATCAAAATAATTAATATAGTAATAGCATTTAATTTTATTCAAAACTATTTAATTTCTTTACCAAAATATAATATATTTTCAATTATTTTCAATTATAAAATAATAAATTCTAATAAGGTTTAAGGTTATTAATTTGTTAAACATAAATTAAAATTTAAAAATGATTCAGAATTAAATATCAAAATATAATGAAATAAATTAATAATTTAAAGTATTATTATTATTATGGCTAATTTATATGAAATAAAGTTTGAAACTATAATTTCTATTCAAAATTTAAAATAAAAAAAAAAATACTATTTAAACAATACATCTTTTCTACAAAAATTAATGTTTTTTTTTTATTATTAAAATAAAAATTTTTTAATTTTTTCAATTTTAAATATATATAATTGAAATTATTGTAAATAAATTACTCTATTTATAGTAATAAGAAAACTTTATATTGTAAAAATCAACAAAAAAATATTATCTACTGTATAAATTATCATTTATTAAAAACGTCATATCAAATATTTTATAGTGTAATAATAAAATAAAAATGAAATATTTTTCTCTACTATCAATTATTGGTGTTGTTTTTACAGCCAAAGTTAATGCTGCTTGCTGGTCTGAAAGATTAGGATACAGATGTTGTAGTTTTACTAATGATGTTATTTTAGAGGATAGTGATGGTAAGTGGGGTGTAGAAAATAATGACTGGTGTGGCATTCAAAATAATAATTCAAGTAATACATGTTGGTCATCAAGCCTAGGTTATCCATGTTGTACTAATACTAATGAAGTAATTTATGAAGATAGTGATGGTAAGTGGGGTATCGAAAACAATAACTGGTGTGGTATAATTAATAATGCTGCAAGAACTACTACTACCACTAGAACTACTGTTACACAATCACAATCTTCTGCCGCTGCTACATGTGCTAATGTTCCAAATAAACCATCACTTATTGATGTTGATTCATACAATGATCCAGCCAAAAATTGTAACATTTCTGATTCTATTTCTGGAGATTCTTTAGCTAAAGTTGCTCCATTCCGTATGGGTGTTGGATTAAATGGTGGTGATAAAAGTACTTCAACTGTTAACTCTAAAAAAATGAGAGAGCTTATTGCTTATCAATTTAATTCTGTTACATACTCCAATCTTATGAAAGCTGAACATATGTTAGATAAAAGTGCATCACAAACTAATGCAAAAAATGGTAATGATATGCCTGTTTTAAAGTTTGATACCATTATTGATGGTTTAGAATTTTGTAAACAAAATAATATTCATATGAGAGGTCATACCTTAGTTTGGCATGTTCAAACACCAGATTGGTTCTTCCGTACAAATTTTCAAGATAGTGGTTCTTATGTTAATTCATCAAAAATGGAACAACGTATGGAAAGCTATATTAAGCAAGTATTGCAATTTGTTCAATGTCATTATCCAGGTGTTGTTGATGTATGGGATGTTGTTAACGAAGCTGTAGAAATTGATAATGGTAGTTATGATTCTTCCACTGGATGGAATACTCGTACAAGATACAATAACAGTCCAAATCCATGGTATCAAACTATGGGCCCAGATTATGTCATTAAAGCTTTCCGTATTGCTCGTAAATACGCTGATAAAGACGTTAAACTTGTTTATAATGATTACAATACTTTTATGTCACAAAAAACTAATGCTATCTGTAACCTTGTAAAATTATTAAAAGCTGAAAACTTAATTGATGCGGTAGGTCTTCAATCTTACTTAAATGCTGACTGGCCAAACCGTAACGATTATAAGAGTGCTATTCAAAAGTTCAGTTCTCTTGGCGTTGACATCCAAATTACTGAATTAACTATTAAAACTGATGGTTCTGGTAATAAATTTAATAATCAAGCAACTCACTACCAACAAGTTTTCAAAATATATAAAGACTTAAAGAAAAGTGGTGTTAATATTACCAGTGTTACTGTTTTCGGCTTACAAGATGGTTATTTATTCTATAATAGTGATAGTACTGATACTCGTTTATGGGATCATAACCTTCAAAAGAAGCCTGTTTACAGTGCTATTATTAATGCTTTAAAATCATAATATGTATTCAATGTAATAAATAAAAAAAAAAGCAAGAAAAACTTTTTGTATAAAAAAAATAAAAGAAATTTAATTAAAAAAATTTTTTTTTCACTTTTGTGTTAATAATGTGAATACTATAAAGTTTTTTCGTTGAGTATTAAATATTTATTATCCAAATTTTAGATTTTATCATTTTCACTATTTCATAAATATAGTATTTTGTACTTCATTAAATTATATTATAATGATTTTATATATAAGATTATAGATTAAATTACATATATTTATATATTTTCATTAATAATTACTTTAGTTGTTAATAGTAATAAAAATAATTCTATGAATATTAATATTAATGTGTATAATTTTTGAATTTATAAGAAATTTTAAATTTCTTAAAGAAGATTTAATAATAACCACTTGAGAATAGAAAAGCTTTTGCTGGTATCAAATTAAACAGACTATTTATGATTAATTTCCATTTTTGAAAGAAAATACAAAACTTCTAGCAAAAACCATATCTTTTGGTATTAGCCAACAATAGTAAATGATCAAAAGGTTTAAAATAACAACCAAAAAGTCAATAATCAATAATGGAATAATAGAGAGGAAAATCAACTAATGGTTAGATTTCTTATTAATAAAGATCATAATTTTATTTACTTGTTTAACAAAATACAATCATACTCAAGTTTATTGGTCTTTAATTAAAAATACATAACATACACTTTATATTCATTTGTGTCTAATCTTTTTTTTTTCTTTTATAAATTTAATATAAATTTATAAAAGAAAAAATTATTAACTATAACATTAAATATTTTTCATTATATTTAATGTTGTAGTTAATAATTATAAAACTCAGGTAATAATAATGTTATTATTAATAAAAATAAAAATTAAAATAAAATTCATTTGAAAATCTCTTTTTTTTTTATTTTATTTTGCTTTATTTTTTAAAATAAATAAAAAATTTTCGGGATATAATTGTTTTTTTTTTAATTATAATACATTAGTATATATATAAATAGACCTACTAAAAAATATATTTTACAATTTAAATAATTTTGTATTTGTTTTTTGATTATATATTATATATATATAATTAATTTTCCTTCTTGATGTTATTTTTCTTTGTATGATGAATATGTTTATGATGATGAACATGTGAATTATGATGATGATGGTGTTGATGAATAAATTTGTAGTAAATAATATTGAATAAAAGTTTTATAACAAGTAAAATACCGATAAGAATAGTAAAACCAGCACCCGAAATCATTAAAATAATTCTATTTCTGTCTTCAAAATCAGAATCATCCATTATATTTTGATCTATTAATACTTTTTGAATTTTTGTTAAGAGGAAGTCATATTTATTTGAAGCAATATTAATAGCTTTGTTCTTGTAATCTCTAAATTTTATCTTTTCTGTTATATTATTTATAGAATTTTCAATAGTAACTCTAATCTTTCCTTTGGCTTTTTCTTCATCATGTTTCTTCCACATTTCTCTAAATTCATCGATAATGTTTAAACTACTAGAAAGTTTAGCAAAAGCGTTAATTAATGAAACAACTTCAGTTCTTTTGAGAGAAATGTTTTCAAGCTCACTTTTTATAATTTTAATATATTTAATATATATAAATAATTCAAATTAGCATAATTATAATTATTTAAATATACTTTTTTTTTAAATTTTATAATTTACCCATCCAATGAGAATAAAATCTTTAAAGCAGTTCCTAATCCTGTAATTTGTATTTTTCCCCATAAACGACATTTTTCACATGAAACACAGTCCATAATACGAGATACATTTCTAAATTGGAATCTTATATCATCAATTAAATCCTATTTATTATAAATTTAAATCTATTAAGAATATATTTTTATTTTTATATTTTTATATAAATTTATTATACTTTAGTTTCAGGTGAACTGAAAAATTGAGACTCATCAAATGTTGGTGGGTATTGATTTGTAATACTAGTAACTTTTTTCATTAATTTCTTTATATAAAAATATATATTAAATAATTTTTATTATTAAATTTACATCATTATTTAAATAAAATTTGTTTATAAAAATAATAAGAATAACTTACAGTTACTTCTAGATCTTCTTGCTCACTTCCATTACAGTAATGATAATTATCCAAATATGTTGATAATTTACTGATAGCTCTAATAAAGATAGCATAATTCAAATATATATTTTCAATACGATCTGGGAATTTACCAATTTTCCATATAAAGCAATCAAGATTTGGTTTCTTTAGAAAAGGTTATAAAAATTTTTTATATATATAAAAAATATATCATTATTTAAATATGTGAAAAGTATATATACATATATATATATTTAAAAATTATACCCAAAGTCCGGTTTTAACATCAAGCCAGTCATGACAAACATTAGCATTAATTGATGTGTGAAGACCTTCATTAATTAAAGGTTAATATAATAAAAAAAAAACATATTAATTTTTTTTTCCAAATTGAAACTTAATAATTAATCATTAAAATTTATTACCTGAAATTAATTTAAAGAATACACGTTTTTCTGAGCATGATATAGCTTCTTTGTTATTATTTGGAACACCAAAACAATTTTCTGAATAAATTGAAGCCCATACACGATTAGCAGGTTCACCTTGATAACCTGTAAAGCGTTCTGGATTTGTTGGTAAATCTACATATCTTAAACCTATATTTAAACCCCATATTATAAGAATATTAATAATAAATTATATATATATTTTTTTTAATATATGTAAATATTTTTAAACTACATACCACTTGATTCATCATCAAATATACAAAAGTCCTTTGAGTTATAGTCACAATTATTAATCATAGATAAATCGCTAAATATTGAATTCTTTTCCACTTTACTAAGATTTTCTACTTTCCATTCTTTAGGAATTTTTTCCTTTTTTAATTATTACATTAATCATTTTTATTATTAAATAATAAATTCAAAAATAAAACAAATAAAAATTTTTACTCTATAAGTATATATATATACTTTCTCAGAAATATTTTAATAATAAGTATATTAACTAATTTTTACATCATCAACAGATGGAACAGAGCAACGTTCACTTGTACATAATAAACCAGCGTCTGGCCAAAATGGACATTCCTTCCATAAATCAACCTATTTAAATATTAATATTCCAAATAATAGAATATAAACCCATTAACCTTATATAATATATACTGATATATTATTTTTACTTTTTTTTAATTACTATTATCATTAACATTTTAAATACCTTATAATAACGGAAGAAAGTAGTTTGAACCAATTCATTTAATGTTGAAGAAAGTTCTTTATTCATAGCTTCAACTGATTCATATTTACAACAAGAATCAGAAATAGTTCCATGAAACTATGTGAAGTATTTGATATCATTAATATTATTATTCAATTTGTTTAAAATTAAAAAATATATATATTTATATTTTTATCAAAAAGTAATATATAAACTTACACAACAGTATCCTAAATCTTTTTTATTTTCTTTAAATTCACTCTCTGGATTTTTTATTGACTGATTATTATTAACATGTTCTGCATTAGAAAATAATACACTAATGCTTAAAAATTGAAATGCTACGATAAGAACAATATTTTTAAATTTCATTTCTTTAATTATGAATATATATCAATATTGAAACAACTAATAATATGATTTCTAACTTTGACTTTATACTTTTAAATTCCTTTAATAGTTATAAATAATTTTATGGAAATATCATTTAATTTGTGTAATTATTTTTTTTTAAATATAATAAAAGTAATTAAATAGCTTTTTCCCTTTCTGAATAATATTTATGTTATAAAAATAGAATATAATAAAATTTATAAAGATAAAAAAAAAAGAAAGAAAGACTAAAATGAAAGTGTTTTATAAAAATTTAGATTTTAATTAAATATTTTAAATTAATTATTAAAAATTTTAATTTGTAAAATTAAAATTTAAAATAATTTTATTTTTTGTAATATAAAAAAAAAAATGAATAATATTTGCAATTATAATATATTAAGAATAATAAATATAAAAATTTTTCTTTTATCTTTTAAAAAGAATAAATTAATATTAATTAATTTTTTAATATTAATAATAAATATTTATTGAAAAGTATATTTTTGATTTATTGTTTTTTTTAAAAAAAAAAAAAGATAAAAGGATTTATAATATTAAATTATATATTTATTTTATATTTAATTATGATGAACATTTTTATTATTATAATATTATTTCAAAAGCAAACTTTTATAACTGATACATGGCCTTATTTATTATACGTTATTATATTTATTGTAGTATGTTTTTAATACTTCTAGAATAGAATAATAAGCTTTCTTTTTAATTAGATCATGATCCCATAAACGAGTTTTTGTTGAATCGCTTTCATAAAATCTAAAACCGTCTTGTAAACCAAATACAGTTACACTTCCAATATTAATACCAGTGTGATATAAATTTAAATATATATTAAATACTTCTTTATATTGATCAGCTTGTTGTATAAGCATATCTTCTTCTTCTACTTCTGTATTAATAGAAATTGTTAATTCTGTAATTTGAATTTCTAAATTTAAAGCTGAAAATTTTTTTATTGCGTCAGAATAACCTGTACGGTTGGGCCAACTTGGGCCAAGATAAGATTGCAATCCAATACCATCTATTAAATCTTCCTTTTTTAAGATTTCTAATAAAGTATAAATAGCTTTGGCTTTTTCACTCATAAAAGTATTATAATCGTTATAAACTAATTTAACTCCTGGCATTGCATATTTACGTGCAATTCTAAACGCAGTTATAACATAATCCTGTCCCATGGTATCATACCATGGATTAGGTTCATTATTACCGTACTTGGTACGAGTTTTCCATGTTGAATTTATATCATATTTTCCTTCGTCAATTTCAACAGCTTCATTAACAACATCCCAAACATCAACAATACCTGGATAATAATATTGTATAAATTGCATAACTTGTCGTATATAACTTTCCATTCGAAATTCCATCACTTCTTTTGTAACATATTTATTGTTAGCATTATATTTTTCTTTAAAAAACCATAATGGGGTTTGAGTATGCCAAACTAATGTATGACCTCTCATTTTTAAATTATGCTTTTTACAAAATTCTAATGTATCAATTGCAGCACTAAAATCTAATCCTGGTTCATCAGATCCTCTTTGAAGATTTCCTTGGGTTATACTTTGACTTAATATATATTGTGGTTTTAATAAATTTGTTAATGTAATACTATTAAATTGGTATAAAATTATATCATCCATTTTTTTTGAAAGAATTCCAGATGTCTCTTTGGACACACCATTAATGCCTACCCCAATTCTAAATGGAGTATATTGTTTTAATGAATCACCTGTAATTGAGTCTGTGATATTACAATCTTTTGCTGGATCTTTATATGTCTCTGGATCTAAAATTTTTTTAGGAAAATTTGGAAGATTTTCAACGTTGATTGTACTTTTATAACTTGTTAAACCACACCATTGATTATTTTCAATTCCCCAAGATCCTTTTTCATCTCTATATATAACATCATCATTATCATTGAAACAGCATCCATAGCCGTATTTTGAACTCCAACAATTATCAGAATTATTATTGTTATTGATATTTATTTTACACCATGATCCTGATTCAATACCCCATAAAGATTTTTCATCATCAATAAATGAAACATGAGTATCTGTCTTTGTACAACAATTATTATTTAAACAATTATCAGTCTTAGATGGGCTATTTATTATACCACACCATTGATCATCTTCAACTCCCCAAATCCCTTCATAATCAGAGAATATCGGTTGTATATCAATTCTACAACACTTGAAACCTAATTTTTCTGACCAGCATTTTGGAAAAATCTTTTTTGCTTTTATTAATAAAAATATAATATATAATATATTTTTTTTCATAATTACTGAAGTTATATGCTAAACTAAAATAAAAAAAAGAATAAAAAAGATGAATAAAATTATTATATTGAATAAACTGTAGAAAAAAAATATAAAAATAAAGTTAAAGAAAAATTTAAAAAATCATCAACTATAATTATATTTATTATAAATATAGTATAATAAATTATAATATTAATATTAAATATGTAATAATATATAATAATAAACAAAATAATAAATTTATTATATATATATATATATATATATATTTTTTTTTTTTTTTTTTTTTTTTTTTTACAATATAATAAAAAAAAAAAAAATTAACAAATTATTTATATATTGCAAGATTCAAATTATATAATTTGAACTCTTAAGAGATTATAATAATATTATTAAAAGATTAATATTAAATTAAATGTTTGAATATTTTTTTTAATGATACCAAAAATTAAATAATAATTTTATTAATTAATGATATATATTGATTTGCTTAGAAATTTCCTATAATTTATCAATTAAGTAATCAGGTAAATCTAAATACTCTGTTTACATACTGAAATAATTTTATTTTTAATAACAAATAAATAAAAGAGTAAAAGTAGCAATATAAAAAGATAAAGAATATCATAATTTAGAGTATAATATAAAATTTTAATATCAAAATCTAAAATTATTATGAAAAATTGTAGAGGATTATTCTTTTATAAACATTTTCAATCAATTTGATATAAACAACAAATACTACAGAATAATTATAGAAAATATTTTATGTTTAAAGCATAATCAATGATGTGATTTTTAATTTTTTGATTTGGTTATATTTATAAAAAAAAAAAAAAATTATTTTGCCATTATTAACATAAGATCTTAAAATAATGATATAGTAAAAATAAATTATATTAATATAAATAATTATTATATTTAAATTATTATTATATATAAATAAAAAATAAAATAGGAGTATAAAAAGGTGGAAATTGTATGAGATAAAATTAAATTGATATAAAATGAAAAATTACTATATATAATTAAAAGATTTATTATTTTATAAAAAAATATTTTTATAATATATTTAATTTTTTGATAAAAAATAATTTATTAAATTCATAATTTATTTATTTATATATAAAAAGGAATTTAAAGAATTTTTTAATAAATGGATGCGGTTAATATAGATGATGGAGTGATTCGCTGTATTTGTGGAAATTCAGACGATGATGGATATACAGTTCAATGTGAAAAATGTTTCGTTTGGCAACATGTAAAATGTGTACAAGAAGAAGGAATACCATTACCTGAATTCTATTATTGCCAAAAATGTGAACCAAAACAAAATGATCAAAAAGTATTCTTTTATCTTTTAAATATATATATACTATAATATTTTTCTTACTCAGTAATTAATGTTTATATGTAATATAATATATTTTAAATCAATAATTTAATTTTAAAGAAAAATAAGGTTATACCAATAAAAAAACAAAATAAAAGTAAAAGGGATACACCTATTTCAATGCCTCATAATGTTGGAAGACCTCCGAAAGTACATAATTCAAAAAAAGAAGTAAGATCAGTATATCCTTCACAATCAGGAAGAAAATCTCGTGAGTTAGGACATGGACGCTCGAAATCACAAGCTAAAAACGAAGGGAAAAACAATAGAAATTCTCGACAAATAAGTCCAGAGAACTTAGATAGAAACATGATTAAATCTTTAAATTTTCAAAAGTCATATGAATATAATGCTCAAAGTTATTCAATAATAAAAAGTAATATGTTTGAAAATAAGGAAATTCAAAATTTTATTTCATCAAAAATTAATAGTTGTAAACTAAAAAATAATAATATAAATGGCGATGATTATATATTTGATATTGATAATACTAGTAACACTTTAATTTATGTACCAAAAAAACTACAAAAAGCGTCAATAACAGTGCGTCCAATTCCAGAAAGAATATCTATATATGATGGTAATTTTAATCATTATGGTTTATTTGCAGCTGCTGATATTCCAAAAAATACATATCTTTGCGATATTAAAGGAACAATTAAATATAAATCAAATATCAATAATGTATATTCTTTTTATCATAATGACAATAATGAAATAAATAATAATCTCACAAATACTACTAGTAATAACACTTTAGAAACAATTGTCCAACATGGAAATGAAGCAATTAAAAATATAAATATAAATCATTTAAATGAAAACAATAAAGCACATAAAAAATCGTGTTATATAATAGACCCATTTATATTTGTTTTCCCATCACAAGAATTAGATTCACTTGTTATTGATAGCAGAGAATATGGAAATGAAGGAAGATTTATACGATTTTATTGTGAAGGAAGTAATATATCCCAAAATGCAAATGCTCGATTACAAAGTATTATTTATCCAGAGTATAACGAAAAAAGTAGAAACCCAAATAACATAGAAAAAGAAAAAAAATATAAATTAATTTTAGCTATTATTTCATCACAAGACATAAGAAAAGGTGAAGAGATTGTATTATCAAATGCAGTAGGTAATGATAATGGAAGATGGTTTGGATATCCTTGTATTTGTGGAGATATAAAAGAAAATATAAACGATTCTGAAATATCATCCTCAACAATTCATTGTAATTCAAGTTGTATTTTAGAAAATTTATTAAATGATAATTTAAAAAACGTAAAGAAAGCAAACTATTTTGGTGATTATAATAATAAAAGTTTTATAATTAACGAAACATTAAGTGAATGGATAAAACACACATCAAACAAACAAAAGAACAGTAAAGCAATAAAAAACTCAAATTCTAAAAGCATATTAAAAACAAAAAATACTAGCAATAGTAATTTAAAATATATTAACAATAAGGATGAATCGAAAAATGGTGAGTATAATGATTATTTATTAACAATTAGAGTTTTCTATTAATCATATAATATAAATTAATTTTTAGCTTTGCAAAATCATATGCCAATGGGTGGGAAAAAAGTATGGATAAAAAGATATTACAAAGAACAACAAATGAAAGAGGAAGAGAAAAGGCGTAAGGAATTAAAAATGAAAAAACAAGAAGAACAAAATTCGAAATTAAATAAAAAAACTAATAAGGAGAAAATAAAACAGGATGAAATAAATAAATTGAAAGAACAATTGTTTTCAGAAGAAATAAATGATGATAAAACAAAAAAAAATATTAAAATTAAAAAAGAAAAAAGTAAAATTGAACTTGAAAATGAAAAAAATACAGAAATTTTAAAACAATTATTTGATGAAACTGAAGAAAATAAGATAATAGAAAATGATGATGGCGATTATATGAATATAGATAATATAATAAAATCAGAAGATATAGAAGAGAATAGTAGTAAAAAAGATAATAAAACAAAGTCATCTAAAAAAATTAGAAAGTCATCAAGTAAATCAGATAGTATAAAAAGTGAAAAATATAGTAATACCAATAATAAGGAAAAATTGAAAAAAGAAGCTAGTAATAGTGATAACGAAAGTCTAATAAAAAGAAAACGTGATAATGATATAGTTTCAGACAATGACCAAGAAATTGATGCTACAAAAAGAATTAAAACAGAAGAAAAAATAGATACAATAGAGATACCACAAACTAATAAAGAAAAGGATGGAATTAAAGATGTTGAAGAATCAACAATGTCTCAAAGTGAAGCTTCTGAGAACAATAATAGTAAAGAATTAATTCACAATATGGATGATTCCGAAATATCTGATCGTCAAACTTCATCAAATAATATCCATTCAAGTGTTAGAAAAGTTAGTCTTCGTGATTATAAATTAAAAAGGGGAACATCTATTCATTCATTAGCTTCAAATTCAAATAAAAAAACGTCATCATTTTCCTTATTTAATAAACCTGCTAGTTTACAGCCTAATTCAAATATAAAATCAATAGAAAATTCACAATTATTAACTGATATAATACCACCACTATCATCATCATTAGATATCAATTCTAAGAATATTTTAACAGTAGAAAATCAAAATAAAGAAGCAGATAAAATGCACAATGAACTTAATCATGTATTACCGTTAGATAAAAAGTTAAATGATATATCAAGTTCATCAATTCTTTCATCCATAAAATTATCACCAAAATTAAATAGTCCAATCAATAACTCAATATCTGAATTATCAAATAAAAATGAATTATCTTCTTCATTAACATCTTTTCCACCAACCTTATCATCAACTTCTAATGCAGCACATTTCCCATTAAATGACCCTTTAATGTTGATGGGATTTGATTTTAGCTTTGACTTTAGTGAAAATAAAGAAAAAGAAGTGGTTGATAGAGAATTACGTGAAAGAGAGAAAGAACGTGAACTTGAAAGAAAAAGAGAATTAGAATTATCACAAAGTAAAATGAAAAAATTCAATGATTTAACATATAAAGAAACTCTAATGAAGGATGAATCTTTATTAAATTCATTAAATAAAGATGTTGAAGATGATAAAAAAAATGAAAGAGAGTATTCATTATTCATTTCCGATTCTAAATACATAGAAAAATATAAAAAAATTATTGCAGAAGATAAAGAACCGAAGAATGAATCAAAAATAAATATCCAAAATGAAACTGATAATAAATTTTATCCAACGATAGATAATAAAAAAGAAGCTAACAATAATATTAAAGATATCAAAGATATAAATTCAATTCAAATTAGAAACAAAGAAGAAAATAAAAGTGATACTGATATAACTAGTAGTATAATAAAAAAAGAAAATAGTCAATATAATTTAAATAAACAACAAAATGAAAGACAAAAAGAAACAAAAGGTTTATTCGAAAGATATCAAGAAAAATTGGGCATTGCAAATAATAATAAAATAATTCATTATAAAGAAGATACAATAAATAAAAATTTTGCTGAATTAAGAAAAGAAGATAATATTGATAAAAGTAACATTGTATTTAATAAAGTTTTGAGTGAAGAGAAGAAAATATATAATAGTCCGAAAGATACATTGGATGATAATAAATATGAAGTGTATAAAAAGAAGTTTAGTGAAAATAATAAAACATATAATAACTATGGTGAAAATGTTAATAACAATAATGATGGTAGTAGTAATAAGATAATTATTAATAATGGCAATATTAATGATAATATTAATGAAAAAATTAATAATAATAGTAATAATAAAAACACTAAATCTGATTCTTATTTATCAATACTAAATAATCAAAATGGTATACAAAAGTCGGAAGAATTAGATAAGAGTATGAATATTAAGCCCGCAGCATTCAAAGAAATTATTCCTGAAAAATTAAATAATATTAATAAAATACAAGATGAAAATCATATTAATCAAAGAAATACGGATTCAGATAGCTTAAAAAATAAAAAATTATCACCAATCGAAAATAAGAGTTATATAAAAGAACATTCATTATATAAAGAACCAATAATATATGATAATGATGTTAAAAATAATAAACAAATCATTTCAAAACCAATATCTGATAATACTTTAAATTCTGAAGATAATAACATAAAGAGTAATAGTGAAATTAATAAAAAAGAAATTAATTACCACAAAAATATTTTATTTAATAAAGAAAACTTATTCAATGAAAAAAAGAAATTTAATGTAATTAAAAATGATAATAATAATAATAATAATATCAGTGGTAATAACAATGATAATAATCAAGCAAAATTTTCAATAAGAAGTAATAAGAATATTCTCTCAAATTCAAAATATGAAAGTAAATCAATTCAAAATTTAAATATAAATTCAAATTTATTATACTCTGTTAATAAAGATAATTTGTTAAATTCACAGCCTTCAGGAAAAGACAATAATGAAAATAGTAATAAACAAAAAAGTCCAGAATTTACAATTATATCTAATAAAAACATCGAAACAAGAATAAATAATTCAAATCTAATAAATAAGAAGCAGACAAATGAAATAAATATAACAAATGAAAACAAACCAATATTAAATACAGAACTTAAAATAAGTGGAAAGAATAATAGTAATTTACAATCTATAAAAGAAACAAAGCTTCAAAACAATGATTCAATACCAATGAGTATTGATAATGATAGTAAATTAGATTCGGTGCCATATGATCCTGCAAATCCCGATAGAAAAGATACTAGTATTGATTATAATAACAAAAGTAATGAAGAAATAGAAACAAAAAAGGAAAATCCTATTAATATTGAAATTATACCAACATCGAATATATCGAGTATGAACAATAATCTATCAAATTATAATAGATTGACAGATAAATCATATAATGGTACATATTCAAAATCAAAATCATCATTGCATTATTCTAAAAAAGCATCAAGAGAAATATCTCGTTCAACTTCCCCAATAAGAAGTAGATCAACAAGAAGTTTATCAAGAAGCGATAGTTTAACTTCAAGTTATTCTAGTAGAAGTCGTAGTAGAATGAGAAGTCGTACCAGATCATGTAGTAGATCTGAGAGTAGAAGTAGAAGTCGTGATAGAAGTAGGAGCTTAAGTCGCCTTTCTAGTCGCAGCAGATCATCATCAAGATCCCCAAGTTCATTGTCTAGAAGTCATAGTTCACATTCTTCTGGTGGTCACCGTAGTAGAAGTCAAACAAGAAGTAGAACACATAGTAGAAGAAGTATATCTATTACACGGAATTATGATCGTGATTATAACTATCGTGATAGAGATCGTGAACGCGATAGAGGAGGTAGAGATAGAGATCATAATTGGTATTCTAATAATTATTATTATTCTAATTCAAGATCATCAGTTTTTGACAGAAATAATAGAAATCATGATAGATGGGAATTAAATTCTGACAGAAGAAGCCGAGATATATCAGAACATGATAGAACAAGATATTATAACAGAAATTGGGAAAGGAATTATGATCGTGAACGTGATCGTGAGCATGATCATGACCGTGAACGCGAACGTGAACGCGAACGTGACAGAGATAAAATGTATAATAGATTTGAAAGAGATTACCGTTATAATAGACCATTGATGATGAGTCATATAGATTCTAGCAATTATTCATCTAGAGACAGAGAACATGAAAGGGCTGAAAGAGATAGAGGAAATAACTATGATTATCATGATAGAGACAGGGATAGAGATAAAGATAGAGATAGGGATAAAGACAGAGATAGAGACAGGGATAGAGATAGAGACAGAGATAGAGATAGAGACAGGGACAGAGGAAGAGAGAGAGAAAGAGAGAGAGAGAGAGACAGAGAGAGAGAGAGAGAGAGAGAGAGAGAGAGAGAGAGAGAGAGAGATTATTATTTATACCACAGTAGAGATAGATCAAGAATAAATATTAGACCATATCAAGAAAGAGAATCTTCTGTACATTTAAGAAAAAATAGTCTTGGAAGAGATCAAAAAAGAATAACGCACAGTTTTGAGGGAAACAATAATAAAATAAGTATACCTTCTTCTATAGATAATATGGATAATAAAAACGAAATTTCTAATAATCAAAACTCTATGTCAAATTCATTAAATAAAGATAATTCAATTAATAATAATAATAATAATAATAATAATAGTAGTAGTAATAATAATAGTAATATGCCATTAGACAACCCAAATTTAAACAAATCAATAATATCTCAAGCCACAACAATAAATAATAATATAAGTTCTTTTTCAGATAACATGAAAGTTATAACAAATTCAATAAATAATAATATTCAAAAAAATTTAATAGATAGTAAAACTAATTCAAGTTTACTATCAGAGTCATTTTCAACAAATAACTCAACTATCCTAAAGAAGAATGAATTAACAGATTCTTCAATATTGGGAACGAATAATTCATACAACAGAATTAATGATATAAGAGATTCAAGAAATGATAGAGATCGTAATTCAAATAAGGACAGAGATTATTTTAGAGACCGGGAAAGGAGAAGGGATATAGATTATGATTCAACTTATAGCAATCACAATAATTGGAATAATAATAGAAATAATAATTCATCATACTATAGTTCAGATTTTAATAGACGGGATCATCGTTGGTCAGGGATAAATCATGACAGACAAAGAAATAATGATAGAGATAGAATAAGAGATAGTAATCGGGATAATTCCATACCAAACAATACCATATCAGATAAGCCTACAAATGCAACAACATAAGTAAATATTGTTAATTCATCAAATAACAATCAATAATTTATATATAAAAAATAATTAATATTAATACCCTATCTCATATAAATATATTTATTAATTATTAGTTATTTATATGAAATATTACAATTTAATATTTTTTTTTCCATAATAAATAGTAAATTAATAAATTTACAAGCAATCAGTTTTATTTGTTAATTTTTAGAGTAAATTAAATAGAAAATAAAAATATTTTATAAAAATATTATTTATTCTATTATTAAATTATAAAGTATTTTTATTTTATATATATATATATATTTTTTTTTTTTATTTATTTATTTATTTTTGCTTTTTACATAATATACAAACGCTTCTTTTTACTATTTAGTTTTTTATACATAATATAATAAAATAGAAATACATCTATTATTCATACAATAAAAAAATTCTTTTATTATATATGATATTCAATTTTTAGTGTATATTTATAGTAAACTTTATTTAATTATTAATTTATATTAAATATAAAAATTAAAAAAAAAAAAAAAAAAAAAAAAAAAATTAAATATATAATAGTAAATTAACTTTTATTTTTTATGGGAGATAATTTCACTTTTTATTTTAATATGTAAAAACATATATTAATTAAAATATATATGATTTAATAACTTGATCAGTTTTAATATAATATATTCAAACTTTGTTTTAATAAAATATATTTATCGAAAAATATATATATTAAAGTAATAAGATAAATAACCTTATTTTTTATTTCAAATTTTATAACTAAATTATATTATAAAATTTAGTTTTTAATGATATATATATATAATATTAATTTATTTTTAAAAATATACTTTGAGAGTTTTTGGTAAAGGATAATGTTTTTATTTAATGATTACGATAAATTAATATAGATTTTTAAACATTTGATTATATTTTCAATTTAAAATATAAATATATATTTTTTACGAAAAAGAAGATATTAAAAGTAAAATATATAAATATATATAAAAGTAAATTTTATTATTTATTTAAACTTTAATAATTTTTAAAAAATAGGAAATTATTTCGAAATTTGAGGAAAAAAAAATATTTCTTTAATATTATTAAAAAAAAAAAAAAAAGAAGATAACAATCATTATCACAATTATTATAAATTCAAAATATAATTGGAAAACTATAATTAAAAAATAATTATCATATAAAATTAAATAAAATGGTAGCTATTAGTGTTGCTACATTTCCAACAAGAGGACCTTTTCTTCGTGATCCAATTATTTCAGAAGTTAAGGCTGGAAAGGACAAAAAATATGTTTATGTACAAGGGCAAAAAACGATAATTCCTCCATTAAATTCAAATAATGAATCCGTTTATAAGTAAAAATGATTATATAGATTTATTTTGCTTTGTAAATATAATATTATTGAAAATTATATAATAAACATTAATTACTTATATATATTATTTCAATCTTATATAATATATTATATATTAAATTAAAAGGCTATCAGATATAAGGTATTTTTTATGTTTATTGATTAAACTGTATCCAAATAAAATTTTACAACAATGTATTTATCAATAATTTCTTTTTTTATTATAGTACAAGTGGATGTGCCTTTTTAAATTACCCATTTAATGATTCTGATAAAGGAATTAATCATGAGGCAATACTTAAAAATAAAGGAAAGATAAGAAAAGATATATATAGATCAATTTATTCTGACAAAGTGAAATTAGAAGAACATAAAAGTCATAATCCAATATCAAATGGTATTTATGGACTTCCATTTGGTAAAGCTAAAAAAACAAATCCAAGTAATTATTTAAAAAAAAATGATGGAGAAAAAATTAAGTACCATGTTAAATCACAGGGTAAACAATAATATAAAATTTTATTTAGCTCTATATAACATATTTTAAAATATTTTCATACTTATATATTTTTTAAAAAGAATCCTCAAGGTTATTTATTAAGCCACCACTTCCTACAGAATCACCAATTATTTCGAAACCAAATAACAAAGATTATATTACAATAAATGCACTCGATGCCATTCATTCAAGTATACTTTAATCAAAATTATTATTGATATAATAATATACAATTATTAATAAATTTTTTTATTATTTAATTTGTAGCTCCAAAGAATGTGAAACCACCACCACGATATTATGTTAACAAAAAGGATTACGGTAAAAAACCAAAATATTTGGATAAACGTATGTTTGAATTAGAGCAACAAAAACTTAAGAAAGAAAAAGAAGAAATAATAAATGAATTCGAACGTACACAAAAAGGAACTCGACACTTAGTTTGTATTCCAAGTGCTCAAAAAGAAATTATTCTTCAAGGTTTAAAAGATAATTATCAAACATTAAATAACCAATATCAAAAAATGAGTTTAATTTCGGATACAGTACCAAAGATTATAAAGTATATATTATTTTTATAATAAAGACATAATAATAATATAATATTATATTATTTATTTTATTTTATTTTTATTTATTTATTTATTTATTTTATTTTATTTTATTTAATTTAATTTAATTAAACATTAATATCATTGTTTAATATTTAAGAAAAACAAATATGGAAAAACAACTAAAACAATATGAAAAAGATATTAAAAAATTTGAATTTCCAAATATCTATGTTGACTTATCATCAGCACCTCAATACCTATAAATTAATTAAAATATAATATCAATATATTACAATCTTATTCATTTCATTTCAATTATATATTTATATATTTATCATATATATACTTTCAATTTAAAAATTTGTAATTATTAAATTCATCATAAATAAAATATTAAAAAAAAGTTATAAATATAAAACATAAAACAAATAATATATTAATAATAATTAGCAATAGCCATAAAACAAAATAGAACAGAATAACAAAATAATAAATATAGACTTGTATAAAAAAAATATTCTATGTTTTATTAATGTAATTGTTATTATATTTTCAAAAAAAATAAATAAATTAATTATTATAAAAAAAAATAAAAATTCTATAAATTATATTTTAAATTTTTGAATATATTTATGTTAAAATAATTAAAAAAATATATTATTACTTCAAATTACATTGTCAAGAAAAAGTAAAATATATTAAAATTATTTTCATTATTTAATTTTCATTGTTAATCTAAAAGATTATTTATGTTCTTGGTTTTTTTGAAAATCTATCTAGGGCAGAAGGTTTATGATCTTCAGTAATACCCATTGCTTTTCTTTTCTTTTCAGTTTCTAATCTTTGTAATTCTTTCTTTAATTTTTCCTATAAAACGATTTTAAAAATTTTTGTATTATTTAGAATATCATTATAATAATAAAAATATTATTAAACACATTATTTTTAGTTAAAGTTAATTTGAAACTACCTTCTTTTCATCAATAACATGTGTTTGTTTACGAAGATAACGACGAAGAGAAGATGATTTACCACGACTTCTTTTTCTTGGTTCAAATTTTTCATTTGGATGAGCAGCCTTTATAAGGATATTTAATTTTATGTAAAAAAAAAAAAAAAAAAAAAACATTTTGGTCTTAATATTTTATTTTATTATATTTTTTATTAAATAATATTAAAATTTTCTATTTCTTACCTCCCATTCTAGTTTCTTCTCTTCTCTAATTATATCTTTAGATGCACGATCAACACTACCAATAAAGTTAGGATTAAGAGCGATAGTTTCTGGTTGAAGCTATAAAATATTAAGTTTTAAAAATTTAATACATTAATAATTATCTATTCAACTGTAAATGTTTTATTTAATTTAATATATACCTTTTCGAGAAGATCGTGAACTTCTTTTTCTCTACGTTGCTTAACAGTTTCATAAGGATTAGCTTCCAAACTATCAAAGTTTGGTTCACCAGAACCTGGTATAACTATACTTGAAAATCCTTTATCATGACCAAGACCAAGAATATCTTCAAAAGGACAGAATTTTATAGTTTTAATAGAGCAAGATGGTTGTAAATGTGACATATAAGGCGATTTCTGTTTTTCTTTAAAAGCGTCTTTCCATATCTAATAAATTAATATCAATATTTGTAAAAAATATATATACATATAAATTTAGCATTTTTTGTTATTTCTAAATAATATTAAACATAGTTTTAATACTTCAATATTTAATCTATTATTACATTAACATGAGGACCAAAACCAACAGCTAATAGACCTTTTTGAGATATAGATAATGATGCAGCTGGGGTTGGTGATAAATAATTTTGAAGTTCTTTGTAAGTTCTTAAATCCCATATTTTTACTCTTGAGTCTAAACCAGCTGTAGCCATATAGCTATTTAGATTATTTATTTTGATTTTTATATTTTCATAAATAAAAATACCAACATAAATAAATATAATTGAAATAATAATAAATTAATACTTACTATCCTCCATTATCAATAGCAATGGATTGTACTGGAGATTTATGACAAAACATTTTAACTAAAGGTGATGACATTGATGGTGACCATAAAGTTACAGTACCTTAGAAATGAATAATGAAGTTTTTAATATCCTTTTTAGCTTTTTTTTTTATTATTATTATTATTATTTTTTTTTTTTGAGGGGAGTTAATAATAATATATTAATATAAAATAATAGTATTCTTACCATTGCTATGACCAAGATTAATAATACCGTTATATGGATTTTGTACCATACAATCACATCTTCCAAGTTTAGTATTAAATTCAGCAACTCTATTACCAGTTGATGTATCTTGGTATTTTAACCAACCAGCATTACCAATAGTAACTAAAAGAAAATGGTATGGTAGAAATTCAAGCTTATTAACTTCAGTATGTTTACGAAGGCAATGAAGTTCCATACCAGTAGAATCATAAATATATGTATATTTTTTTTGTGCTACTGCAAACATTGTTTCATTGTGAAGCCATCTTAACATTATTATTTTTTATTAGATAATATGGTTTTTATTTAATATAAAAAAAATATTAATATATATGATATATTTCAATAAAAATAAAGAATTATGCTTATTAGGGTTGCTTTTCCTATTATTAATATTAAATACTTACTTAGCATCTCTAACTGTTTCATTTAAAAATAACTCACAACCTAATTTTCCATTTTTCCAATTAAAAGTAGAAATATGACCTTTTTTACCTGCAATAAGCATATCTCTAATTTATTATTTTATATTGTTAAAATAAATATAACTTTAATGATTTTTATACCAATACGTTAATATTACCTTCCATTTCTTGTATAATCAAAAGTATATGGTCCAAAAGTATTAAGATCTAAATTAAACATCTATTATATTATATTATATAAGTTTACATAAAATATAAGCAAATGCTTTTATAATAATATTAATATCAATAATATTATTTTTATATAATATTTACTCTTGCTTGTGTACTAAGATCAACATTTTCTCTAATTTGGTCCTGAGTAAATTTATAAGTTTTTTCCATTCCTTCTGCTTCTAAATAACTGTGCATGTATATATAAATCGCATTTTAATGTTTAATAACAAATATTAATTTTAATTTCATTGTTTTAAAAATATAATTTTATTTTAAATATTATTAATGAAAAAAATTATATTTTTATATTAAAATTAAATAAAAATATAAAAAATCAATACACCAAACATATATAAATATAAAATGAAATAAAAATATTATACTATTTAAAGCATATAAATATTATTGTTCATTTAATTATTTTATTACTAAATAATTACCCAGCCTCTTCAGTTAAAAGCAATTCAGATTGAACTGATTTAAAAGCTGCTTCTTTATTTTTTCTTTCAAATTTCTTCATATTACCTTTAACCTTTTTATCATTTATGGACCTTATTTCGGCGCTCTGACCTCTATTGTATTTGTTCATTTTCTTTAAAATTTCAGGACTAATGTCCTTACTATTAATATCTTCTTTTTTGCTTTTTTTAACCATTTTATATTCCTAAATTAATTGTTTGATTAAGTAATTAATATACCAAAATATTTTGTTAATAATTTATATTAATAATATAGCATAATAATCTTTCTAGAAAAAAATAATTTCATTTAATGATTTTTAAAAAAATAATAATAAATATAATAATAAATAATTTTGATTTCATATATAAAATAAAATTGCTGAATTGAAATATTAATAAAAAAAAGTATATATAGTGGTTTAATTTATATAATAAGTAAATATATTCTTCGTAACTATATATTTTGGAATATATATTAATATCTCATATATAATATTTTTCAAATAGTAATTGATAAATTTATTTGAGTATTTAATAAAAATACATTGCATTACATATTGTTTAGCTTATTCAATACAAACAAATGGAATGAACTTCTTTTATTATTATTTTCAAAATTATAAAATTTTGAATATAAATTGTTGAATTAATAAAATTTATTTGTCTATAAGTATTTGTGTTATTATTACCGATTTTATTAATTAAAAAAGGAAAAATTGCTTATATATTTAATATTTTCTAATTCTTCTTTGTTTTATATTTTTAATTGAAAAATTTATTTGATGAATATATAATTAAATGTAAATTAATTTAAAAAAACAATTGCAATGAAATTTAATTATTTTTTCCCTAATAAATATCTTTTCCAAAGAATTAAAATTGATATTAAATGAATAATAAATTATTATTCATTTTTAAATATATTTACTTTTTTTAAATATTATTATTATTATTTATTTCTATGATTTTTGTTTATATAATTAGAAAACTAAAAATATAAATTTTTAATTTACCAAATTTAAATTTCAAATATTTTATAATAAAATTATAAAATAAAATAAAAAAAAAAAAAAAGATGAAAAAAAAAAAAAGTAACAATAAAAATAAAATCTATTTCAAACCAATCACCTTTAATAAATAATCATAATTAATAAATATTAAAATTTAATATTTATTGATTTATATTAAAATTATTAAATTTTAATATTTATTGATATATATTAAAATTTATTTATAACATCTTCTAATTATTAATTATTTTTTATTTTAACTTAAATTTAAAATATTGTTACTTTTGAATTACAACATTTGATATTATATTTATGAAATAATGGATAAATGTTAAGGGTATATAAGTATTAATAGTATAAATAAAAAAAATATTTTATATTTCTATTAATATCTTGATTTCTTAATATTTCTTTCATTTTCAACTTTCGGATTATTAATATTTCTCTTCCTGGAATTTCCTTCATCTTTATTAATTTCATTTTCAAGCATTTCACTATAAATATTATTTTTATTTATTTCATTATTTTGACGATTATTATTTATATTGGTTTTATTTGTTTGTTGATTTTGATAATAATGGTTATATTGTTGTGATCTACTCTGTTGTGGTTGAGTTCTAGCTTGTGGTTGATGAACACCATGTCTTTTATCTATTTCTCTTTGTTTCCAGTTATTTCTTATTATTTGTGTATGTTGTAAAAGCTAATAATAATATTTATATATTAATTTTAATATAGGAATCATTTTAAAATAATACTTTATATATTAAATAAAAATTACCTCATCTCTTTCTACATTATCTCTGATACTCTTTATGATTTTTTTTACTGTGGTTTCATGATTCGCATTTTCTTTATCATCTCTAAATCTCATGAAATGCCAGCATTCATTTTCAAAATAACATTCTATAATTTTTCCTTCTGGTGGGTTTTCTTCCCATCTATAATATAAAAAAATATTATTAAACTTAATTTTTAATAACAAAATTTTACATACATCAATACAAAAGTATCAATAATTACTCTTTTTGCATATTTGGGTCATCTATATTCAAATCTGCAAAATAGAAATGAGTTTTTCCATTACCCCAAATATTTAAAGTAAATTTATGTTCCTCCTCAATATAATGAACCTTAAAATCAATTGAATTTTCTTTTATTGGTTTCCATTTAAGCCTATAATAAATTATTTAAATAATATAAGAAAAATAAATATCATTTAAACTTACATTTTCTAATTATTTTTAAAGTAAACTATACTTTACATTTTGTTGCAATTTCCTGATATATATGGTGATGATTCAGAAGTAAATATTAAACCATCACTTTTATGTTTTAATAACTTTTGTTCTTCAAAAACATCATTCATTCTATAAGATAAATGAAGTTTTTTCAATTCAACTCTTTTAAATTATTATTATTATTATTATTATTATTATTATATAAAACATATGTTAAGGATTTAGTACTAAAATATATATAAATATTAATATTAGTAGTTAATACTAACGTAAACGGAACATTTTCAGCATATTCTTTATTATATTGTAAGTATTTTTTATATGGACTCAAAATGTAATTTTGTAAATACTTGTATACGATGAAATATAAATTCACAATATTAATAAAATTAAATATCTTCTTTATTAATCTTAATAATAAAACAAAAAATAATTCTAAAATATTTACACCCAAACGTTTACTATATTCTCTTCCTGCTAAATATTCTCCATCGTATACAACAAGATCAAAAATTAAAAATCTTAATTTTCCTTATAAATTTATATTTAAAATTAAAATAATTTAAAATAATTTTATTTTAATAGAATTGTTATTAAAGAGTATTAAATTAAAAATATTTATATTATATAAATAAAATAGTCAACATGAAATATTATATTAAAATACCTTTCCATTTTCAAGTTCATCCAAAACCAATTCGCCATCAATTATTGTATCATTATGAAAATGAGTAAATGTGTTATCATTAGGTACAGGAAACCATAAATTTTCAACATACTTATATTTATTCTTTCTATCGATCTTTCATATTAGTATTGCATAAATTACATAGAGTATTGGTTAAAATTACACTTCAATTATTAATTCAAAATTTATTTAAATAAATTTAAATTATCAAACTATAATGCTTACTAAAAATGCTTCCATTTTGTTTTGTTCAATATTTTTACAAACAAACAATAAGCAACGAACACCATCTGCTTTTTCACTCACAAAGTAATTTTCATTTTCTAACTCAGAAAAATGTTCATTGCTAAAACTAACTGGTTGTGCGCCTGGAAATCTTTATTTTATAACGAATTATATTATATTATTTTGAAATCAAAAAATAGAATTAATAATTGTATTTAAATTTATAATGCTTCTATTGTATATTTAGTTTTTTTAAAAAAAAAAAAAAAAATATATATATATATATATATATATATACCTATTATGTTTTACTTTCATTAAATCCGCAACATGTCGTATTTTCACTCTCTCAATTGCAGGATTTAATAATATACCTGGTATATCTGGTAAAACCATTACTTATTAATATGTTTGTATAATGAATATTACTTTGTTAAATATAATTTTACTATAATATATTCTCTTTTTTCTATTTTAAAGTTATTCTTTATATTATCAATTAAATTTTAAACTTTCTTTCTATAATTTTTTAAACTAAATAAACAAATTTTATTATTTCCACCAATCAATTTTAAATCAACTTAAAGTAAAAATATAGATGTGTATAATTCATTTAATTATATATCACTTTAATTTATAATACCTAACATAATTAAAAATGAATGAAAAGAAATCTTCATATCAATATAGACAATCTCTATCTTTTATTGGTATATTATTTAATATTAGCAAAATAAATTTATTTAAATTTTAATAATTTAATAATTATATAGTTTATTACAAGTAATTGGAAATGACAATTTTTTATACTATTATTTTTTCTTTATATTTAAATAATACTTTAAATTTGAAATATTTTTATTATTAGTAATACTAATTTATTGTTTAAATTATTACATTTTCATAAATATAAGATCAAAAACCAAAATTTCTGCAGAATTTTTTAAAGCCTTCTCATATAGACCGAAGTGAAGAAGAAATTGAAAAATTAAAAAAAGAAAAAAATAAAGATGACATTGACGATGAACAACCTCAAATTGTAGTATTAAACGAGGAAAAAGATTTTTCTAAAGAAGAAATGGAACAATATCTTATTAATAATCCTAATAAAAGTAATGTTTTATAATATTTTAATATTAATCTAATTAATAAATTCCATAGCAAGTTATTATTGTTAATATAGTTTTATATATTTTCAATATTAAAAATAAAATAAAAATAAAAAAAGAAATCTCAGAAGAAATACAAATTGAAAATTCAAAAGAAAAGGAATTTGAAGAGTCAAGGTTTAATAAAATATTTCAAAAGAAAAAAATAATATATGACAAAAATTATAAAGAAACGGGAAGAGATTCAATTAAAAAAGAAATAAATAAAAATAATGATATTGATTATAATGAATATACATTTGGAAATGAATTAAAAAGAGATTCATTACAACCTAAAAAAGTTATTTTTAGAAAGCCAGTTTCTCACAAAGAAGATAATGATTTAATTTCTTCTTCAAAAGGTATTAAAAGAAAGCTTAATGAAGAAAAACATGAAATTGATGTTAAAAATAATCCTGATAGCAATAAAAAGCTAAAGAGTAAAAGACATAATAAAGCTAGAAAACAGAAAACACTTCTTTCCTTTAGCATGGATGATGAACAATAATATTATAAATAACAATCCAAAAATATATAATTTTTAACATATACCATATATTTTATAGTATTCAGTAAATTAATAAAGAGGAAAATATAATACCTTGATTCCTCAATGTTTTTATATATTATTACTCTTAATACTTTAATCATTTATTTAATATATTCATATTTTGAATTATTTGCATTTTTGTAATATATAATACAATAATATATATTTGAAATAATATTTATAATAGTTATTATAATTTTTTAATCTTTTAATATTATTTCTATTTCTTTTAATATTATTTAATTTTTATTTATTCAAAATGATATTACCCATTAAATATAGTGAATTTATATATTGTTTTTTGCATCAGTATTGTCCAATTATTAATGTGATTTGATATTATAATAAATATCTTTTTTAATATATATTTATAAATATAACTTCTCTTTGATCTTTTTTTTTTTTTATTTTGTATCTTGTATTTACGTTTTTGATTTCTTCAATTTTTTTCTGAATGAATGAATTTATTGTAACTTCCAGTTAATAGTTTTATTAGCTAAATATGGAACAACGGCTTGTTTTTCACCATTTTCATCTTCATATGGATATTCATCAGGTATACAATTTGGAGTTCTAACTAAAGTTACTTTTTTACGTGTATCTAAATTAAGTGGTAAACCATAAAATTTTCTTCCTATTGTATTTATATATAATAAATATTATATATATAATTATTTATATATATATATTAAATATTAAATTAATTGTATTTATGTATACCATTAACACAGCAGAAGTCATGTAATTTATCTAAACAGCCAAAACCTTCGAAAATATCAGCTAAATATGGTAAAATATTTGGTGTAGTGAAAACACCTGCTGGAGCTTTAACACTTTCTTTTTTTGCACGTGGGTGTGGAGCTGAGTCAGATCCAAGGAAAAATTGTGGGTGACCTTAAATTATTATTGTTATTATAATTGGAAATAGAAGACAATTTAAATTTATAATTATTACTATTAAATTCATAATAATTAATTTCAATATTTTAATGTTAATATACTATATTGTATCAAAAAGCATGGATATCAGTATTAATAATCTTTAATCATTACTATTATCTTTATTTCATTAGAAGTTTTTCATTATTAACATCATATATCCCTATTTCTTAAAATATACTACTATAATTAATATGATTACTGAATTTATTATTAACGATACTAACCTTCCTTAATAACACTACGAAGGGCTTCACGATCAGTTGGATACTTAGCAACTGGTTTACAGAAATTGTGACATTGACCAGCCCAATCATCCATAATTAATTGAAGATGGTGAACAGTAATTGAGCAAGCAACATTTGGTGAATTGATTTGTTTAATCTATAAAATAATAATGTTATTATAATTAATGTATTTTTTCACCCTATTATACGAATATTTCTAATTAATTAAATACTTACTAATTTAATAGACTCTTTTGTAGTAGCATGTTCTAAAACTATTTTTAAATTTGGGAAATCTCTGTGTAATTCTTCTAAATTCTTTAAAAATTCAATTTCCGCATTCATAACACATATATTCTAATTATTATATAATATATTGATATATATTTTATATATATATTTACAATAAGAAATAAAAAAAAAAGTAAGAAATTTAAATTTCACATTTAAAAAAGTTATTCAAAAAAACCGAAAAATGATAATAAAAAACAAATATAATTTACACTATCTGGACTACTTGGAACTTCACCATGAATATTAAGAACCATGTTAACTTTTTCCATAGCTCTAAAAACATCATAATAAATGGTATAACTTTCAACACCACTATCGCTATTAGTGGTTACACCTCTTGGATAGGATTTTACACCTAGAGTATATTTATAAAATGTAATTATTTTTATATTAGTAATAATAATGATAAATTATTAAAATAATTGATAACAAATTAATATATTTATATAGTTAAATTTATAAATTAATTTAATATATAATAAAAATATAATAAAACTTACCAACGATTCCAGCTTCAGCGGCTTTGTAAATTTCTTCTGGAGTTAAATCTGGAGTTAAATATAAAGTCATTAAATATTCAACATCTGGATTATATGATTGGAGAATTTTTTTGTATTCTAAAGCTTCTTCAGTAGTCTTAATTGGAGGTTGAAGATTTGGCTTTTATTAAAATAAATTTAATAATAAAAATAATCTTACTATTAATTGAAATTACATTTATTAATGTGTTTGTGTATGTGTGCTTTTTTCAATAAATAAATACCATAACATAAGCTAAACCAACACCACCATCAGAAACTTGTTTAGCAATAAGCTTAGTTATAGCTCCTTGACGAAGATGAGTATGAAAATCATCAATGATTGGAAGTTCAATAGTTTGTTGTCCCATTATTTCTAGAAATATTTAGTTAATTAATATTTATTTATTTATTATTTACATTAATAAAAATAATAATGGGAACAATTGTTCTTATTATTAATTGTATTTACTTATTTTTTCATATACTATATTATTTGCAATCTTAAATTTAATCTTTGCCTTTATCTTTACCTTTACAATTATTATTACTTTTTACTTATAAAAAAAAAAAAAAGAAAGAAAAAAATAATAATAAATTATATTTTAAGAACTTAATGATCATTGGTTATAAAATAATGTTACGAATTAATCCTAAAATGTACATATAATGATTAATACAACAAATATTTTTTGTACCTTTTAAAATTATTTAAAATATTCCTAAATACATTTTTCTTCATATAAATAAATTATAAATTAAAATTACAAAGTAATTCGTATTAATAGAAAATAATTTTATATGATTATAATTTATGTGTTAATATTGGTATTGTATTTTTTAAAATAATATCTAAAACACAAAATAGACATAATACATAAAAAATAAAAATAAAAAATACTTAATTTAAAATGCAATATTGAAGATAGTAAAAAAGATAATAATTAATAAAATACTTAGTGAAATGGAAAATTATATCTTGTTATTATTTCATCAATTCAATAATATATTATAACAATATTAATATTTGTTTATTGTAAAATTTAGCGAAATAAAATATATATCAATTTATGAAATAAAAATATATTGAAAAAAGATAAAATTAGAATTTGTTCTTATTTTTGTAATTAAAAAATTCTTTAATGAAGTATTGTAAGTAACATTATATATAATACATTGTATTAATATGTTTACTAATTATATTTTTGTATTATAAAGACACTTTAATATTATATATTTTTTCATTTATAATTTTTATATATGCATCATCCATACATTCTCAAAATGACCAAGAACCTAGTAAATTACTATTAATTAATATATACTCTCGTTTAAATAGTTTAATTGTTAATTTTACATTAATAAAAAAATAGATATTTATATTTCATTACACTCTTGTTGTTTAGAGTCTTCTAAACTATTGTTGGATTTAATTGATATAAACTTAAAAATTACTCTAAGCAAAATACCTGTTTATCCTATTAATGTAACATTAATATCTGAAAATAATTTTACACATTTCGACATTAGTCATTATTATGCTTATTTTCCAAGTGGATATCAAACTATCATATTAGATAATAGTACTGTATATCAAATTCAAACTGAAAACTATGAATTATCACGAAATATTATACTAAAAAGAAAATCTAAAGGTGAATCCAAATTAAGTTTTGAAGTTTATACAAATAGTACTAGTATTTCATATGATAAATACATTAAGAATTCATTAAATATAAATGTATTGGACTCAGTTCTTAGTACTCCAATTTATATAATCATAATTGCAACATTTATTTTCATATTTTCTTCGGGATTAAATCTTTCATTATGTAATGTAACAACTGGATTATTTGATTATTTATCTATTTATTTATTTATTTATTTATTTATTTATTTATTTATTTATTTATTTATTTATTTATTTATTTATATGATAATTTTCAATACATCATAGATACTTTGAAAAAAACATTTACAAGTAAAGAAACTGCAATACCAATTATTTGTGGATTAATATGTCAATTTGTTATTGTTCCAATTATAGGTTTTTATAACAAATTCTATATACTTAATTATATTCTAAATATATTAAATAATATAGAAAAATTATATATTATATCCTAATACATTTATATACTATTTATAAGGAAACATAATTTCAGTTATATTTAAACAAAACAGTTATCAATCCTTTAGTATTTTTCTTGTTGCAGTAACACCAGGATCGATTTTATCACCAACATTTACCTATTACATAGGTGGTGATAGAGCATTAGCTGTAAGTCTATGTATAATATCAACAGTAATTGGTAAATAAAGTTAAATATGTAATATAGTTATATATTTTTATTATTTATTATTAATAAATATATTCCAAAAAATAACATTTAAAGGTTCTATACTCTATCCATATTTCATGTGGGTTTATTTTATGTCCCTTAATATGGGAACAGAAATGTTTAGATTTTCGGTAAATATTTTATTTTTGTATAAAATTAAAATAAAATTATTTTAAGCAAAAAAAAAAAAAAAAAAAAAAAAAAAAACTTTAAATTTGTCATTTTCATTATCTATTGTTATATTATAAACAGTAATAATAGTAATAATATTAAACATATTTTAATATTTTTCTATAACATCAGTATTTATTTTTATTTTGTATTGTGGCATACTTATTATTACCACTAAGTTTAGGCCTAACTATTCAACATTTCAAGCCTTTGTGGGCTTCTAGATTAAGAAAGGGAATACCATTATGGGGTGCAGTAACAATTGTTACTTCATTTGTTGTGGCTATTAAGGATTACACAGATATATTTATTAGTAATTGGACAATATATCTAATTTCAGTAATATTAACTTCTTTTAGTCTAGGCGTATCTGCATTGGTATCAAAAATATTTGGCATAGATTCTCAAAAAACCAGAGCTATTTGTTTAAATACGGCTTTACCTAATGTTCCATTAGCTTTGACAATTATGCAAAGCTTATTAACGCCAACATGTGCACAGGTCTTACAGGCGTATCCATTATTTCATTTATTTTGGATGATAATAGAATGTGTTATTATTTGTGTCATCATTTATTATTTCTTTCCATTAATTGAAAATATTAATGAAACTTCCGAAAAACCAATATTAAATAATAATGTTCAAATACATGAAAAAAAATTAATATCATCAGAAATTGTATCATCTACAAATATTGTATAGCTTTATAAAACAAATAAATTTAATAAACTTGTTAACATTAAAATTGTTTTTTTGTTTTTTGTTTTTTTTAATATCTATTCTATTTAATTTTCAATTTCCAATAATCAAATTATTTAAATATATTTTTTTTTAACTATATTAGATATTGAAAATATTTAAAAAATTTTTAATATTATATCCATTTAGAAAGTTTATAAATATAGTTAATAAAATAATATCTTTAAACAGAAACTATTATATAATAAAATTATTTACATATCATTGTTTTTCATTTAAAAACAAATTTCTTCATTTCAAAAATATAATAAATGTAGTAATAAAATTTTTAAAAAATATTTATATTTACGAGGTTTTGTAATATGATTGGCTAATATCAGATTTCTTAATTTATAAATTGATGTTTATTAAATTATTTTAAAAAAAAAATAATAATTTTAAACAAAGGTGCAATAAAAGAAAAAAAAATTAAAAAATTATATAATTCAATATTTATAAATGGCTACTTTAAATGGTCCAACAAATTTTTCTAATGATGGCAAAGATGTTTTGGAAAAAACAATTGAACTTAATGATGAATTAATTAGTCAATTATATTCATTAAAAGAAGATTTGAATCAATTATCAATAACCTTTGACATTGAAAATACAGCAAATATAATTATTAAAAATAAGAATATTTATAAAAGGGTAATTTCATTCTAACAAGTATAATTTATTTATTTATTTATTTATTTATTTATTTATGATTTTCCTTAAATAGTCTATTTATTGTCATTCTAAATGCATAAATATATATGAAAATTAAAAAAAAAAAAGGTATCACTTCAATTTCCGGATGAACTTTTATTCTTATCTAGTACCATAGTAAAAGTGTTGAAAGAAAAAATAAATGAAAAAATTCAAGAAAATGATATTCATTTATATGTATTAGCTGATACTTCATATGGTAGTTGTTGTGTTGATGAAGTTGCTGCTGAGCATGTTGATTCAAATTTAATTATTCATTATGGTCACTCTTGTTTGAGTCGGTATGAATTTAATTTTAAACAATTTTTTTTTGAAAAATACTCTTATAATCCTATTGGATTTAATAAAGAATTATATTTAATAATATGTAAATATATTATTTTCAATTATATATATATTTTAAATTACATTCATTATTGAAAATTTTTTACCTAGCACAACAAGAACCCCAGTAAAATATGTTTTTGGTAATTTCCCAATAGATGTTGACCATTGTTGTAATGCTTTCAATAATAAATTTAATTATGATAAAAACAAAGACATTATACTTTTATTTGATGTTATATATCATTACAAAATAGGTAATTTTGAAGTTATTAAATTTTTTTCTTTCATTTAGATAACATAATGCAAAAATGATAAATCCAAAATTCATTTTTAAAATATAAATGAAGATACTTTTTACTTTGTTTTATTTTATTTTATTTATTGAATTGAATTATTTAAAATTAAAATATACATTATCAGGATTAATATTAATTAAGAATTTAAAATATAAAATTCCATATATAATAGGAGAAATTATCAAGAAATTAAAAGAAGAATATGAATATACCAACATTCTAACCTCTTCTTTAGACTATAAAAATGAAGATCTTTCAATAGAAAACTCTAATATTATGAAATTGGATACTATAGAATTACCAAAAGATAAAAAATTACAAGATTACTGCCTTTTCTACATTGGTGGAACTTCGACAAAAAGTCCATACAATAATGGAGGTGATGAAAATGCAGCCTTAACAAATATTTTAATTACCTATAGTCAATGCTCTTCAATTATCACCTATGAACCATGCACTATGCGTTGTCGTGATGACACTTATCGTGCTCAAGGAGCATTAATGAAACGTTATGTAATGGTACAAAAAGTTAAAGATTCGAGTATAATTGGTATTGTTGTTGGTACATTAGGTGTTGGTATGTAATTTTTTTAAGTAGTAAATAATATTATTCCATATAAATTATAAAAATATAAGTACAACAAAAATTGATTTTTAGTAAAATTTATAATATTATCACTATTAATATATAAAAAATTTATTTTATAATAATAAATATAATATATCATCTTTATCACTGAATATATAGAATATTACCAAACTATGATAGAACAAATTAAATCATTAATTAAAGCTTGTGGTAAAAAGTACTATTTATTTGTTATGGGTAAAATAAATGTCGCAAAAATGGCAAATTTTATGGAAATTGATTCCTATGTATATATTGCTTGTCCAGAAAATACTTTAATAGATTCAAAGGAGTTCTTTAAACCAATTGTCACACCATATGAATTAATGATGGGTCTCTGTGAAGAGGAATTACCATGGACAGGAGAATACATAACAAAATTTGGATTAATTCTTCCATGTATTTGTGAATTAGTTGAAAAGGAAAAGATCAAACAAAAAGAAAGAATAAATATATTAGCTCAAAAAGTAGAAGCCGACAAGAATAAAGAAGAGATAGATTTTGAAGATGAAGCACCACACTTCTCTATGCTTACTGGTACCTTAAAAGCTAGTAGACCTTACGATTATAATGCTGTTGATATACATATGAATGATAATCAAGATAATGAAGAAGATGTTGCCAATCAAATCAAAGAATTAACTCTTCTTAATTCCACTAAAGAAATTGCCAATTATATGGGTAGTGCTGCTGGTGAATTTTTAGCTCAACGTTCATTCCAGGGTTTGGAACAACATATTGGTGAAACAGAAGTTAAAGGTATTCAAATGGGAAAGAAGGGTAACGCAAGAGGATATGCTCATGAGAAAGAAGAACTTTAAAAAAAAAATACAATTTTATCAGTATAAATAACTCTCTTGTTTATTTGTTTGTTTGTTTGTTGTTATATTATTACAACAATAGCAAACCAAAATCTAAATGCTATCAACATAAATTAAACATAAAATATATTGCTTATATATTTAATATTTTTTATCTATTATATATAATTACAATAATTACATTACAATATCTGTTAATATCAAAATCAACTTGTATTTAAAATTTATTAAATAGTAGATTTAATAGTTTCTAATTAAAATAAATCTAAAATTATTATTTATAATAATATAGAATTAAAAGTATCATAAATTATAACTTTAATATTAAATAAATAAGAACATTAAAATAAAAAAGATATATATATATATATAAAAAAAAAAAAAAAAAAAAAAAAAAAAAAAAACATAATAACATAATATTAATATTATACCTTTTAAATTTTAAAATATCAATTTTTCCTCTCTTATTTAATTTATTCTATGTATTCAAAATAAATATTTCAAATGGATTAATTATAACGATAAAAAATTTAAATTTTAATTTAGTCAGTTGAGTTCTTAATTTAGTAAATGAAAATAAAGTGATATTTGATATTAATAAATATGTAGCTATTTTTGTTAAATTTATCTCAGGATATCTTTTTCCTATGTAGTCAATTTAAGTATTACATGCTATGCATTTTCATATTCCAACTTTATAATTTTATCAAACATATACTAAAAAGTTTAGAAATCATTATTCTTTTTTAAAATTTTTTTTCATCAATAGTTGTATTTCCATTAGTTTAAAGAATATAGTTATTCATTCTTTCATTCTTAGTAAAGCTTTTTATTTCACTCAATTTCATCAGAGTCATATATAGATGATCTTTTAACTTTTCATACTAAAACAATTCCTATTATTAGTTGCTCTATAAAGTTATTTAATTATAAGTGCCGAAAAAAAAATATATTAGAGAATCATCCCAAATGTTCTGTATAATATAAGATCTAATGTATGTAATTCAAAGAATTTAATCATTAATGATTTGTGGAAAGTTTAGTAGTGAATACTATATTATCTACCATGCAACTTCTTCACTAAATTTATTAATACAATAGTTCATTTTGTTAATTATTGAATAATTAGAAAAAAACATTAATATAATAATTATTGCTACAAAACTTTTAAAAATGAGGGTTTCCTTTCTATATAACTTAACTAATATGATTTCATTTTACATAAAATAAATTTACATTTATAACTAATTTGCTAATATTTTTTCTAAATATCAAAATATAGTTAACCATAAATAAATGAGCTAGATATTAATAATACTACAATAAAAAGTTTAATAGTTTATAAGAATATATCTGATTAGATCATCATTTCTATTGGTTCTTTACTCCAAACTTTGTTATATTACGAAGTTTACATTCAATTAATAAAAATTTTTCTCTATAACTTGATACTTTATTATAACAGAATAGTTAGATTCCTAAAATAATCTAATAAAAAATATTTTAAATTTGCTATAAATTACATATTCATATACTGAATTTATGGCAAAAATAGTTGTATGTTCAATAATTAAAATACCCACCAAATTACTGAATATTTATATATATATATATTTTGAACTGATAGAAACTTATTATTTTGTAGTATATATAAATATTTAATTTAGATTTTGGCGATATTTCTAGTATTTATTCTTATATCAAACTTTAATAATTACGAAATTAATGATTTAAATTATAGTATTACTAATATTTTTAATAGTTATGTTATAATAAATATTTAGTTTATTATAAATAAAATGGAAAAGGAGCATTATTAATATATAAATAAAAAAAAAAAAAAAAAAAGAAACTCTTATTTATTATCGACATCTTTAATTATTACTATTTTATAAATTTTAAATTAAAATATCTTTTTCATAAAGTTTAATAATATATATTATTTATATTTGACTTTCCATTATATATTAATGCTTTCTTTTTTCAATTATTTTTTTCTAATACTTTGAATTATAATTTAAAATTTAATAGCAAAAATAAAAATTATAAATTTTACTAGGAAACAATACAACTTAAATTATTACAATCATTTTTTATATATATCTTAAAAAAATAAATGTTAATACTCATTGTGAAATAAAATTAAAAAATAATTGATATTAAAAGAGTATTAGAAAAAAATAAATTTTTATTATCAAATATTAAAAACATCATATATTCAAAATCTATGTACTTATTCTAGTGAGAAGAGAGAAGAACTTCAAAAAGTCATTACTATAGAAACCATGATTATATTATATGAGTAACAATTTTACCTACAAGATAAAAATTAATATTATTATATATGAAATATACCTATAAAAAACAAAAATAATTGTAAAAATTAATTAATATTTAATACTATAGAAATATAATAATATATGTTATAATAATATTATATGGTGTTTAACAATAAATTTTAAAACAATAATAATCAATTACTAATAATATGTTAATTTAAAAAATTTTGAATAAATATTATTTTAATTTTAAAATTAAATACAGAACGAATCAAGATTAATAAAATAAAAAGATTATCTACTTTATTTTTATTTAAAAAAAAATGCAATAAAAAATAAAGTATTAGAATATATTTGTATATATTAATTTGATAAATGTAACATCTATATTTAATTAATTTTGTAGCCCATAATAAAATAATTAATTAATTAAATAATATTTACTATTAAACTTTTTTATATTAATAATTTTTAACAAATTATTTGCTTTCTATACAAAAAGAAAAAATGGTTTATATAAAAAAATTAAAGTTGTTAAATATATTATTTAAATAATTATGATCAACTTCATAATTTGCTATAGTTTTATTAATCTTATTAATTAATTATTATTAACTATGTTACTATATAATTTTAAATATACTAATTAATTATATTAATTAATTACACTATATTTTAATACATTTATATAAGTACATTATTTACTACATGAAATTTATTTCATAAATGTCATTATAAACCACATATAGTTAGCTTATATTTAATTTCTAATATAATGATTTTAATATGAACTTTATTTCCAACATTTATCATCAAACCAATATTTAATTTCCTTTTTTAAACTTTATTTCCAATAAAGTTTTCCACCAATAATTAAAAAAGAAATTAAAATTTCTCTTTTTTTAATTAAAAATTAATAATTATCTAAACGAATGATATTACTCAGTTCTATTTCCTTTTTAAAGGGAAACTTTATATATTAGTATTTTTAAAATAAATTTTTATTAATATAATAAATAGCTATTAATTAAAATACATGAAATGAAATAATAATTCATATATCTTTTAATAATTATATTTTGTTTGTTTAATTAGTAATTCAAGTTGAAAAAAAAGTATAAAAATACTTATTAAAGCATAATAAAATATAATAAAATATAAATATAAAATATAGATATTATAAATAAAAGAAACTAATTTCATAACATAAAATTATGTTATACTTTTATGTTTTTATTATTTAAATTAATAAATTAAACTTATGTTTTCACTTAAATTTATTTACTCCTTGATTGATTATAGTCACATTATTCCATAACTATTTTAATTTATTATATGTAATTATTAATAAAGTGATTTTAATAATAATTTAAGTTTTTACTTATTTCACATCATGAATAAATTGTTTATCTTTAATCATACAATAATTTAATTTATATTTTAAACTTTATTTATTATAATAATGTAATGCTTAAAAGAAAAAAGTCCTAAAAATTAAGATATTTTTAATTTATTGATGATACATATAAATGAAATTAATAAATTAAATTATAAAATAACTTAAAAAAAAAAAAGAGAAATCTTTCAATTATTATAATCAAGTTTTTTCATTTAAATAAAAAAAATAAAAATGACCTATAAATCTTAGTTTTGATTTGTTGATGATACATAAATGAAATTAATAATAAATAAGATTAATTAATAAGATTTTTAATAATATGTAATTTAAAAAAAAAAAAAAAAAAAAGATTTTTAGTTCTATATAGAAAATTACGTTTGTTACATATTGCATTTTTATTCAATATTTAATTATCGTATTATTTAAAAAAAAAGTCTAGATTTTTTTTAATTGTTAAAAAAAAAAGTTTCCCGTTTTGTGTTTCATATATATTTTATTGAATACCGTTTATAAAAAAATTTGATAATATATTTCTTCTTAAAAGAATATATATAAATCTCAATTAATTAAATTAATAATATACTATTTATAATTTTTTTAACTACAATTATTCTATTTTACCTATATTGTTTTTTCTTTTCACATATATTATATATACACTAAATATTTAATAATTATAATTATTAATTTCATTTAAGTATGTTAATATATTTTATTAGTCTTTTGTTATTATAATTATAGTATTAATAATTATTTTATTTATTATTATAGCTATTTTTTTTTTAATTTATTATTTATTTAGTTATTTATTTATTTTTTCTATGCTAATAATTAATAGTTATTTATTATATGTATGATAAATAAACTATTAATACTTCTTTATATTAAAATATTTTATGTTTTACTTATCAATAAAAATATTTTAATAAGACTAATATTAAAAAGCATTAATTTATAAAATTATAATTCTATAAATTATTCCTTTATATTTATATAAATCACAATTGAAATTCTTTGAGAAAACATATTATTTTACAAAAATATTAATCTATTTAGTATAAAAATGAAAGAACCATTGCAAAAATAGCAACAGTAATTTTGGAAACGGTAACAGTAGTAGAATCAGAAGAGAAAATACCAGTAACACCATCCTTTGCTTTTTCAATAATATTCTTTTCCTTTGGTTTAACAGCAGCAGTAACATCATCATTGGCTGGAAATTGGCCATTACAAATTAAATCCTTCTTGTTATTGATAATACCATTAGAAAGCTTTACAATTTCTCTATTGTAACTTTCATTGCCTTCAAGTTTGTTGATGTATGAGTAACAAGAACAGGCAGCCTTAGCATAAGCAGTTTGTTCACCTTCAACAAGAGTTTCTTGTTTATTATATCTCATCATGTAAGAACCACAATATTCACCATCAAAATATTTGGAACATTGGAAGCTTTGAGTATAATCTAAATCACCTATAAGTAACTTTATAATTTCAACAGCATTCTTGTCATCTTCAGCAGAAGAACAGTCGTTAATAATTTTTGTAGGAACAACAATGTCGAAACACTTACTTTCATCACAAGTATCAGTAACATTGAAAGAACTAGAGGAAAAACTATCAATACAAGTTCTTGCATTCTTATAATCATCAGTATCCATATAAGACTTAAATGATTCAGAACAAACATCGCTGAGTTTTAATCCACTAAGACCATTACTTAATGACTTTACAACATCTTCAAATTTGGCAGAAGTGTAAGATTGTTCTGAAGATTGAGAATCAAGAGAAACCCACATATTATTAATAAGTGGAGTGACAATACCACTTAATTTCTTACTATTTGGAGTAAGTTGGTCAATTGTAGTAGTAAGAGCTTTAGTAACATCAGCAACATCCTTAATTATATCAGTAGCAGATTCAATTTGCTTAGTAAGAATACCAAGAAAACCAGCTGAAACAGCTTCAGTGGCAATTAATGAACCTAAAACAAAACCAAGATTTGAGAATTTCATTTTTTTTTTTTTTAATTTAATTATAAAGAACTTTTATTTAATTATTTTTTTTTTTATAAAAAAAAGGATATTCTACTATTTTATATACTTTTTTTATTTTTCCATTAAAATATTAGTAATACATGTTTTTTTATTCACAATATTCACAAATTATTTAATAATGGGTGACTATATTAAATTAATTTATTTTAAAACATTTTTTTTACTTCATCAATAGAAAATATATAAATTGGATTTTTTTTTTAACTTCCGAGTGCATTTCTCCCATCGATCAGAGTTAGCTCCAATGGTGGTTCTTAGAGAAACGTTGGCTCATTCCTATTGCTAGGTGGTTGTGACCCTCCTGGTCTGTCATACTGTTTCTTCAGCTTCGACGCTCACTTAATCCATGTACATTAGATGCATGTCGTTGTACGATATTTCACAACTACAATGCTAAGCCTCTTATAGTCAATTTGATCACGTGTCAACCGCCCCCTAATGTTTACACTTAAATTGATTAAGGAATATTATGTGTTTTTGGCATAGCCTAAGTCACCACTTATTAAGTTCTAATTTGGAATGTACCATGTACACTAGACCCTCTCAGGCCGGCTAGACGAGTGTTATTATCATAGTAGTAAATTAGAAAGTTCATTTATACTTACCTGAATATCATAACCCAACCCATGGCAAACCCAGTGGGAAAATCCACAGGCACTGACATCTGCGGGGACGAACCAGAAGCCTTATGTATGCTAAGGAAACGCCTTAACAACCAGGATAAAAACTGGAACGACTATATAAATTGGAATAAATGGAATAGGTATATTATAACATATTTTTATTATTAAAAAAAAAAAAAAGAACATTTAACTACAGTTTTTTATAGTATTTATATTTTTTTATTTTGTCATATTAAAAATTATTATTATTATTATTAGAAACCAAAATTTGAATTTATTAATAAAATATATCAAAATATATTATACTTCATTAAAATAATTATTATATCTAATAATTACTTCATTTATACAATGTATTATATTTTACTTATACTATGTATTATATTTTAATCATTTAAATATTTCTATAATTTAAAGTTTAATGAGTTAATTTATAATAATTTAGATTCAATATATTAAAAAAAATTTTTTTTAATATAAATACTTAAACTTTTTTCTTACTTATTCATCAAAAAAAAAAAATAATAATAATAATAATAGTAAACATATATAATTTAAAGAAAAAATAATTAAAAATAAAAAGAAAATGAAATTTATTAATTGCATTTTAAGTATCGCTTCTTTAGCTGCTATCAATAAAGTTAATGCTAAAGATGATTTATTAAGCGGAATCAAAAATTTAATTGGTGCTGATGATATTAAAGATGCTTTTAACGGTATTAAGGATGCCTACAATAAAGCTACTGATGCTTACGATAGTACTAAGGGTTTAATTGACAAGGTTTTTGGTGGTAATGATAGTACCTTAAGTGGTCTTACTACACCTGTTATAAATTCTATGTGGATTGCTGTTGACAAGGAATCTTCTACTCAAGCTAAATTCACCAGTTTTGAAGATGTTGTTGATTCTTTTACCAACAGCTTAAGTGGATTAAATGTTAGTGAAAAATGTGCTAAGGCCATTGATGCTTACATGGAAACTAAAGAATTCAAGGGTGCTAATGATTGTATTAACAGCTTTATTGCTGAACCATTTGATGTCACTAAATTCTGTGATAAACCAGAATGTTATGGAAACGTTCTTCCAAGTAATGCTAAAAATGATTGTCTTTCTTCTGATGATGATAAAAAAGCTATTTCTATTATTGAATTAATGCTCAATTCTTTAGAATACGCTACTAGTTTCCAATGTTCAAAGTATGTTGATAATCAATATTGTGGTGTTCATATGATGAAATTCCAAACTACTACTACTAAAATTGAAGGTGAACAAACCATTGACTCTAAGGCTGCTTGCGCATGCTATGCTTACGCTATTAACCTTAAGGACAATGAAAATTATGATGAATCTGTATGTAAAATCGCTAAAGGTCTTTTCGTTAATAAAGAAAACTTAATTTGTGACGGTAAGAATGAAAACGCCGACATGGTTAAATCTGCTGAAAAGCCAGAAAAGAATTTTATTGATAAGGCTAAGGATGGTGTTACTGGAATATTCTCTTCTGATTCTACTACTACTACTGTTTCTAAAATTACTCTTGCTGCCTCAGCTATGGCTCTCACCCTCTTATTCTAAATTAATAAATCATCTTTTTAAAATGCAATTTTTTTAATTTTTTTATTTTATATAAAATTTTTAATAATACTATTTATCAATAGTAATATTAAATATTTGTAATTAGAAAATAAAAAAGTAATAATAATTAAAATAGAATAATGAAAATAAAAAAAAAAGTAAATAAAAAATAAAAAACATTAAAAATAAAATTAAAAAAAAAAAAAATAAAATAAAAAATAAATAATAAAATATAAAAAAAAAAAAATTAAATATTAAAATTTATTATTGTAAAATTAAAATAGAAATAATTGTTTTAATAAAAAAATATCAATTTATCAAAGATATATTATAAATCTACTTATAGATTATATTTTAATAATAAAGTATTTTTATAATTAAAAAATAAAAACATTATTTTATTATTTATATATTATTATTATCATTAATGTTTGAATATGCAGTGTAATTATAACACATAATTTAATATTATTATTTAAATCATTTTATTATTTAACCCTCTTGGGTACGTGCCTTCATTTATTTAATAAATGTAGTTTCTCAAGGGGGTCTACTCATGCTCATGGTACTGAGAGAGTAGAAAGAATTAAATCCAAGTATTGCGCAATGGATGCTTGGTTAGTCTTTATTTGGAAATATTATTAGGACTAAGCTCATGGTACTGAGCGAACAGAGTCGATAATTTGAGTGTTAGTTGTTATATCATATATCCCTTACACCTTCAACTTATTTTAGATAGTAGTTGCTTTAACAACCTTTATAACATATTATTTTAAACTTAAAATTGTTTGATTCGGTAGTATTAAATACTGATTTTGAATATTTCTTGATTTCATTTTTTATTTTAGCTTTCATCGATAATTTGTTATCCCAGTTTACTACTTATTCTCTTTGTTCTTTTATTCCTTTTTTATTCTTTATATGTTGATTAGTCAGATAGTTTTGTTTTTTCAGTTAGTTTGTTATTCCTTTCATTTATTCTTGAGTTTCGTGTGGGGTGCGGCTTTCATTACTATAATCATATTTAATCTTTTATTTTTTTTTTCTATTTTTATTATTTTCGAGGGGCGCGGCTTTTTTATTTTTCCTTTATGATTTTATATGATTCTAGTAATATCTTTTTTATTTCTTATTTTTTGTAACTCTAGATTTTCCAAGGAATCTCTTTTCTACTAACATTCCTTTGTATACTTTTTCTATCTCTTTTCTATATATATATATATATTTCTTATACTTTATATTATATGCATATTTATATATTTGTATAACTTAATTAGGTTTATTATGGACTATTATGGTAAGTATTAACACCTTTTTTTAATACTTTTATTATCAAAGCTTCTATCCTGGAAAATCGAGTATTCTATTTTTATATTGTAAATACTACTCTTGTTTCAATTTTATCTTTAAAAAAAAAAAAAAAATTTTATTATGTTTACCCAAAATTCTTCAACTTTTTCCATTATTTTTGATATAACAACTTTTCACTCTTATTATCTCTCTACCTTACAACATAAACAACCTAAATGAATGTTCAATTTCAACAATCAGAATCAACACAATACAATAATCATCCAATAAATTATACAATTCTTATAAATATAAAGAGCTTTCAAAATACAGTTATAATACAGAAATCCAAAGTGATAGATATTCAAAATTTATTTTCCCGTTTAAAGTCTTCAGTAGAGTTAGAACTAAGTTTGTCAACAACTTAGCCACTTTTCCAGTTATAAAATTTAAAATATTGTTTGACAAATAATCCACTAGCTATATAATATATCCGTCTTTACTAATATTATTTTTATTTTACAATATATTTTATTCATTATCTTATTTATATCATTATATCAATACTTCAAATTATTAATATCTATTGTCATAAGAAGTTCTTTCAAAATGAACAATACCAATTGTACTGTACCTACCTTACGACGTGGTCTTCGTTTCTTCGGATCTAACTCCAATAAATCATATCTAATTTTTATCCATGATCTTAGTTCATGGTCCAAACAACGACTAATGGAATTTCTTTTAAAGGACATTCAACCTTTCAATGATATTCTTCAATCCCTCACCAAAAAATATTCACAATCACTCGGTACCTATTTCATTCTAAAAGTCAATGGAAAATGCCCGCTTAAAGCCATGTTACTTATACACTCACTTTCTAAAAAACTCCCAATCTCTAGTAAAATATCTTGGAAATTCATTGATAAGCTCAAAAACAATAGATCATACAAAAACAAACGATCTATCAAATCTACTACTGGTCCACTCTCTGACGATTTCTATTTTAGTCATCTAAGCTCTAATGCTTCCTTTTTCAACTTATGTACTTGTTGGAACATCAATGGTTGGAACCCGGAGAAAAAGGACGGTGTTTTATACTCAATCTCTGTTTTCAAACCTGTATGTGTCTGTCTTCAAGAAGTAGGTAACAGCCAATTCCTCTGTGGTAATGCAATTTCCTCCCCATGCCTACCGAACTATAAACCAGTACACAGACGTGCTAATCCTAAAGTTCCAGGCATGAGAGGGCTTTACATTGGTGTTCATAACTCTTGTTCCTTTACTCCTGAACCTCTTCTATATAAGTACATCATTTCAGTTACAATATTGATTGTCATTTTGGAACCAGAGATGTACCATCGGTAATATTTACTTCCCGCAAACTAGATGGCCGGATGCTAGATTAATTGCCTTTGATGAACTTGATAAGTGGTTAACAACGCATAACAAATTCAACCACCCAGCTATCCTTGTAGGAGACTTTAATATGTTAGCTATTAAAATCAAATCTTATATATCACAACACTTCCCGGATTGGACTATGGCTGAGTTAACTGATAATAATTTTACCTGGGAAAAAGGATCTAAATCTTCATGCATTGATCATATTATATACAACAAAGCTATAACAGAACACATAAACAAATCTTCAGTTTGTGAAGTTTTCCACGATGTTTCTGATCACAAACCGATCCTTGTGTCTTGTAAAAAAGACTCTTCGGATGGTTTCAAAAAGCCTAAGAAGACCTTTAAGTGGTCAAGTCATATCTGTAACACAAAGTGTTCTGACATTCTTACTAGTAATCGCTTTGCTGTTCTAGCTTCCGAGCTTGAAGCTAATTGCGATAGCCTTTCGGCTGATGATATGGTTTCAAGATTTTTAGATACTTCCAAAACTATAGGTAAAGAAATAAAAGCCATTGTGCCTGCAGATTTAAAAGGTCCAGCATTTCATTGCCCTCAATACATCAAAAACTTATCACATGAAAAACACCTGGCTTACAAAAATATTAAGCCCCTTTCAGATTGCGCTGACATGGAAAATTATCTTAACCAGTTCTCCATATACCAAAATCTATGTAATACCATCAAAAAGGTTAAGAGTAAATTCAGATCCAATCTCTATAAAGCTAATATTGTTTCTATCGGTAAACATTTTATTGATAAAAGCTTTAGACAAGGTTGGAAAGGCCTTAAAAAACTTGCCAAACCAAGTTATTCGTCCTCCCATGTTTCAACTATTAAGGACAAGAATGGCAAGGATTTATTTACTCCTCAAGAACAATTAAAACGTTGGGCTGAACATTATGAAAATCTTGCATCTGATGTTACAAATCACAGCTTAAATCGTGGTTACTGGGAAAGAGCCTTCCAATTCAACCATATCAATCAAATAGCATGGGATATAAATGGTCCCATTTCTATTGAGGAAATTAGAAATGTTGTTCTGTCAATGAAGAATAACAAGGCTCCAGGTCCCGATGGTATCCCAATTGAATTTTTCAAAGCTTTCTTTTGTAACGAAGAACTGGAAAAAGAACATAAGTCTGCTGGAAATTGTCTTAAATTAATTTTTAATAAAATCTGGAATGGTTCCTTTCCTTTGAAATGGAACTCTGCTTCCATTGTTTCTATTCCAAAGAAAGGCGATCTTTCAAACTGTAATAATTATCGTGGTATTTCTCTCATCAATGTAGGTCTTAAAATCATTTCAAAAATTGTAACTAATAGAATTTCAAAGTATGCTCTTTCTCATAATTTTATAAGACCTGAGCAATTTGGTTTTCGCAATAAAGAAGAATGTATTAGCTTATTTGTTTCCATTAGAGAAATCTGTCAAAGAAGAAAATTTAAAGGAAAAGCCACTTATGTCGCCTTTCTAGACCTTAAAAAAGCATACGACTCAGTTCCTATTTTTAATATCCTTACAAAGTTATATAAATTAGGTATACGTGGTAAATGTTTTGATTTTCTCAATAATCTCTACTCTACCTCTAAAGCTCGTGCACGTTTCTTGGATATGCTTTCCAATGAATTCCCTATAAACCGTGGTGTAAGACAAGGATGTCCTCTTTCTCCTATACTGTTTAACCTCTTTATCAATGATATTTTAAATAAATGTGAAAGGCTTGGAGTTAGCTTAGGTAATAAACGTTGTTGTGGTGGCCTTTTCGCTGATGACATTGTTTTGATTGCTCCTAGTAAGAAGAACCTTCAAAAGATGCTCAATCTAGTCCTTGATTGGGCTAATCTAAATGAAATGTCTTTTGGAATAAATAAATGTGCAACTATTGTTGTTAAACCTATCAACTTTAATAGATCCCCTAGTTATGTCGACCCAACATTTTACATCAGTATGTACTCGATTCCAAAGGTTTCTTGCTATACTTATCTTGGAATCCCATTCGACGAAGATCTTTCTCTGACTCCTATTCTGTCTAATATGTACAAAAAAGTTCAGAAATCTTTATTCTCTTTTAAGAACTTCCTCACCAACAATTGTGTTCCTATTGGCTTAAAAAACATAGTAATTCATTCTTATATTTTAAGCAAAGTCTCTTATTATGCTCCTTTGCTTGGTTCCAACAAAAATAGAACTAGAAGAGTCCAATCTCTTATCAATACTGCTGTTTTATGGAGTGCCAATAGCTTTCACAATAAAAGTTTTAATAACAAAGATTTTGTTTTTGAACGAAATTCATTTATTAGTCTGTATGCTCTTACAAGAGATATGAAGATCCCTACCCTTTCAGGTATTTGTGCTGCGCAACAAGTGAAATGCTTTGTTAAATGGAGAAAATCAAATTGTATAATTAAAAATCTCGTCCGATCTATTCCTCCCATGTCTCATTACTCTTGGGCCAAAGAATCTTGTTCACTACATAAGAAGCTTATGAAAATAAATATTAAAAGTACTAAAGATATTAGAGAATATTATTGGAATAATAGTAGCCTAAATAATGGAAGTAAAGCCCTCAGATATACTAACAACAAATTCCTTAATTCAAATCGCCTAATGCATATCGGTCTCAACAAACCTCACTTAAATTTAGGAATTACCTGGATTATTCGTATTCGATGCGGTTATGAAAATACTACCCGAATTGCTATTGCTAGTAATAGAGTTACTCCTGACTGCCCTCGTGTCTGTCCATGTTGCGGATATGACGAACAATCTTTTTACCATTGGATATTAGAATGTTCTGCATTCTCTGAATACAGAGCTTCTTCACTTAGCTTTCTTGACGATCTTTTTACCCTTTTTTACAATAAATATAAGAATCAATTCATCACATACTTACTCCCCGAAACGGAAGTAAGAAAAATAATTTATAACTATATTTTTACGTTCCTTCTTGGTGGAACTTTAGCTTATGATGAGCTACAAATCGATAAGGCGGAACAAAGACATTTGAATGAACAGCTTTACAGTTCATCGGGGTCTCATGTTCCATATGTAGAGGGTCTCGCGGCTTTTCTTACTAAAACAATCCCTATCATTAGTAGCTCTATGAAGCTACTTTTTGATAGGTTTAGTAAGACACCTAACGTAATCAAGAACGCCGACGTCGTACCGATATGGCAAAGGAACATTTCCAATGTTCCGTACACAGGGTTCAATGTTAGTATTTCCTCAAATTCGAATGAAAACATTATGAACTCATGGGAGAGTTTAGTGGACACCACACTATCATACCTGATGTTACTTCTTTTTTTTATTTCATTTAATTTATTAGGTAGGGACCAATCCCACACAGTACAAATTGCAGAGTTCATTGAACTTTTATGCAACTTAAATAATTATTTTATATTATTTTATATTTATAATTTTATTTATATATATTTTATTATTTTTATTTATTATTTATTATATCAATATCAATATGTATTATCACCTAATGTTATGTAATATCTCAAATTAAATAAATAAATAAAAGATGTGTATTCTCTTCCTAGTCTAAAAAAAAAAAAAAAAAAAAAAAAAAAAAAAAAAAAAAAAAAAAAAAAAAAAAATTTTATTATTTAATTCGCAAACCTCCAATTTCAAACTTTCTAATTCAAATAGTATTATACTTATTTGTCCTACTAAACACCACTTAAATTTAAGATTTTGATTATCTATTCTAATTCTTTAATCCCCTTGGGAACGTACTTTTATATATTTTAATAAATGAAGTTTCTCAAGGAGCTCTACTCATGCTCATAGTGCTGAACGAGTAGAAATAAATCAAAGCATTGCGCAATGGATATTTGGTCAGTCTTTACTATAAAATCGAATAAGTGTTTTTCACTTCCTATGCTTGATGAATGGGATATCAACCAAGATATTAGTATTGATGGAACCCCCTTAGGAACGTGCCTTCACTTATTTAATAAATGGAGTTTCCCAAGGGGCTCTACTCACGCTCATGGTACTGAGAGAGTAGAAAGAATTAAATCCAAGTATTGCGCAATAGATGCTTGGTTAGTCTTTATTTGGAAATATTATTAGGACTAAGCTCATGGTACTGAGCGATTAAAAAACATTTATCCATCGAATTTAAGTATTTGATGAATAAGTTGAATGTTTGATATTCAGGTAGGTTTGTATAGTATTTAATTAGAAGAGTAATACATTTTGTTGCTGTATTTTTTCTTTTATTCATGTATTCATGTAGTACTACTCTTCTCTTGTAAGAATCCAATGTAGTCAACTTTAGCATTTGCATTGTATTTTTATATTCATGTAGCTATTGTTGTATTGTTTCTTGTAAGAGACTGATTCACTCTACATCATGTAAAAATACTATTCACAAGCTCTCTAGTGTCGACATTCTTGATTCAAATTTTTTACCAATTTAAATATTTAATGAAAAGTAAAGTCAAACAATTTTAGTGTTAAAAAGCGAATCGAATTTACTAACAACAAACCAAAACTAGAATTTTTAAAGAAAATTTACAACTAGAATTCAAAAAAAAAAAAAAGAAACTTTAAACAAAGCATCGTAACAATTTTTGTACTATCCAGTACTTTTAAGAAGAGAGAGAGAGACAGATTTTTTTCCATATACGTTATATTTATAATTTTTATTAGTATTTATTTTATATTCAATATTTTTTAATTAGAATTAATTATCATGTCAGTCCTTTATATTAAAGATAAGAATTATATCAGACGTGGTACCCGGTCTTATGGTATACCCTTAGATGATATTCGCTCCTTCTTTATCCGTAGTATTCGATCATGGTCAGTAAATATGCTATGGGAAAAACTCGAGGTTATTCTAGAAGATAAATTTAATTCAGTTATTAGTGTTAAATATTTCCAGACTCTCAATGATCACTTTTTCTTAGTCAAGGTTCATGGTTCATCGAAAGATTGTATTAAAATTTTACACATGTTAAAAAAGAAACTTTCAGTTACCTCAATTTCCTTTTCAGCTCGTAGTAGAAGGAATCACAAATACACTTTTTCCACACTCAAACGTAAAATTTTTGTTTCTAATAAACATCAACATTCTATTCAACAATCAATTCAACAATCAGTTCAACAATCTCATCTACAATCCGATCTTCAACAAGATCTTCAACAAGACCTTCAACAAGTTTCCCATCATGAAAATATTCCAGATCTACAGCAAACACAATTTCAATCTCAACATTCAACAATTAATTCTAATAGTTCTATCAACTCTGATAACAGTTCAATAGTTGATAGTTCTTCAGTTTCACAGCCATCTAGTAATAGTTCTACTTATTCCTCTGATGCATCATCCATTAATAATGATGACTTTAATAATAATAATAATAATAATAGCAACGATTCTTCCTCATTCAACAAGCCTGATAACTTTTCTTTTTGTCTTAGTTGGAACACCAATGGGTGGAATCACGAAAAGAGAGATAGTAACAATAGTAGTAATAATAATTACAATAGTAATAGTAACAATAGTAATAATAACAATAGTAGTAATAGAAATAATAATATTAGTAATGATAGCAATAGTGAAGATAATAATTCTAATTTAGATAGTAATTTAGTTAATGATAGTAATAGTTCTAATAATCCGGTGAATATTAATGTGTATGATTATTCTAGTGTGTGCAGTAAAATATTTAAATTCCTTCTTGGGGGAAGAAGTTTTAACAATATCAATTACAATTCAAGGGAATGGAAAGAACTTTGCAAGTGTCAGATTCAATCTGGCACTAACGAAGGAACACCATTCTTGACGGTAACCGCGGAACTTCTAACCAAAATCATGTCTTTTGCTATTGGCCAGCAATGGTCAATGTTCATAAGGTTTGAAGCAACATCCAAGAGCGTCAATGCTGAAGAAACAGTAAGACAGGCCAGGAGGGCCAGCGCAACCAATGGAGATCATAATTTTGTCCCATGATAAAATTTTGATCTTTGGCTCGGTGTCCCATTGGAAATCAAATACAATTATTATACTTTAGTATAATAGTGGCTTTCTTACTTTAATTAAAATTACTAGAATACATTATACCCAGTTTTTATTCATTTGTGTTTATTTAAACATATTTTTTTTTATTTTTATTTTTATTTTTAATTTTTTTATTACATGTATTATAATTTTAATCAAATTAATAATAAAGTTTAAAATATTTGATGCAGTTAAAAAAAAAAAAAAAAAAGTATTGATGAAGTCAAGTCAGATATCCTCTATACTCCAAACTATAAAGCATCAGGTCCGGATGATATTTCAATTGAATTTTACAAAACATTAATTCCTTCAAGTATGCACATGGCTTAAATTTTATTCTTAAATTATTCAATTGTATTTGGGATGGAGACTTCCCCAGTTCATGGAATGAACCCAGTATTGTTTCTATTCCTAAGAAGGGAAATTTGACAGATTGTAATAACTACCAAGGTATATCACTTATCAATAATGGTATTAAGCTGATTTCAAAATTTGTCATTACTAGAATTTCAAAATATGGTCTTAAGAATAATTTTATTAGATCTGAACAGTTATTTTTTTAATAATAAAAAAAATAGCTTTAAAATTCAATAATTAGTATTTAGAACAGAAAATAATGTTGTAAGCTGTTTTTAAATGACATTATTCTATTAAATTTATTCATAAAATACATTATGAATTAATTTTATATTTCTAAAAATTTCCACAATGGTAGATGTCTTAATAAATTTAATCTTATTGTAAATATTTTTAATTTATTTTTGGTTTTAACTGAATCCTAATATTTCTTTTAAGATTTCATATTTGATTCTATAGTATCTTAGTTATTGATATTGTTGCCTTTAAATACTCTGAGACTTTCCTTTGTTGCTTTCAAGACAAACGAATTTTAATTATTGTATTCTATATTGTCATATGTTTAATGGAAATAAGTCCAATCTCTCTTTACTTTTATTAATAATTTATTTAACATTTTGACTGTAAAATTATATCAACTATAATACACCTTAATTAATAAATAATATTTATAATATCTTTTTTTAATGAAAATAGAACTTTTAACGAACTACATATCATTATTAGGAAATGTGAATATTTTATGAGTTATTTCTTGATAGTTCAAATGAATTTTTTATTATTAAATTCATAATAAAAAAAAATCATTTTTATTTTATATATTCATTTTTAAATTAAAATAGTTTAGTTTATTCTAAAAATGTTTAATATATTCATTTAAAAAAAAAAATAAAAAAAAAATAAACTTTTATATTTTCATTTTATGATTACTTAATTAATATATCGAGCATAGTATCTGACTTTAGCTTTATCATTTATACTTTTATTATTTCTTCTATTTCATATATTTTATATATTTCTTTTTTATGGTTCTGGTTTATATATATATATATATAACTGGAACATTATATTTCAAAATGTCATATGTGTTAAGAAATGCTTTTTAATATATATTTTCATTATAATTGTAGTGGTATTATTTCTGTTTCTATTTATAAAAATTTTCACATTTTATTATAATTTAAAATTTGTATTATGTTTTGAAATAAAATAATGTATTACAAATATTTTTTAAATATATTATTTTTTATTGGAGTATATATTAACTAATTGAAATTTTTCTATATAATTGTATAGAAGAAATAATAATTTTTTAACATTATAAATGATTAAAAGAAAATTAAATTTTAATATATTATTTTCTTACTGTAATTAATTAAGTAATAAGATTTTTATATATATTAATATATGATATATATTATTTATATATATTAATGTTTTATAAGGTCTATTATGAAAATTAAATTTCATAAAATCTAAACTTAATTTACTTCTTTTTTACCAGTTCTCTTTTTTTCTATTCTTAAATGACTAAATTGGAATTATTGTAGTTTTGATTTAGAAGAAAAAAAAAGTCTAGAAAAAAAAATAATAAATAAAAATGGTATAATAAAATAAAAGAAGAGGAAAATACACAAAAAACACTAAAAAATATGATAATTATAATTATTAATTTTAAAGGTGTTAAAATCATATATTAATAATAAAATATAATATAAATAAAAACAAATAAAGCAATTTAAAAAGAAAAAATATATTAAGAATTTTACTTTGTAGTTATTTTTTCCTTTTTTTTTCCTTTTTTCTTTTTTTTTTTTGGTAAGAATATTTTTTTTATACAAATAATAAAATATTATAAATATTATAAATATAAATAATAAATATTTGAAAGAAGATATCAATAAAAGACAAAATTAATGCTATCAAAAAACTTAAAAAAAAAAAGAAAAAAAAAAGAAAATCAGTATACACATTATAAAATAAAAATATTTTATTTTAAATACTCTTTAAAATTTAACATATATATATAATATATATAATATATTTCATATGCATTGAAAATAAAATCACATTAGTATAATTAATCATATATAGTAATATTTTCATATAAATTTAAATTAAATTTTAAAAATAATAAAATGAAATTTTTCTTATTTTGATAAATAAAAAAAGAAAAGAAAGGAAAGGAAAAATTAACTTTTTTTTTCTATTATTTATAAAATCATAATAATTAGGAATTTAGAAATTCTTAATATAAAATTTAACTTTTTTTCTTGTTTTAATTCTTGGGAAGCATCTTTTTTAAAAAAAAATAAATAAATAAATGTATATTTATAGGAATTCGAAAGCTATCAATATAATGTAATTTCAATACATAACATTTTACTTTTGATTATTTTTTACAAAGATAAAAAAAAAATAAATTTATCAAGGTAGACAATATTAAAATTAAAATATTTAAAATCACATTTCAATAGAACATCAAATTATTTATTATTATAATAATAAATACTTCATAATATTAATATTAATATAATACAAAGGTATATATATATATTTTTATTTTTTTTTTTTTTTTTGAAATATAATAATTATATCTAATTTAATTATTCTATTTTTTTTTTAACTAATCAAATATTATCTTTTTTTATCATTTCATACTCTAAATTATTTAATTCTATGAAGTAAAAAAAGGATACATATATATATTAATTTTTTTTTTTTTTTTTGTAAAAATTAGTATTAAAGTTTTATAACATTAAGAAGGAAGAAAAAGTAAATAATAAAAATTAATACATAATCTTTAATTTTAAGATTTATCATTAATAAAATACAGAATCAATTCTTGATATATTCTATTATATTAAAAATTGATAAATAAATAAATATCGAAAATAATAATAATAATAATAATATAAAATGAGAAAATATATATATACTAATTATGGTATGTATAAAATTTATATTTACAATAACAAAATAATAATGATAACATAATTAAAAAAATTATTTTTTTTTATTTAATTAATAAATACAGTATTTATAATATTTCTAAATTTGCTACTATATGTAGCAAAAGCATTTGTTATTAGAGACGAAAATGGCAATTGTATGCATATGAAAAAAAAAAAAAAAAAAAAAAACTCAATATATTGATATAATTAATATATAATAATTAATAGTTTAATAATAAAATTATATATATATTGTTTTGCGAATAAAATTATTGTAAATAGATATTAATATTGTGCTTTCAGCAAATTGTCTAGAATCAAATAAAGTATTACTTGGAATGAGAGATGTGCCATTTACAATTAAATTAGATCAAGCACCGAAGTCACCTATAAATATAACGTTTGTTTCAGAAAATAATTTTCAAAACTTCGATGTATCCCCAAAGTTTATATACTTTGATAAAGGCATTGATACAATAGAATTAGATAATAATACAATACTACCTATACAAAATGATAATTTAACTTTATCAAAAACATTTACATTAAAAAATAAGCATAATGGAAGATCCACACTTTCTTTTGATATACAGTCTGGTGATAATATTAAATTAGATGAATTTTTAGGTAATAAATTGGATATTACAGTAAATACTTTTTCAATATCAAATATAATTATTATAATTGCAACAGCCATGTTTTTATTTTCAATTGGTTTATCCTTATCAGGGAGTATGTAGATACTAATAGTTAAATAGTTAATTACTAAAGTAATAAAAATAGTTTAATAATTAATTACTTTCTTTTAACTTTTATTTCATATATTTATTTATATATTTAGATACTTTAAGAGGTACATTTCATAAAGATAGATTGCCATCAATGTTTTGTGGTCTCTTTTGTCAATTCATTTTAGTTCCAGTAATAAGTAAGTAAATTCTTTATATTAGTTTATTATTAAATATATATATACCTTTTAATTGTAATTTGAACATAAATATAAAAATTTAATAAAAAACAGGTTTTTTCATTCCAAAAATTTTTAAACAAAGAAATTATCAAGCATTTAGTGTATTTATGGTTGGAATATCACCGAGTTCTGTAATTGCACCAATATTTACATATTATTTAGGTGGTGATCGAGCATTAGCTGTAAGCCTTTGTTTGCTTTCAACAATATTAGGTAATAAAAATAGTGTCATCTTATAAGAAAATTTAAATTACTAATAAAAGAAAAAAAAATAAAGAAATATTAACAAATTTTCAAATAATAATAATATGGATATAGGCTCTGGAATTTATGTTTTATATATATGGTTATATACTTTTATTTTCAGTAGTGATCTTCAAATTAATGAATTTCCTGTAAATATATAAAAAAATTATTTTTAGTGATTTCAATTTATCATAATTTTCAGTTTTTTATATTTAAATAATATCTTGATTTCTATTACAATTAAGATTTAATCTATCAAATAATTAATTTTTTTTAATAATATATGTTTATTATATAAATTACTATAAGTATAAATATATGGCATTCATTATCATTTATTGTTTAGTACCTTTTTTATTGGGTAGTTTACTTCTTCACTTTAAACCATTATGGGCAAACTGGATAAAGAAAAGTACCACTTTCTGGGGTGCAATTATTATTATTACATCATTAGTAATGTCATTAAAAGATTTTAGTGTAATTTTTTATAAAAATTGGGAAATATATTGTGTTTCAATTGTTTTATCTTCAATAAGTTTTATAATATCTCTAATTATGACAAAAATATTTAACTTAGATGATAAAAAAACAATAGCTGTTTGTATGAATACTATTTTACCAAATATACCATTAGCTATTACAATTATTCAAGTATATTTGACGCCATGTTGTGCACAAGTATTATCTGCATTTCCATTATTTCACACTTTTTGGATGCTAATTGAAGCCATTATAATAGGAGCAATAATGCATTTATCTTTCCCAGTAATTGAAACGATCAACGAAACTTCAGAACAAGAACTTAGTAATTTATCAACATTTAATAATAATATTAATAATAATAATAATAATAATGCAGGTCTTACTATAATTACACCAAAACCAGGATTCAATGATGATAAAGACAATGACGATAAGACTGAAACCAAAATAAATAATATTATTAATAGTAATAATAAACAAAAACAAAAGCATGAATCATATCATAAAAAGAAGATTTCTAATTCTACAGTAGGTTTAATTGGAAAAGATGAAAATGATCCAAATATTGAATATTTAGATGAAGTTACAAGCATTGGTGATGAAGATTCAATAACATCAGATACGAATATCGGAAATTTAGTTATTCCAACAACTTTTTCAAAAGACAATTATACTATTTCAAAAAATTCGAATACTAATATCATTACTGATAATAACTATCTCTCACCAAACTCAATTGTTACTTCTGAAGTTTTAGTTCCAATATCTCATAATAATAATAATAATAATAATAATATAAATATAACTTCAAATCTGGATAAACCTAAATATATAAAACATAAAGCCAATGACTCTACTGTACTTGATAATATTAAAAAATCAGATATTGATATACAATATCACAAACGTAGTTACTCTTATCAAGTTAACTTTTACGAAGCAAAAAATAAAGAAAATGAAAACACAGAAGATAGTCCTACAGGAAGTCCAGAACTATTAAAAGTAAATGACATAAATACATTTGAGAACCGTTTCAGTCCAGGTGGTTCACCAGTTTCTGGTACTCCAAGTATTACTTCTATGGGCACTAAAGCAACGAAAAAATGTAAAACCAAATCAATTGCAAATACATATATTAGTAATACTACAACTCTTCGTCCAAATAAATCAGTAAAAGTGAAGACCCCAGAAGAAGAAACAAATAATAATATGAGTCCAAACTTTAATGTAAATGATGCAATGAATCTTTCAATGGTTTCAGAATCTACCCAAAATTCAACAGTAATTCAAGGTAATAAAGACAATACACCAAAAATGACAAAACCCTCATTAGAATCAATTATATCAAAATCAGATTCATTATATTCTGCAGTAGAAAGTGCTACCAGTAATAATTCTATATCAAGTTCTTCATTTGCTAATACTACAATTAATCTAAATAATTTAAATAACAATTCACTGCTTCTCTCTGATACAGGAAATAGTTATCTAAAAAAGGATAAAGATATAAATATTGAATCAAATACTACTAATAATAATATTTCATTGGCTTCGATGGTATTTAATATGCCTGTTTCTCAAGCAGTATCATGTTTCCCTGAACCTATTAAAATAGATTTAAAAAATAAGGAGAAAGAAGAAATAAAAAACGATAACTCAATACTTTCACCTGTTTCTATTAATAGTAAATTCTCTTTCGATAGTAATTCAATAACTACTAATAATATAGATAATCCACCATTAACACCAAGTCGTTTAGAACATATTTTAGATGAATTAAATAAGGAACAAGATAATGAAAATAAAGGTAAATTACCAACAAAATCTAATTTATTGAAGTCATCATTTATCAATAAGCATAATATGCATGATCATTCATCAATAAATAACGTACTTAGTGTTGATATACCAAAAAAACCATACTCTACAAAGGATTCTAATGAAATAAACTCAGCAAATACATTTTGTACAACTAAAACAAATTTCTCATCGCCTAGTAGTTCTAATAATGAACATTTAATAAAAGATGCAGGTTCAAAATTGAAGCAAAGTGAAGGATTCTTGTCACCTCCATTAATTCATAACTCTATTGATACTCAAAAATCATATATTTCACCATATCAGACACCACAAAAATCTTTAACAGGTGATTCATTAAATTATAAAGAGAATAATTCTCTTAATAAAGTAAATCATCATCGTTATAAATCATCTACTACATCCTTTTTTAATTCATTGGATGATTCGGTTGATTTCCAATCTTATACTGATTCAATGGATGGCATGGAAATTGTTGATTTAACCAATATTTCTCATTCTGGTATAAATAATAATAAAACCCAAGATGTTTCATCAATAGCTACTTCAAATAAACATTCATCATTTGCATCCGCATTAACAAATCCATTTATTAATTTGAATATACAAAGTACAGTTGAACCCGATGAATATATCATTCCTCAACGTCCTGAAATGAATGTAGATAATAATGATATAGGTAATTTTTTTTTTTTTTTTTTTAATCTTTGTTTTGATTATTTGTTTGTTTTCAGTAATTATATACTAAAAAATAATTATTTTTCATTTTATATTTTATTTATTTTCTTTTTTACAATAAAAATAATGTATTACAATAATTAAAGATTATAATTTCAATCCACAGCGTGTGTCAGTTATGTCTGCAATGAGTTATACTACCTTTAAAAGTTGTCAAACTGAAATATCTGAATATCATGATTGTGTTGAAAATGAGCAAAAAAAATGAAATAACCCTCTTAATAAATAATAATTCTATACAATCCATTTAATAATTAATAAATAACATTCATCATAGTAAATCATATTTATATAATACTATTTTATTATGCATTATAACTATCAATATTATTTCCTTAACTAAACTAAGAATAATTCATTTACAACTTAAAATAAATAGTATTATAAAATAAATACTATTTAAAACTTAAAAAAAAAAAAAATAGTAATAGTAATAATAATAATAATAATAATAATAATAATAATTAAAAAGAAAAAAATAAAGTATATTAAAATTTATATTTAATTATTAATAATTATTATACCTTATTCACTTTAATTTTTGTTGATTTAATAATATATTTTACCATTATATCAATTTTTAAGTAATTTATTTAAATATTAACTAATGAATTACAATCATGCATTATTAGAGATTATTCATACCATATTATTTGTTCTTATTTTTGAAAAGTTTTTAATAATAAAAAAAAAAATAATGTTTGATATTTGATGCTTAAACATTATTACAATAGAATTATATTTATACATGATACATGTTTGTTTTTAAACATTTGTTTTCAAATTAAACTAAAATATAAATAGTATATAATTTAAAGTAATATAATATTTCATAAGTATATACAAAAATAATAATAAATATTTTATAAAGGTGTTATTTAATAAATATTTTAATTTAACATACAATTTGAGAAAAAGGAAGAGCTTGCATCCCATGATGATGAACTAACCTTCTATTGAAATAGAAAAATAAATAAAAATAATAAAAATAAATTTAGTAACATATTAAAAAGAAATATTGTTATATATTGTTATAGTTATTATATAATTATTTAAATATACCTTTTCAGTTCTTTGTCTTTTATTATCAGATAAAGATTCTTGTTGCTGTTTTCGTTTTTGTAGATAATCACTTGAAGATGCTGTTTTAGAATTAAACCTTGATTTTAATGAGTTAAGTGATTTTCCATGACGTGCTGATGATGATGCTGATACTGAAACCTGATTATGATAATAATTTAATAATAAAAAGTATTAATAAAAAGTATGTAGATGTCAAAACTTCTTTAAAGATACTATAAATAAAAAAAAGTTTAAAATATTACAGTTGAGTTTGGAGGTGATCTTGATCTTACTCTTTCAGATGAAGATGAAACACTGTGATTTTGAATAGGTGGAAAATCAAATTTCATACTCCTTTTATACAACATAGGAATTAATACAATGAAACACATATATTGAAAATAGAATAATAATAATAAATTAATATATGTATATTTACGATCTTTTAGCTGCAGCTCTTGCTCTTTGCATCAATGAAGCATTTCTTTTAACTTTTAATGAACTTCCACTACTATTAGAAGAATATGCTATCATTGAATAATATTATATAATAATATTTTAAAATTAATAATTAAAAATTTTTTATCAATTAAATATCAAATACTTTCATATTTAATAAGTAATACAGTAATAAATAATATATTTTAAAATAAATATGTATATCTATAAAATCTTACATGGTGAAGAAAAGGAACGCATTTTTGGTCTAAGATTTTCATTCAATTTAATAGATTTTCTTTGTTTTGTTTTTTCAAGTTTATTATAAGATGATTTCATTTTTTCTTTTATTCTTTCAAGTCTAGCATTTTCTGTTTGTTGACGTTTCTTATTATAAAAATAATATATTATAATTAAATTTCATTCAATAATAATAATAATAATAATAATAATAATTAGATTTCAACATACAAATAAATAAATAAATAAAATTCCTTTCTTCTTTCTATATATTTATTTATTTATTTATTTATTTATTTATTTATTTATTTATTTATTTATTTATTTATTTATTTATTTATTTATTTTTATTCTAATTACCCAATATAAATCTCTCCAATCCTCTACATCATCTAATTTCCCTTCTTCACATTCGTTTCTAATATCAGTGAATTTTCCTTTACAATGAAATTTCCATAATTCTTTTTTTTTTAATTTTAATTATAGTTTTAGTTTTAGTTTTAGTTTTTTTTTTCAATTGTTTTTATTTTATTTGTTAATGTTTAAATTTTAAGTTTTGGATTTATAAAAATAAATATAAATATAAATATATAAGCATTATAAAATTTGAAAAGAAATAATTACTATATGCATTGAATGTTTTTTAACAATATACCTTGTGTATCTTCTCTATAAGACTTTTGTTTTTATAATAATTAATGATTATAATATAAATTTAAATTGTTTTAATATATATTTTATATTCATTTTTAAGATAAAAAAAGAAAAAATGTTATACTTCATTAAACTTTTCAAGTTTTAAAAGTTGTTCAGGTGTGCAACGCTTAACAACACTTTCTACTAAATAATAAGGCACTTTTTCATTTAAAGGTTTAATAATTAAATTTGGATTATTTTCTAATTTCCTTAAACAAAGTCTGTATAAAGATTGGACCTTCTTCTTGGTAAATAAGCTCATTTTCCTTATTGAAATTAAATTATTATTATTATTATTATTATTATTATTATTATTATTATTATTATTATTATTATTATACGTTAGGGAAATATATATATTTATAATAATTGAAATTACATAAAATTATTTTAATTTTAAAAATCTAAAATTCAAGGTATTTTCAATTCATTTATTATTATATTTTTAATGTTGATATGTTATATCTATTTTAAAATTAGATAAAATAAATATAAAAACCAATTCATTTATTAATTACAAAAATAAATTTATTTTATATTTTATCACAAATTATTGTAATAATAAAATCTATACATTATTGCACTTTATTGATGAAATATTAAATTATAAGTATACTTTATTATTATTAACCCTTTAAAAAAATATATTTTTAATCATTATATATGTTTTATAATTTTACCTATGAAATAAATATATATAAAACTTTCCATAGTAAAAATATTGAAAATAATAAATTCAAATAAAACATTGTTTATTTATGATTTTATTTCTTTCTTAATTTATTTTATTGTATTTACTTACTTTAATTCAAATTTCTTATTAATGATATCAATTCTTCAAAAAAATAAAATAAAATAAAAATGCAATAATAATATATAAAATTTTTTAAAGAAAACTATTAATTTAAATTTAATATTTAATTTATCTTTTTTTTGTATGTATGGTTAAATTAAATTAAAAATATCTATACCTTTTTTTTTTCTTAACAATTTTGGTATAAAAAAAACCTTTATAAACATTATCAAATTAACCACAAAATTTCACTAAAAAATATATTATTTAACTGTAAAATTAAAACTAAATTCTAATACCAAAATTTGAATATATAACACTAAAAATCTTTACATATAATAAATTAATCAATCTTATAATTAATAATAAAAATAGTATTAATTTAATAATGAAATAATTTATATTATTTATTTATTATTTGTTATTGTAATTGAGAATTTTCAAAATATAAAAATGAAACTAATAATTATTTATTATTTTCTGAGTATTTTCTTTTTATTAATGATAGTTTATGTTATTACTAAAACACAATCACCTGTATTATTGGATTAAGCATTATTTAAATCTTATTGAAAGATTATTATATATATACAAACATTTAGATAAAATATTCAAAAATTTTATAATTCCTTCAAGTCGTAAAAACTTATTATATGTCTGGGAATTAATATAAAGCTATAAAACGTTATCTTCAAGTTGACTAGGATTCTAGAAAAAATAAAGTTATAACTTCTTAATAAAATCAAGAAATATAATTTTGTTAAGTGCTAATATCAGTAACAACTATGAATTCAATAAATTTCAGTAAAAATACCTATGAAATATTTTAATTGTTAAGTATAATCAGGATCAGTATAAAATTAATTAATAAAAATAATAATACTCATTAATATTTACTTATAAATTTATTTTAATAAACCATATCTTTGAAAGCCTTAAAACTTCATATATCCTTTAGATCGTTTATACTAATCTTCCACTATCATAAAATATTAATATTATTGACAAAGAAAAAAAGTATGAAAATAAATAAAAAACTGTTTCAATTTTCAATAATTAAACTGAAGATACTATAACAAGCAAATGGCTCCAAATCATTACTACCATAACACTGATTTATTTAAAAGATATGTAATGTTTTTTTTTTCAATATAAAGAATATACAAGAGATGGCATATATTTTTATAATTCAATATAATTCATATAATAACTTATTGATAGTAGATATATGCATATTAAAATTTCTTTACACAGAATAAAATCATTGATATTTCATACAATTTAAATTAAAAAAAAAAGTCACTGTGCAATAAAATTTTTATTAATTATATTAAATATTAAGTAAAAAATGAATATTGTGTAATTACTAAAATAATTTTGTAATATAGATGAATTTTTCTGACCTGACCTACATTATATATTGTTTTGTTTTGCTTTTCATTTAAATTATTGTTATTACTATCGTATATAATATCTATATTATTATATTTAATTAAAAGGAAAAATTCAATCATTCATATACTATGTTTGTATGACAATTTTTATTCTATATGTATATATGTATATATGTATATATATTATTTGGTTAAAAATATAAAATACTAAATTTCTTCAATACCATATATATTGGATTCTGCTTATTAAATTTTTTTAATTTAATAAAAATATTTATAATATATATTAAATAGCGAATATATCTTTAAATGAATCATAAAAACAGGATTTATTTAATTTATAGTAAATAATATTTAATTTTATTATATAAAATAAAAGTTAATATTTATTTCTTTATTTCAATATTCTATATACGCATATAGAGTTTAACATTGGTATAATTTATTAATATTTTTTTTATTATAATTTTTTTTTTTACTTTATTTTATATTTTATTAATATATATTATTAAAAAAAATATAGAATGACATTTTTTCATTTACTACAAATTTAAATAAATAATAAAATCCCTTTTCTGTTAATTAATAAAAATATATTAAATTTAATTTAATCTATATCATGATAATAAAATAATTAATTTTAAAGTTCGTTAATAATAAAAAATATATCATATAAAGTTTATACTCGAAAAATGAAACTGTTTAAAAAATTAATTGAATTTAGAATAATCTATGTTGGCATACCATTAAAAATTAAGAAATAATAAAAATTATTATTATATATTTTATTAATAGTAAAAACATTGTAACTACTATAATTAAGTTTATTTTGTTTTTATTATATGTAAAATGTTGTACTGACTTATGACATATAAACATATTAAATTTCTATTAAGTAAAATATAATATTAATAAACTATAAAATATTTTAATATTGAATAATATTAATACCAATATAATAATAATGAAAAAATAGTTACAATTAAATAAAGGGCTTTAATATAAAAATTATTTATTTTATCTTTTATTATTATTTAAAAAAAAAATAAAATAAAATAAAAATTAAAAACGAAAAAAAAGAAAAACTTTTTAATTTTTTTTCTAAAAAAAAAAAAAAAAAAAAAAAAAAAAAAAAAAATCAATCATATTATATATAATAAAAAAATGAATAAAAAAATATAGTATTAAAATTAAAATATATCAATTTGAGAGATATCTTGATAAAAAATAAAAGTAAATATTAAAAAAGGTATTTTTATTATTGTTGTTAATAAAATATAATATATATATTCTTATTCATAGAAACTATTATTCATCACCTAAAACAATAGTTTACAAGATATATACGGAATCTTTATCTTCTTAATCTGCGTCTCAAAAAGAACAAAATCAAATATATTGTAGAAATAGATACTGACATTACAATAATAAGAATATTTTTTTTTAATATATAAGCCATAATATATCAAGTGGAATATAGAGATGGAAAACAAAGTATATTTATATGCCAAGAAATATAAACTATGTTATTTCAATATATTTAATAAATGTAAATATGGTAAAGAATGCCAGTTTACTCATGGTATAAAATGTGAAAAATGCAACAAAAATGTTTTTAGTCCCTTAATGCCCATTAAGAGTCAAATTACTGGTAATATATTAACATTGGAATGTATTTTAATTATAATAGTAATAAATTATTTAATATATAAGTTATAAAAATAATTATAATAATAATAAAATAATAATAATAATAGTTTCAAACAATAATATATTAATGAGATTTAGTAATTTATATAACAAGTTTAAAGTGTTTAAATTAGTAGTATATTTATTAAAAAAAAAAATAGTGACAATGCCTTTATATATATTTAACATATTTTATTTTTATTTAATGATTTAAATAATATGTAAAATTTATAATTAACAATTATATAATTTTTAATAATTAGAACATAATAAACTATGTGAATATTGTAAAGATACTATTATTTTTAATGAAAATAAAAAAGGAATAATAAATAATGTACTTAAAAATTCATCTTTAGTATCAAACTTAGAGGATTCAAAAAATTTTGAAAATCTACCCAATAGTCAGTTTCAAGTAGTTGAATGTGGAATTTGTTATAATAAAATACCATTTACTGATAATATTTTTGGTTTATTAGGTATATAATAACTTAAATATCATAATAAATAATACTTAAAAAATATAAAAACTTATTATATATTTTTTTATTATATGATAATTAATAAATATCAAGCCAATTGTAATCATATTTTTTGTTATAACTGTATTAAAAAATGGAGATCAACTTCTTTAAACTCTTTGGCTGCAAAATCATGTCCATTATGTAGAAAAGTAACATGATAATTAATAATAATTATAGAAAATAAAAATAAAATAAATAAATAAATATTAATATTTATTATTAATATATTGGTAAATTTTTTATAAAAAAAAAAAAAAAGATTTCATTTTATATAATACCATCAAGTATATTTCCAAAAAATGAAGAAGAAAAAAACTTAATTATATCTGAGTATAGAAAATCAAGAATAAAAATTCCATGTAAATATTACAAATATCCTGAACAGCAATTTTGTCCATTCGGCGATGAATGTAAATTTTTATAATGTTTTAAAAAAATATATAATAATATTAGTGATGATAATGATTATAATAAACAGCTAATAATAGAAGTTATATAAATTATAAATAGAATACTAATTTTTTATAATATACTTTTCATATAAAGGTTTTTATGGACATATATTACCAAATGGAGAAAGAGCTCTTCTTGGACCACCACATATACAATTGGAATATAGAAATTCCCAAAATACAAATATTTATTATATCAGTCAAAGTGAGGAATGGTGGAATTCTGAAGTATTAAGGTATTATAGCAACGAAAATGCCTAATATATTATATCTTTTTAAATATTTAAAATAGATAAATAATATTAATACAATTAATACATTTTATTTCTTTATTATTATTTCTTTTTCAGACAAATTCGTGAAATTATTGAATCATCATCTTTTAACGATCATGATATTCAAATATTATTGAGAACACTAAGTCAAATTATTTTAATATCAGAAGGAGGAAGAGCTTTCAGAGAACCTGAAACTGTTCTTCGTATTCGTCATAATAATAATGTTAATAATAATCACAGCAATACACCAGAAGTTATTGTGTCTGTTGAGTCTTCATCTTATCATCCATCTTTTTGATATTATCAAGTATCATTTCCTTTTTTCTATATTTTAGAAATATGTAATTTTCATTAATTGTCCTCTATATTTATGATAGTGAAAAAAAGGAAAGCAAATATTTTACCTAAATTAAGTTTAAGTAATACTAATAAAGAAAAAATAATAATAATAATAATATAAACAATTTAAAGCTTCTAAAAAAGAAAATAAAGTAGTTATATATAAACTTTATAAAAAAAAAATAAAAAGAAATGATAATTTTATAAAAAAAAAAAATAATAAGATATAACAAACAATTTATATCTTTTCTTTTTATAATGTTATAGAAAATATTAATTATCTTTATCTTTGCTACATTTTATTTTTTATTTTCTTTATCTTATTCGAAAGTTAAAATAGATATATATAGAATATTTAAAAAGCTATATTTAAATTTAATTTTACATAATAAAGTAATTATAATAAAAAAACGAAAAAGAAAATAAAAAATACTCTAAAAATTATATTAAATATTAATATTAATAAATAAAAACAATGACATTTAAATTTATTATCTAATATATATATATTTTCTATATTTTTATAAAACGATTAAATATAATTGTAATGATTTTTCTTTTTTTTTCTTTTCTTTTTTTTTTACTATAATGAATTTAAAAATGCTTTTATTAATTTTTTTTTTTCTAATTTATAATTAAATATATTTAATTATAAATAAAATTGAACAAGTGTAATTAAACATTTGGTGTATTAAAAAAGAAAACATTTATTTTAATACTAATTAATAAAATAAGTACTTAAAATATATATATTTAGTGTAATAATAATAACAATAACAATAATAACAATAATAATAATAATAATAATAATAATAATAATAACAATAATAATAATAATAATAATAAATATGTATAAATATGTATTTACTCTTTAAAATAAACCTTTTATAATTTATTTAAATAATAATTTTCTAACCCTTAACATTATAAAATTTAGGGTTAAGTTATTTACAAAAAAAATTCAATTTAATTCAAAAATTATTTTAATTATGTATTAATATTTAAATTATTATTTTGATTAAAATAAAATATACTTATAAAATTAATATAATTAATGAGGATGAAGAAATATAAATAAATGGATATATATAAAATGTAAAAATTATTAATTAAATATTTTATGACTTTTATTTCAATATTATATTTTCAATGAAAAACGCCATTATAAAAAAAAAAGTATTAAATTAATTAATTATAACAATAAAGTAATATACGGTTAAATATATTTTTATAATAAATGTATGTATGTAAATAAAGATTTTTGTATTAAATTTTTATATATTAACAAAAAAATACACAATAACTTATTTCTATAAACTTTTGAAACAAGAATTATATTATGAATATTCAATATTACAAATTTATATAATAGTGACTAAATAATGTGTAGCTATGTGATAGTTCAACTATGTTATATCAAATTCTGTTGATTAATAGATATTATGATATTATAATTTTAATATATTTTTATTTAATCTGAATTTTCTTTCCACTCCTCATTTTGTTCTTTCATTGTTTCTTGAACTGCTTTCTCTCTCTCTTCAATACGTTTCTTTCTTTCTTTAAGTTTTTCTACTAATTCTTTTGCATAATTAAATTGTCCGTAAGTATAAGCGTTGCAAGCAAAACATTTTTTTGTTTTAGCATGGTTTTCAATTGCACATTTTTCACAAAAATAGTGTCCACATCTAATGAAATATAAAAAATATAACAAAATTTAATAAAAATAATTAAAAATATTTATTTATTTATTTATTTATTTGCTGTTATTATTATTAAAATTCCTTTCAAAATTTATTTACTTTGTTTTAATTGGATTTACAAAATCTTCTCTGCATATTAAGCATGCAAAAGGTAGTTCCTCATCACTATCTTCTTCACTATCTTCTCCGATAAGATAATTATTTAATTCTTCTTCTTCATTAGCTAAACGTTTTTGTTTTTCTTCCCATTCTCTATCTAATTGCCAACCTGATTTATAATCCCCTCTATCGTGAAGGAATTTACAACTATCACCATAACCACAATAACCTTTTTATTATTATTATTATTATTATTATTATTTTTTTCAAATTATTATTATTTATATGTATTATTTATTTTTTTAAATAATTATTTATTTTATAAAAACATACCTGTTTCTTTATAATCTTTACAAATATCAGGTTGATAATCAAAACGACAGGTAACTCTAACATTTGTTGGAGCGCGTTGTGGTCCAGCTCGTATTTTTGAAGTAGCTGCATTTCCTGTTACATTATCCTTCTTTTTAATATAATGTTTGTAGGCTGAGGAACCTTTATATGTTCCTGAATTTAATTCATCCTATGTTTTAATTATTATTATTATAATATTTATTACATTTGAATATTATTAAATTTTAAAATCGTATATTATTATTATTTTTTTATTAAAATCAATATATTTTATATATTTATTTTATATTTATATATTTTTTTTATTTTATTATTATTATTATTATTATTATTATTTTTTTTTTCCAGTATATAAATAGAAAATTTATATTAAAAGATGAAAGATTGGAAATTTGAAATTATGATTTTTTAAATGTAATATTACAAGTTATTATTTATAGAAATTACATTTTGAAAGTAACTTTATATGATAATCTACAATATTTATATACTTACTTCTGTCATATTAAGTTGTTTTTCTAATAAGGCAACTGCATCATTTTTAACATCAGTATCTATTTCAATTGTATGTGTTGCACCCATATCTTTTGGAAGATTAGATGTTGCTAAACCAGTGGATTTAAATGTAACATCAATCATTTCCTTTTTCCTTTTTTCCCTCTCTTCTTTCGAGAGACCAGAAGATATTGAATTTAAAGAAGTATTATTTTCTCTCTTTTTTTTAATAATAACTGTTTCTTCTTCATTTTCATTATCTTGTTCTAAACTAACTTTTTTTCTTTTATGAATATTTTTTTTCCCACGCTTTTTGAATATTATTGGCTCATCCATTATTCACTTATTTAATAACTATTTATAACTTTTTCTTCTTTTATATTTAGTATTAACTTTGATATTATTTCAAACTTTTATAAATTAAAAAAATTAAATTTTAAATTGTACAAAAAAAAAAAAGTAGAAAAATTAGTGCTTTATGATTTTTTTTTTTTTTTTTTTTTTTTTTTTTTTTTTTTTTTTTTTTTAACTTCCGAGTGCATTTCTCCCATCGATCAGAGTTAGCTCCAATGGTGGTTCTTAGAGAAACGTTGGCTCATTCCTATTGCTAGGTGGTTGTGACCCTCCTGGTCTGTCATACTGTTTCTTCAGCTTCGACGCTCACTTAATCCATGTACATTAGATGCATGTCGTTGTACGATATTTCACAACTACAATGCTAAGCCTCTTATAGTCAATTTGATCACGTGTCAACCGCCCCCTAATGTTTACACTTAAATTGATTAAGGAATATTATGTGTTTTTGGCATAGCCTAAGTCACCACTTATTAAGTTCTAATTTGGAATGTACCATGTACACTAGACCCTCTCAGGCCGGCTAGACGAGTGTTATTATCATAGTAGTAAATTAGAAAGTTCATTTATACTTACCTGAATATCATAACCCAACCCATGGCAAACCCAGTGGGAAAATCCACAGGCACTGACATCTGCGGGGTCGAACCAGAAGCCTTATGTATGCTAAGGAAACGCCTTAACAACCAGGATAAAAACTGGAACGACAGTGCTTTATGATATTATATTAAATATTAAATATTTTATTCTATTACACGTGAAATATAATAAATAATTTATGTTTTTTATCATTTATCATTTATTTACAGCATTAATAAAAAATAACATATATATTTATAATATATTTGCAGCATTAATAAAAAATAATAACATAAATATATTATAAATATATATAAAATACTAGAAAAAAATTTTTATAACATATGGTATTTAATTACAATAAAAAGTAATAATATTAATACTTTTTTAAAAAAAAGTTAATGTATTAAAAGTAATATGCTTTTATAATATTAAAGAATATTATTATTTACAATTGATTAATATTAATGTATAATGTGGTATTATATAAGATTTTATGAATTTATATTAATGAATGTTGATATATTAACATTTTTTTTTTTTTTTTTTGCTTATATTATTTAAATTAAAATTATATTATATATGTATTATATGGTATTATGTATAATTAACATTATTATTTTTTTTTATATTTAATTATTGTTAATGAGAAATCTAACAAATTATTTTCATGCTTATAAATTGTTTTATTTGAAGTAATAGCTTTAATTTCCATGTTTCAAATGGTGTATATTTATCATATTCTTGAAGTATTTGAACAAAATTTTCTGGATCTTTTTTTTCAATTGAAAATATTAATTTTTTTAAAAATGTATATTCTTTACTATTCTTGAAATTTTCATTAAATTTTAGACAAAATCTTAATATATTTTTAAGTTTATTGGGAAGTATATCATTTTTTAAGTTTTGTATTAGTTGACAAAGTCCAGCATTTAAAATATATTTGTCCGTAGGATACCATGACTTATTTAATTTTTTCGATATATTCGCAACTTTTAAAAATATATCTATTGCTTTTTCGTATTGTTCTAATTCACTATAAAAAACTCCTAATTTTATATAACATTCCAATTGTTTAGTTTCATCCATTTCATTATTTAACAATTCTACTGCTAATTCATAAGATTTTATTGCATTTTGAATATCATTTAGATTTGATTCATATATTTCACCTATAGTTATTTGGTGTTTTGCTGCTGTTCTAAATCTTCCGTTTTCTTTACATAATTCAATAGCATTATGTAAAGCATAAATAGCATCATTTGAACTATAGTCTCTATAACAATTTGAAGAATCTATATAGAGTGTTATAGCTTCTATAGGATTTCGTTTATTAAAACAATTTGCTGCTTGGAAATAAGCATCGCCTGCTTCCATCCATTTTTTCGAAAGTTTATAAATAAGACCAGCTTTTTTGTATAACTCTCCAGCTTTCATAATTTTTGTACTTAGAATTGTAATTGAATTTTATTTTATAAAAATAAAAAACATTCAATATTACATTCTATAAAAATTAGATTTTTTTTAAACATTAACCCTTTATACCATTTATAAGAATACTTACTTTCTATAAAACCAACTATTTTTTAATTTCTCAGCTGATTTTATATGTTCTTCAGCTGTTTGGGCATTGTAATTTGTAATCATTTTTTTTAATCTTTATTTTTATTTTATTTTTCTAGTTATGGCTTAGTGAATATTATTTTGAAATTTTTATGATTATATAAAAAATTAAAAATTCATATTAAAAATTATATATTTAATGTATTACGATAAAATAAACATGTTTATTTATATAATTTCATAGTTTTAATATTATTTCTAATATTAAAAAACAAAACAAAACAAAACATGGTGTAAATTTTAAAAGCCAAATTTAATTATCATTCCTATTTATTTTGCATATGAAATTTTGTAAATTATTTACAAGATAATTTATCAATTTTTTTTTTACTTATTTTTTAAATAAATAAATAATTTTATTGATTAAAAGTGAAAAATGATTTTTTTATTTTTTTTATTTTTTTTATATTATTATTACTTTCTTTTAAATTTTATTGATTTCAAAATATTTCAATTTATCTTTTTTCACTTTTATTTTTAAAAAAAATATTGTTATTTTACTATATTTATAGTATTTTCATTATAATAAAGCCATTTAATATATATATTAATATTTTCTATTATATAGTCATTTATATTTTAATATTATATAAATTATTGTATGGTATAATAATATACTATACAAATATAATTAAAGTTTAATAAATACTATTTTTAATTTAGCATTGTACAATACAAATTTTAATTTATATATATTAGTATTAATATAAATTATCCATATATTAGTTATTTTATCGACTTATGATTGTTGTGGTTCAAACTAAATAGTTATTTATATAATTAAAAAGGTTTTAATTTTATTTATTAAACCCCTATATGATTATTTGGATGTTTATAATAATAAATATATTATAGTATTTTTATAATTATTCTATTTTCATGCTAATTTTTGTATTTAAATAAAATGCATATATTTACAAAAAAGGAAATTTTAATTTAGATTTTGTTTTACCTTTTGAAAACAAAACAAATATTTTAAGTGTAACTCATATGATTAAATATTAGATGTATAAAATGAAGAAAAAGTATTTTTTTTTTTATTTTTATTAAGTATTATTTCATTGAGAATGAAAACACACACTATATTAATTATTATTATTATTATTTATTATCATCAATATTATTTAATTAAAACTATTTTTCAGTTAGTATTTTATTTTATAAAAGTAAATTAATAATATATACTTTGATATTTTGATATTTTAAAATTAATTTTTCATACATTATTTTCATATTGTTTTATTTTCAAATTCTTTATTAAAATTAAAGTTTATGAAAAGCAAGAACAAATTCAGTTAAAATGCTTTAATTTATAAATATATCATAAAGCTATTTTTATTTAATGGCTTAAAATTTTTTTTATTACAAAATGTAAATATATTGAATAATGAATAACTAGTGTTAATGAATAAAGTAATTATATTCATTAACACGTAGATATATATATAAAAGAGATGATTAATTGTAATTTATAATAACAATGTGTAATTTTTATTTAATTATTAAATAACATAAATTGTAGGTAAAAATATTAAGTATAGATAATATTTATCTTCAATAATATATAATATATAATATAATGAATTAAAAAATACTTAAAAGTTTTACATATATATGAAAAAAACATAATTATTTTATTTTATTCTAATATTGTTAAATATCTTTTATTAAAATAATATATATTAATTATATTAATTATCAAAACCATTTCTAACACCTAACAAAATAATATAATTAACTTAAAGTTAACACATTATATTTTTATTTTAAAAATATTAAACAATAAATTTTGTGAAGTAAAAATTTTCTCTTTTATAGTAATTTTTAGAATTAAAGTTCATAATTTAATATTTTCTTTCTGGTTATTTAATATATCCAAAGGGTTAACTTATATAATTTATAAAATTTTATTTAAAATTTTAAAAAATTTAATATATAAAATTATATATAAAAATATTATACTTATAATATATGGGCTTCGAATATCCAATCATACTAATTTATAATCAATCATTATTGGTCAAAAAATATTGTTACTGAATACTGTTAAAGTTGAATTACCTTTTGTGAATTCCTTTTTTCCTCCTTTTACACTGCTAGGACGATATATTTAATTTTGTTCGATAAAAATGAAGTTCTCTAACGACGGTAAAGATTGATGAATGAATGATTACTTTTTTTTATATTTATGAATGTTTTTACAAATGTTTTAATATAGTTTTTGTGTTATGTTAATGTATGTTTAAAAATAATTACGAAATATGTGTGTTATTATGTTGAAATGAACTTTGTTTATTATTTACTGTACAATGTATTATCATTATGCTTATTACTAATTATGCACAATATATTATTAATGAATAAATAGTTTCTTCTTCACGCAGTAAGTCCCGTAAGGCTCACTTCTCTGCTCCATCTTCTATTCGCCGTAAGATCATGAGCGCTTCCCTCTCCAAGGAATTAAGAGAAAAGCACCATGTAAGTTTTATATTTAAGCATAGTTGAAAATTAAATTCAAAAATTAATTAAATATTTTTTTATTATAAAGGTTCGTTCCATGCCAATCCGTAAGGATGATGAAGTTACCATCGTTCGTGGTGCCTTCAAGGGTCGTGAAGGAAAGGTTGTCACTGTCTACCGTAAGAAGTGGATTATTCACATTGAACGTGTCACCAAGGAAAAGACCAACGGTGCTGCCGTCCCAATCCCAATCCACCCATCTAAGGTTATGATCACCAAGTTAAAGATGGATAAGGACAGAAAGGATCTCTTAGAACGTAAGGCTGCCAACAAGCAAGTAAGTACAATATAATTAATAATAAAATATTATGTTTTTAAAATTCTAATTTTATTTTATTATTTTAATAATTAATTACTATAGTAAATCATTTTTATTAAGAATTAAATTGTTAAAAATGAAATATATAATAAAAATATCAATTTTCGGGTACTTGAAAATTGATTGATGAAAAAAAAACAGTTGATTTAAAATGAAGAATCAGTTTTATGTTAATAGTGTCAAATTTTATCAAAAACTTATTGTGGATAATTTTTTAAATAGAAGTAGAATTATGTAGATATGTAAGAACAAATAAACAAAAGCACATTATGATGTAGTTTAATATTCGAAGGAAAGAAGAATATTAATATATAATTAAATTAATTCAATTGAAATGATTAAAAAGATTTGTCAGTATTCCAATTTTATTTATATTTATTTTTATAATATAATTTTAATAAATTATTAGTTTGCTTTAAAAATTGTTTTAGTATAAGGTGTATAAAAATAAAAAGCAAGAGACAGGAAATTATTTAATAATGTTGGTTGGTTTTAAGTTAAAATATTTATTTTGTATTTTATAATTGAAGGTTTAAATATGTATTATTTTAAAAGGATTTTGTAGTAGAAAAATTATAAAAAGTAAATATTTATATTTTTTATTATAAGAATAAAAGTATTTGCTGTTAAAAAAATATTAAGTATACAAGTATTTCAAATAATAATGTTAATATTCAAAGTTTAAAATAATAATTATGTTCCTATTGGTTTAAAAAATATAGTCATTCATTCCTATATTTTAAGTATAGTCTCTAATTATGTTCCATTACTTGATTCTATCAAAAATAGAACTTTCAAATCAATACAGCTTTCACAATGAAGGTCTAAATAACAATGATTTTGTTTTTGAACGAAATTCATTTATTAGTCTGTATACTCTTACAAGAGATTTGAAGATTACGACATTTTCAGGCATTTGTGCTGCGCAACGAGTAAAATGCTTTGCTAAATAGAGAAAATCAAATTGTAGTATTAAAGATCTCGTCCGATCTATTCCTCCCATGTCTTATTACTTTTGGGCCAAAGAATCTTGTTCCCGACATAAGATACTTAAGAAAATAAAAATATTAAAAATACTAAAGATATTAGGGAATATTATTGGAATAATAGTAGCTTAAATAATGGAAATAAAGCTCTTAGATATACTAACAGAAATTTCCTTAATTCAAATCACCTAATGCACGTCGTTCTATCACTTAAATTTAGGAATTACCTGAATTATTCATATTTGATGTGGTTATGAAAGCACTACCAAAATTTCCAGTGATAGAGTTACACCTGACTGCCCTGGTGTATTCATTGAATTTTTATGCAACTTTAATAATTATTTTATTTTATATTTATATTTATATTTATATTTATATTTTTAAATACTTATATTTTATTTAATGTTTATTATATCAATGTGTATTATCACCTAATATAATGTAAAACTACAAATTAAATAAATAAAAAAGTAAATTTTATTCCTTATTATAAAATTTATATATTTATATATTGTATTAATGTATTTAATTATTTAAATTACTTCTTGGGGAAAGAAATTTTAATAGTAATTAGGAAAAGAGCTTTAAAAGAAAATGTAACCGAATATATTTCCTTTTTTTTTTTTTTTTTTTAACTATCAATGCAAAACATTTTACAAAAATTATATTTTATGACATTATAATACATCAATCAGTATAATAGAACCTTAAAATATTTATTATTATGAAAAAAATATGCTACTAACTAATAATTATCAATATTTAATAGGTTTATAATAACAATCGAAAGCGTCAATACTTTAGAAACAATATGCCAGATTCAGTATAATTTCTTTCAATTAAAAATCTTTCATATAAAAAATTTAATTAAAAAATATTGGTTTTCAATAATAAAATTATACTTCTTTGATATTTAAATAGTAAAATTTTTAAGAAAATATTTAAATTATTAAATATTTCTTTTATAGAATTTTTTTTTTTGTTTCTGGATGATAAACTTAAGAGTATCATTAGAATTCTATTTATGACGTTAATGATTTTAGGGGAAATATTATATATTAGTTTTTATAAAAAATGTATTCTTTGATGAATTTTTATTATTTTAACTTTAATTTCTTTTAAATAAGTTATTTAAAATATAATAATTTAATAGGATATTTAATTAGAATAAATTATTTCAATTTAAAGAAGAAAAATGTATTAGATAAAAATAGTTTATGTAAAATTTAAAAAAAAATTATTATCAACAAAGTGGTTTGTAAGATTTAGAAGTGAATTTCTTTATTAATTTTATTAATTAAGAAAATACAAATGATGCGGAAATTTTTAATATTACATTTAATTACACAATTGGAAATTATATTTTCAAAGTGATAAAATTTATAATTTAATTGAATAGAAATAATGTAAATAATTAAAACTTTTATGAAAGAAAAGATGGTTAGAATATATTTAGATATTTACATAGTTATATGTAAACCTTTTGAAGGATTCATATATTTTGACAAAAAAAAGAGTGAAATTATATAAAATTGTAGAATAATAATTATAGTATAAATAGGATCAGTATCATTGCAAAAGAGATAAAAATAAGACTATAAGATTATTATTTCAAAATTTACTTTTAGAACTATTATACCAATAAAAGTAATTTAATAAAAATTAATTTTTTATATTTATTAAACATTAAATCATTTATTGTTCATTCATATATTAAAATATATAATTGATTAAATTAATTAATCAAAAAATGAATACTTTAATAATAATAAAAATAGATATACAACATAACAATTTTTATTCTTTCAAAATTTAATTGTTTTTTGTTTATACATAATAAAAAATTAAAATCAAACAGCAACAATAACAATAATAAAAGAGGTGCTTTTATAGTCCTTTAACTAACAAATTATATAATAAATATAATATTTTAATGCATTTATATATTTATTATACATTTAAAGAAAAAAGAAAAAGAAAAACAAATTGAACGATTAATCAATTTAATATTAAAAAAATAAAAAAACAATAAAACAAAATAAAAATAAAGCAAGAATAAATTATTATTAATATCAATAATATATTATTTAAAAAACAAAAACAAAAGCAAAAGCAAAAGCAAAAGCAAAAAAAAAAAAAAAAAAAATAAAACAACATCAATAATAGCAATATATATATATAACGTTTAACAAGAAATAAAATAATTTTATTTTGAGCTTTAATTTTCGAAATATTAATAATTAATATCTAATATAAAATGGAGATGAATAACAATTTAATAATTATAATAGCAATAGCCTCAATTGCCATTTTATTAATTGGTAATATTTTTTATTTTTATTTTATTTTTTTTTTTTATGTTTAATGAAAATCTGAATGGATTCCACTATATTAACGAATAAATATTTCAAATGATTAATTTTTTAATATTGCTAATATAAAAATATTTTAACGTAATAAATATAGCTGCTATAGTAATTTTAAAGCTTACAGGAAATAGAGAAAAAAAAGATACATTTATTATTACTGGTATTTGTGATTCAGGAAAAACTTCTTTATACTTAAGAGTATGAATTATATAAAATAATAAATATGATTTATATAAATACAATTCAATTCATATATATATTTTTAAATATTTATTAATTATATATATTGTTAAATTAATTATTAATTTTATTTTAATTTATAAAGTTAAGAAATGATAAGGTCATGGAAACTCACACTTCAATTACAGAAAATGAAGGAAGATTTCCATTAGCTCAAGAAGTTATTATTAAATATTTTTTTTTACTTAACATTAAATATAAAATAATAGTTAAATGTAAATATTAATAATTACATATATTACTTTGAACTAATCCCATTTTACTGTTTTTATATATATATCAATTTTACTTTTTTTTTTTTTTTTTTTTTTTAATCAGGATGAAGAAAAGGTTTTCCATGTTATTGATTTCCCAGGTCATTATAAGTTAAGATACAAATATCAAGATTTTACTCCAATTACTAAGGGTGTTATTTTTGTTATCGATTCTGCTACTTTCATAAAGAACGAAAGAGAAGTCACTGAATATTTATATGAAATTTTAGCTAATAAATATATTTCAGAGAATGAAGTTTCAATTTTAATTGCTTGTAATAAACAAGATTATTTAATAGCTTTACCAAAGGAAAGAATAAAGACTGCTTTAGAAAATGAAATGTAAGTTTAGGATAATTAATAGTTTATTTATTATTATTATCAAATTATATACATAATTTAATTTATTGATTAATATATTTATATTATATTGATTTTTTTATCTATAGTAATAATCTTCGTTCCACTAGAGCTGCAGGTGTTGAAGAACAAGATGAAGATAATGTTGATGATTTCTTAGGTTATGAAAATGAAGCCTTTAAATTTGAACATCTTCCAAACCAAATATCATTTATTGAATGTGAACTTAAATCAGGAAATGCCAATTCTGGTATTAGTGAAATTAAGGATTGGATGGTTGAAAATTTTTAAATTATTAGTTTTTAATACTTTTATTTAATAGGCTATTAGAAATAATAAAAAAGAATAATAAATCTCATATATTATTTAAAATAATTTATATGTTCAAGCAATATCTCTTTATAGAAAGAATTGATAAAAATTTATATATCTAGAGTTAGTATAATGCTAAAATAAATAATTATTATTATTATTCATTTCTTATATTTTAATATTATGTAGCATAAGATATTTATTAATCAATAATATTTAACATATGTATGGTATAATGCAACAATAAAATTTTTATTTTATAAACCTATTTATTCTATAATTCTTTTTTTTTTTTTTTTTTTTTTGTTTTGTTTTTGCTTATTATTATTATTATTATTATTATTATTATTATTATTATTATTATTATTATTATTATTATTTATTTATTTATTTATTTATTTTTATAAAATTTTTAAAGGAAATAATATTAATATATAAAATAAAATTAATATTAAATAAATTATTAAATAATTGTATCATAGTTTTAAATATCATTCACACTAAAAACTTTTTTTTTTTATCTATTATTAATAAATCTTATGATTATTAACGCATTTTATTGAACAATATTAATATTAATTATATTATTTGAAATTAAAAATAAAATAAAAAAAATAAAATAATCCCAAAGTCCTACTCTAACTATTATATATAATGTTTTTCTAAAATATGAACCAAATTAAAATAATATACTTAAAAAGGCTTTCTAATGTATTAAAAAATAAATTAATATAATCACATGTTTTAATTCTAATTCCATTAATGAATTCATTTAAAATAATGATTCTTTTTCGACTACTGGTAATTCTTCATAATAACTAACATCTTCTCTCCACATACCATCATCTTCTATTTCTTTTTGTTTAAGCTCATCCATATCACAATCTTTTGAACAGGTAAATACTAAAATAGTACCCCATTCCATACCAGTATCAAATTGATTAATTAAATCAGATTTTGAGATGGTATTTACATCTTTTATGTTACGAATATTTTTATAAGGCTTATGCTTATTTAAGAATTTTTCAGTTGGTAAGATAGAAAGTAAATTTGGCATAAGTTGGAATTCAAAAGTACGTAGAGCACCACATCTTTCGCATTTTGGAATATTTTTTGAATTGGAATATTTCTTAGAGATATCATCATTATCATAGAACAAAGGTTCACCTTTAATACAGTATCTATGTTTTAAATTATTTTAATAATTTTTTATAATAAGTAAAAAAAAAAAAAAAAAAAAAAAAAAAAAAAAAGGACTGTTAATAATAATAATAAAATTTACCTTAAGCACTGTTCTGGTTCTTCTTGTACAACTTCATTGAATTTTCTAAAAACTTTATTATAATATTTATTATCAGACTTTTCATATTTTTCTTCTCCCCAGTTGATATCAGTAGAATTATTACCATTTAATTTATTTTGTTTTTCGTATTCTTCAATCAATTTCTTTTCGTGAGAATAATCATCTTCCTTATTATTAGGTTGATCTAAATCCATATCTAAATAATAATCTGGGAAAAATCTTCCTTTATTCCAATATTGTTTTAAATTTTCTTTAATTCATTAATTATTATATCATTAAATATATAATTAGTAAAATGAATATATATTTACTTCTATTATACTTAAAAAATTTTTTTTACCAAGTTCCTCTTTATTTTCTTCAGTTTCCTCTTCAACTTTTTCTATATTTATATTTTTATCTGAATTATTTTCTTTTTCATTTTCTATTAATTCTTTTGGGTTTGATTCTTGCTTAATTATATTTTTAGCTTTTTTTTCTATTTTTTGTTCTTTTTTTTCCTGCTTCTTTTGACTTTCGTTATTATAATCATCATCACTTTCTTCTTCTTCATATTTTTTGTTTCTAAGTTCAAGGAGTTTATTTAAATCATCAATTTTTTTATCATTGGTATCATTATTGCTACCAAAAACATTAGAATTATCACCAAAACCAAATCCATTTGAATTATCATCATTACCAAATGAACCCCAATCATCATTAGAATTACCGAATCCCGGAGTTTCCCAATTAAAATCAGTTACATTACCAAATCCAAATTCAAAGCCATTTTCATTATTATTTATTTCTTTTATTTCATCAATTTCCTATTATTATAAATAATATACATAATAAAATTTCAATAAATAACTAATTCATATTCAATATATATGATATACAAGAGATAATCTATAGGATGAAATTAAATTGAAATACATTTTTTTTGAATATATATTATATTTATTTATTATCAAGCTTAGGCATATTGGATTTTAATAATACTTAAATATTATAAATAACAATTGATAATAATCATGTTTATGAAAAACTAATTAAATAACAAAAATATTAAAAAATAAAAATTTACCTTTTCAAATTCTTTTGGGTCAATTATTACTGGACTCATATCAATAGAATGTTTAATTATTGTATCATTTTCTGAATTAATAAATGATTGAGATTCAATTGGTGTAGAATTGAAATCATTATCATCAATTGTTAATTGAGGAATTTCTTCTGCTTTTTTCATGGTTTTATTGATCTTTGAATGTTTTTTAAAATGAGTACCTTTATGTGCTCTTAATACCTTGAAACTACCTTCCTTTCCCATACACTGACTATTGTTACATCCAAAAACATAAAAAACTCTATCATATTTTCTTTTATTAATATGTCCTTGAAGTTGCATTAAGAAGAATAGCCTTTCACCACAATTATCACAAATTGAGTAATTTGTTGGTGGTGGGCAATTTTGATTTAACCAAATCTTTTTATATTTTTGTTGATTATTTTGTTTATAATAAAATAAATAAAAACAATTAAAAAATTATTAAATTAACAAATAATTTTCATAAGTCTTACATAAATCAATAATATTAATGTTATATAAAATTATTATATAGTAATATTCTATATACTGGTTTTCCTCCGATTTTATCAATATATGGATTATTTTTGTCTGATTCTTCGACTCTATCATAAGCCCATCCTAAATATAATTCAGGTTTTGTATTAATTAAACTACTCATTATTATTTACTAATAATTATATTTTTATTAAATAATCTTAATAATATTGTAATAAAATACTAATTATATTACTATAAAAAGTTTTATAATAAATTTTATAACAAATTTAGTAAGTTATAAATGGTTTAACAAAAATAGTTAAATTGGAAATTCAGTTATTTAAAGTTTTATTATGATTCAAATAAATTAATTTTTTTTTATATATTTTGGTTTGCTAGAAATTTCAAAATTCTAAAATATAATTGATTAAAATTTTATTAAAAAAAAAACAATCTCCAAATATAGAAGATTGTGGGTTAGATTTTGATAAATTACAAGAATGATGTATTCTTATTGTATACAATATACAATTATTTTTCAATATATATTAAACAGAATTTTTAACAGATTTTTTTGAATTTTAAAAAAAGAAGTTCACTAAGAATTAGTTTATTTCTTCTTTATTTTTTATATTCAATGCATGTCAATCAATTAAAATTATTTATTTAATTTTAAATTTTATTTATTTACTTTTTTCTTTTTTAATAAATATAATTATTATCTATTGTTCTTTTAAATGCTTTATATGTATATGTATAATAAAAAAAGAAACAAAGTATAAAAATTTTCTATATGAATTTGTTATTGTTTAATGATAAAATAACGGCGGATATTTAATTATTTCATTATAATTGTTTTGATAAATATATATATATTTTTAAATTAAATATTTATATGCAATTGTGGATAATTATGTATCATATTTAAAATATATATTATTTTTTTTATTTTTAAATATAAGCTAAGCAACAAAGCATATTCATAATATATTTTTAACAAATTACCTAACCCTATACTTATTGATTATTTCATAAGATTTATTTTAATATTTGAATTTTTACTTTTTTTTTTATAAACATTTAGATTGAAAATCAATGTTATTACATAATATTTACATATCATTATTTATTATATTATTCACATATAAGTGCATCCATTATTAACATCTATACATTAACTAGAGCATTAATAATTTTTTTTAATATTTATTTAAATAGATTTCAAAAAAAAAAAAAGTATTTGATTAAAATAATATATATTAAAGCGGAAAATAGGAAGTGTATTATAAAATATCGAAGTAGTTTGATTATTTATAATATAAATAAATTAATAAGTTATGTTATTATACCAAAAAAAAAAAAAACATTAATATATGATAAAATTAACAAATAATATTAATTGAAAATTCATAAAGTTATTTTTTATATATAAATAATATTTTTTTTTTTATAAAAAAGATATTTTCTTATTTTATTAGTAATGAAATTGAATATAATTAAAGTTAAACATTCCGTAAGTGAATTTGTCAATATGATTAGAATTAAAATGAATTTATTATTATTAATAAATTAAATTATATTTAATTTACACTGAATTATGCTTTTTTAATTCTATTATATATACATTTTTATTTTTTTATACTATTCAATATATAAAAATGTATATTAATTTCAATAAAAATATTATGTGTTTTTTGTGTTAATAATTATTAATTAGTTTTATTAATTATAAGAACGGAAAAGGATAATTGTTTTTTTTTTTTTTTTTTTTATAATATATATATATAGATAAAATTATTTTTTTTATTATTTTTTTAATAATTGTAAAATATTTTTTTAAAAAAAAAATAAAGAAATTAACTTTTGAATATTAAAAATATATAAATCTTTAATAAAGGTAAAAAAAAAAAGAAAATAATTAATCCCGGTTATTTATTTTTTTTATATTTAATTATTATATATAATAATATTAAATTAAAATTTTGAAATACATTAATTTTAATTAAAAGATAGTTATATCGTTTTATACATATTAATACTTAAAAATAAAGCCAGATATTTATGTGTATAAATATAAAAGATTTTTTTATATATTAATTAATATATATCTTTTTTATATGTAAAATTTCTTTATACAGAAAAATAAGTCTATTGAGTCAATAAAATATAGAAAAATATACCTTTTTTATTCTGAAATCAATATATAATATAATATATAATAATATTTTTTGTGTTAAAATTATATTTTTTAATCCAGAATCAAATTAAAAATTTCAATTATTAAAATATTCAAAAGCAACAACATTAAAAACTAAAAAACAGCAATAATTAATTATTTAAATAATAAGCATCAACTTCAATAAAAATAAAGTAACATAAATTAAATTTAACAATAATAAAAGTAATTTTCGTACTACTATTTTATATAAATATATCATATATCATAAAGGAAGTTTGGTAATATAAGATGTCTACCGAAGAAAAAGAAAAACTTATAAGTGATAATAATAGTAATAATAATGAAGAAAATCATGAGAAAAAAACTCTTGAAAAGAAAAGTTTTTATGCTATTTTTCGTGATGTTATAAAAGATATAATTGATGATGTTAAATATGGTTATGAACGTGATCCAGCTGCAAGAAGTTATTTTGAAATTATACTTTTATATCCAGGTTTTCATGCTATTTTATTACAAAGATTTGCTCATTTATTATGGACACATAATTTCTTATTGATTGCTAGAATAATATCATTCATATCAAGATTATGGACTGGTTGTGATATAGTAAGCATTTTATAATAAAATGAATATATATTATTCTTATTTTGTATTATTATACTTCTTTTTATTTTATTATAACATACATAAATATAAATGTATATATGAAAAAATTAAAATAATTGTAATGATAAAAAGCATCATAGACAATAAGAAAATCTTTATTTAGTTAGTATTTTAATAGTTTAATAATATAGAAAACTTAAATTTTTATAAAGTAATAATGCTGTGGTATTATTAGAGTATTTTATCAATAATTAATTTTTATTGCTTTAGTAATATTTCACTAATTAAGTTATTCATGTGTTATATATAATTATTAACAAATCTAAGAATTGATAATTTTTAAATAATTTCTATTATATATATTTAATTATTAGATTTATATTATATTTTTAAAAACTAGTATTATTATTGATTTATAATTTATGAATAAGTATATTTTTTCTTTAAGTAACTCATATTTATTTAAATATATTATTATTAATAGCATCCTGGAGCTGTCATTGGCAAAAGATTTTTTATTGATCATGGTATGGGTGTGGTTATTGGTGAAACCACATATATTGGTGATGATGTTACATTATATCAAGGTGTAACTCTTGGTGGTACTAGTTCAAAAAAAGGAAAAAGACACCCAACAGTTAATGATGGTGTTGTTATTGGTGCTGGTGCTATTGTTCTAGGTCCATTAAATATTGGAACTGGTAGTAGAATTGGTGCAGGTTCTGTTGTGATTAAAGATGTTATTCCACATTCAACCGTTGTCGGTATTCCTGGTAAGGTTGTACGTCAAAGGGGTGTGAAAGTTGAAAAAATATTAGATCATGCTAGTCTTCCAGATCCATTTAGTAATTGTCATAAAATATATGAATATAAAATTGAAAAGTTGGAAAAGGAAATTGAAATGTTAAAGAAACTTTTGATTCAAAACAATATTTTATGTAGCGAAGAAGTAACAAAGAGTGAAGAACGTATAAATATTGTTTCTAAATTGCCAGTTGAAGAAACTAAATTAGATACTGATCAATAATCAGAATTAATGTTTGATTTTTTATTTTTAACTTTTAAATAATTGGAATTATTTAGTATAATAAGAAATAATGAAAAAATTGTTAAACATCATTTATAAATAATATAATTAAATATCTTTATTTTTTATTTTTGCTAGAAATAAGGATAAAAAAAAAACTCTATATCATAATTAAATTTTAATGAATTTATTTTAAAAGGGATGAGGGAAACAATAATAATAACATAAGTATTACAATGTATAGATATATACTCTTTATAAAAGTACTATTCTCAAAATGAATAATAATAATAATAATAATAATAATAATAATAATAATAATAATAATAATAATAATAATAATAATAATAATAATAATAATAAAGGATATCAATGTTTAGAAATATTAAAAATAAACATAAACATATTTATAAAAATAAAATGTAATATTTAATTCAATAATAATATAATAATAAAATACATAATACTTTTAATGTATATTTTAGTCATATTTTTTTTTATTAATAAATACACCTAGTATTTTTATTATTGATATAACAACTTATTAAATAAGCAAAACTGCAGTAAAAATAATACATTATAAGAACTAATTATTGCGGAAATTTTGTTAATTATTATACTATAATATTTATTAATATTTATTAATTTTTTTAATATATATTTAAAGTATATTTTTAACAGAAAAAAAACAAAACAAAAACGAGACACATATATTAGAAAAAATTTAAATAATTGTTTGAAAAATAGAAATAAAAGAATAATATATTATTAAAAAAAAAATTATTGTAAAAAAGTCATTGTGAGTTGTTTATGAAAATATTTAATTTATTATATGAATTATTATTATTTTATTATTATTCAAATTGATATAATTAATATATATTATATTAATCTTAATTTATATTTTATATATAGTATGTTATAAAAGCGTATTTTTTATTTTATTTTTTTAAACCATGTCATGTGTTTTCACATGATGATATACAGAATTTTGGTGTTCATATTGCCATAACATTTTCAATAAGGATAAGGATGTGTTCTTAACAGTTTTTCTTTAGAAAACTGGCCAGCATTTTACTGGAATTCTCGTCCTCCCGCAAATATTAAAAATGATATCAATCTTTTCAGATAACTAATAAGTGTAGTATTTGAAATTATAATTAAATTCCTTTTTTGGGTTTTAATAACTTTACTTAGGATATATATCTTAATTTATAGACTAGACATTCTATAAATATGCTAGGTATATATTTTATCCTAGAATTTTTGCCTTTTAGCCAGACTTTTTAGCCAGAAAATTTCAACAAAATCATGACGTCGAACCAGAATTTCGAAAGCACATGAATTAGAGAATTTTTAATTATTGATTTATGAATTTTGCATTCTTTTAAGTAGTAGATCACAGAATTCTTTGCAAAATATATATTATAAATCATCATCTACCAATAATTTCTTTTTATTAACAATATAAAGCATTTAAATATATTATTAATAAATTTCTTTCATAATTTACATAATTAATGTTTTGTTTTATGAAACAGAATATTATTTATTTAGTATTGCAGATTATAATGAATTTATTATATATAAATATTATTATTTTATTTTAATGAGCATATTCAAATATATTAATAAAGCCATTTAAATTCTTAATTTCATTTATGTATACTGTAGAAAAGTATATAACAGAAAAAATTATAACTTTCATATTAAGGAAATATATAATATGGCTTTATAATAATTTATTTTTTTTTCAAAGAAACTAAAAAATCATTATATATTCATGTAGTTACGGAAAATTTTAATAATACATTTAAGGTATTACTTATTATACTAAAATATGTGGCTTATATCAAGAATTACATTAATGTTTCAATAAAAATATGATTGAAGAAATATATAATAACATGGCTTATTAATATTAATACTTTTAATATTAAGTAATAAATCAAAGTATAGTTTTTATTTATTGATATAAAAATTATATTACTATAAATATATAAACTATTTCCAATAAACTTATTTTTACAGTATAAAAAAAAAAAACAACAAAGTAATAAAGAATGCAAAAGTGGTAATGCATATGTAAGATCCATATATTTTAGTATTTTTATTGTTAAATAAATCTCGTTAGTATAGATAATATAGGGCTTCATATTTTAATTATTTTATAAGAATATATGAAGAAGATTAATAAAATTAATCATTCAATTTTTTCTTCTTAATAAATGCTTATCATTTAATCACGTGTATATTTTGTATTACTTAATTTATTTATATATAGACAATCATAAATATTACTTTATTAATTTAAGAGTTCTTATTTAAAGAAAAAATGAAAAGATTATGACTGATGCATATATTAAAAAAATCTACATTAAATCTATTATATAGTTAATATAAGATAAATAATATATAAAATGATATTAAAAATAAAACAAATTCACTAGTATCCTAGTATAAAAATTAGTACTATAAAGACGGTTAAATTCAATATTAACTAATATTATGTGGTGTATTTTAGACATAGTATTATTTATATATTATAATTTATAAAACCATATTTCTAGTAATTGTAATTATAGTATTTATATGAATTATTATTAACACAAGATAAATTATTATTAATTATATAGCAAATGTTATTAATTTTATAAGCTTTTTTATTTGTTACTCAAGAAAAGATTATTAATTTATTTTTTCTGTATTATTCAATTTTTAATAAATTTTTATTTGAATTTAAAATCTTTTATATTTTAATTTTCCACATAGTTCAAATATATATTAGCCAATTATAATAATAATGCACCTATTTAAACTGTTCATCAATTTTAACTATTAAATAAAAACATCTATTTTTATAATCACTTTGCTTTGTTTTAGTAATATTATTATTTTTATTATTCATTATAAATAATATTTAAGCATAATCTGATAAAATATATTATTATAAATTATTTTTTTTATTTGTATATTGTATAAGTTATATAATTTTTTCTTTATATATTTTGATCATTTGTAATTTTGATAGAAATAATTTAAATATATAATTAATTAATAATATATATATAAAAATAAAGTTTTTTATATATAGTTAATTTAATAATCTTGCTTTTATTAGTAGTTTTAAAGTAGTGAATACTTTTACCGTTGTTCCAGTTTTTATCCTGGTTGTTAAGGCGTTTCCTTAGCATACATAAGGCTTCTGGTTCGACCCCGCAGATGTCAGTGCCTGTGGATTTTCCCACTGGGTTTGCCATGGGTTGGGTTATGATATTCAGGTAAGTATAAATGAACTTTCTAATTTACTACTATGATAATAACACTCGTCTAGCCGGCCTGAGAGGGTCTAGTGTACATGGTACATTCCAAATTAGAACTTAATAAGTGGTGACTTAGGCTATGCCAAAAAACACATAATATTCCTTAATCAATTTAAGTGTAAACATTAGGGGGCGGTTGACACGTGATCAAATTGACTATAAGAGGCTTAGCATTGTAGTTGTGAAATATCGTACAACGACATGCATCTAATGTACATGGATTAAGTGAGCGTCGAAGCTGAAGAAACAGTATGACAGACCAGGAGGGTCACAACCACCTAGCAATAGGAATGAGCCAACGTTTCTCTAAGAACCACCATTGGAGCTAACTCTGATCGATGGGAGAAATGCACTCGGAAGTTAAAAAAAAAAAAAAAAAAAAAAATACTTTTACCACCTTTAATTTACCATATTTTATATGATAAACAAAAAAACGTTTTGTTTGTATATTATCATACTGCCATAATTATAATATAATTATTTGAAAAAATTATAAATTTTCATTATCAATTATAAATTATTATCTTTTATTGAATTCTGTTATCAAAAATTCATTATCATTTTTGAATAAAGATAATATTTTGATAAGTTTAAATAGATAAACTTTATCATAATATATTAAAGTATATTGATAATATTAACATATTTTTTATTAAAATAAAATTTGATAACTTTAAATCTATATTGGTAACATTTATAATAACCTTTTATTGGATCTATTAATTAATAAAGCAATATATTACAATATAATGATATAATTAATAATATATTGTAATATTTCAATAAATTTTAATAGAATAGCTTCGTATCTGTTGAATAGCAATGATAACTTTGTAATGTGACATATCAAATTTAAATTAACATTTCATTAATATCTGATTAAATTGATTATATTAAATAATATATTATAATATATGTTTTAATACTATTTTCTGTTATATTAATTATTTCTTTTATCTTTATATATTTAAAATTTTGTTTTCAAAGACCATATTAATTAAGCAACTTTAAACCATCATGTTCTAATATTTAAGTTTATTTTGATAGATATTTAATTTTATTATATTTCATTATCAAATAAATTTTGTTGTTAAAACTCTATCATAAATGTTATATATATTATAGTTATACTAATAATAATAATAATAATCATAAAAGAAATAAGAATAACAATAATAATTATAAATAGTATTCTAATAGTAATAGTTATAGTTATAATGATATAAAATATACCTTTTTAATTATATATTTATAAGTAGGAATGATTAAACATAGGTTTTCTATTAGTAAAAAAGCAGTTAAAGGAAAAAGGTATGGTTATTTTTTTTACTTTCTTTTTTTTATAATTTATTTTTAATATATAAATAATTTTTATTAAAAAATTTATTTAGTATTTAAATTGTTTTTACTATATAATTGAATATAATAAATGTAAAATAATAATATATTTTTCTAAATAGTACTAAAAAAAGTTAAAAAAATATTAAAAGTGAATATGAAAATAATTAATAATAAAGTTTAATATATATATTAAAAAAGGAAGAATATTTATTTAATTATGAATTAATCTTTTTTTTTTTTTTTATTTTTTTTTAACTTTTTATTTTAATTGTCTTTTAATAACAAGATTACAATTAACTTAAATTGTGTTGATATTTCTTGTTTTTTTTTTAAATTGAAATTGAAAGTAAATATTATATTATCATTTTTATAAATAACAAACAACAATTTAATAAATATAAAAAAAAAAAAAAAAGAGGAGAAAAAATAGTGTTAAAGAAAGTTGAAATTTTAAAAAATTGTTAATCTATCCAGTTTTGTTTTTGTTAAATAAACTTTGTATAAAATTAAATTTCAATTAAATTTTAATTTTAATAACAATAATTCAGTTATAATATCAATTCAATTTTATAGGAAAATTATATTTGTTATCATCATCATAGTTTTCTATGCTATTACTGAATAAAAATATAAAAAGAATTAACAATTGAAATTTAAGAAGTATCAATTTTTATTTAACAAATATTCTTTAAAAGTGCAAAAAGAATATTAAATATTCATTATTTCATTTAGATTTAAATGATAATATTTTTATTTCATATAATTTTTATAGATATCTAATTTATTAATTATATATTTTTTAAAATTTATATTATTTTAATAACAAAATTAGACATAAATTTATTGTTTAATACAAATATATTACAATTAGTAATTGAAAGAATATAATTTTAAAATAACAATAATAATAAAAAATACGGGATTCTTTACTATTTATATTATAAAAAAAGTAAATAAAAATATTTAGAATTTATCATTTAACAAATTAAAAAGTATTTTTATTGGTATAAAAATTTAAATTTCTAAAATGAAACAATAACATTTCATTTTTTATACAAATAGACCTCATATATTAAAATAATAAAATTTCAAAGAATAATATAAAAAATATTCAAAGTATAATAACATTAAGTAAATCAGTGCTTTAAAAAGAATACTTAGCAATAATCATCAATCTTATAAAGTATTGTATCAAGCATTTTAAAATCTAATACATAATAATAGTAAAAATAATAACAATTATATTAAAAGTAACAATAATTTAAAAAGATAGAAATATATTTTTATAGAGATTAAACAAGATTTTCATTTTTATATATAATTTATAAAAAAAGATAAAAAAAAAAAAAAAAAAAAAACAATTATTCATTCATAAAACTCGAAAAAGTTTAAATTAAAGATGGCTTTGGTAGCTCAAAATAATGATAGAACCATATTATTAAAGTTATTATTGGATATTTCACAACAAGATAATGAAATAAATACAAATATACAGAAAGGAGATGTTACACCAAAATCTAAAAGTATATCACAACTTTATCAAGAACAATTAATAAAAGCCGGTGTATTAAATGATGAACTCATTCAATGTATTACAAGTAAAACTCAACTTAAAAATGAATCAATAGATGCATGGAAACTTTTTACTAAATCTAAAGATGTTTTACCAAATGGCGAACGTCTTGAAAATTTGTCTTGGCGTATAATGAATTATAAAAAGGGTTTTAAAACAAACATTCCAGATTTAAGTAATATAACAACTCCAATTTCTTCGACAGTAAGTAATTCTGATGCTATGGAGTATACAGTGACATCAGACGTACGAAAAACTCCAACATTAACCAAGGAAAAAATAAATTTCAGTGTACGAATGAATGATATTGTAAAGCAAACAAATCAATTAGAAAAAATACCTCAGTTGCCATCAATAGTAAGTCTTTTTTTATTATTTTTTTAAGATTTAATATAATTATATTTATATACATAATATACATAATTATACCCTATTTTAAATACAAAACGTCGAGCAAATACAAAAATTTTATTTTTAACCAATAATAAAATACAGAAAAATTAAAATAAATAAATGTACAATTGTAATTGTAATGCAAAATATCAGAACAACATTATTATTATTATTATTACTTTTTTTTTTTTTCATTTATTACTAATATATATTAGTAAAAAAAAGTAAAAAAAAAAAGATATACATCATTTATTAGTAAAAGAAAAAAATTTATAATAAAACTTTTAAATAAATAAAAAATGAATAAAAATATAATATTAGATAATATGTTATTAATATTTTATAAATAATTATATTATATTTATTATATATTAACAAAGAGCAATAAAAGTGCTATTATTCCTGGTGATGCTTTAATGACTGAAAGTCTTAATGAATCTCTTAATATGCCATTTGATATATCAAAGATTGAACTTAATATTAAAAAAGAAGATGAAACTAATTCAAAAAATGTACTAGGGTCAATGAAAAGCAATTCGTTATTTATGGAAATGCGTAACAATACAACAGATGCAGACAGTTATTCTTCTTTCAATACTGTTATTAATGATAACCTAAGTTATAATTCTCAACAATCAGCTTCGTATACTTCTAATCTTGATGGTGATGAATGGATGAAGCAATTTATGGCTTTTGATAATTTAGCTGTTAATGATAATATGTCATTACCATTAACGAATTTAGAATACTTTAGAACTCAATTTTCTGCTCCACTTTCAAAAACTAATCCATTATCTAAAAATGCAAATATTATTAAAACTGAAAATAATTTATCTTCTCTATCAAAAAATCAATTCTTTAAATCTAATAATAAGTATCCACCATCAAACAAGGCTAGTATATTAAACCATACCTTTCAATCTGGATCTAAACAATCTAATCCTCTTAACAGCATACCAACTTCTACTGGTATTTTTAGCTCATCACCGTCATCAACTATGAATGATTCATTTGTTGCCCCAACTAAAAAAATAAATACTACTCCAAATCTACCGATAAAATCAGCATCTATTTCATTTCCAACAACTTCCGCAAATACAAACTCTATGTTGATTGATAATAAAGCTATTAATACACAAAATATAGATGGAACTTCCATAAAATCTATTTCTTCACAAAAATCCAATTCTACATCCTCAAGTGCTACAAATTCTAAGTCTACTACCAAGGGTGATAAAACAAAGAGTGCTAATGGTAAACCAATTAAACGTCGTCTTAATTCCAAAAAGGCTAATGGGGAGGCAGGTAATATTGTATGTTCCAATTGTGGTACTACAAAAACACCATTATGGCGTAGAAATGCCAATGGTGAATCTTTATGTAATGCTTGTGGTCTATTTTATAAATTACATGGTGTAGTAAGACCAATTAGTATGAAAACAGATATTATTCGTAAACGTAATCGTAGTGGAAAACGTGATGTACTTTTGGAAACGAAGTATTCAAAAAATTCTTTAGATTCTTCTGTGAAAGGTTCTAGAAGTAAGATTTAATTTAATTTATTAATAAGATAATATTTTTGTTAAATACAGTGATATTTGTAATTGTGAAATATTGATAAATATTGATATATAAATTAATAATATTATTTTAGGTTCCACAAAGGCAGTTTTTGCTTCTAGTACTAATTCCCAAAATAATTTAAATACTAAAATGCATGCTATTGCTCCAAATCCAATAACTTCTACACCTTCTTCAGGACATTCTCAATCCGCTATAACAACAACATCAACTTTATCAACAATAAATTCTATTAATAGTTCTTTATTACCAAATCAAACCTTGCCAACAACAACGTCTTTATCTCTTAGTTCTAAAAATTCGTTGTCTTCAATCGCTACTTCACTAGGATTAAATAATCCATCTTTTCTAGCAACAGCAACAAAAAATTCCCCAGGAAATATCTTAAATGGATCTACTAAAGATACATCAAATACCCTTTCTAGTACTAGTAATTTAAATAAAATTAATCTTAATCAAAGTACATCAAAGGATAGTATTATCATTCCAGCATCCGCTAGTCGAGATTCTACTAATTCAGCAATGATGAATTTTAATGATATCAATAATCTTAAGAGACTTTTAAAAATGACCAGTGGAACTAGTACTAGTACTGTTAATACTACTTCTACTACTGCAACTCCAAATACAAATTCAAAGCTTTCTGATAGCATGTCAATAGAAGCTTTACAAAGTTCTGATCAACTTTTACAAAAGATGCAACAATTATTAACCCTTGAAAATACTATTCAAAAGGTTGAACGCAGTGATTATACGATTAATGATATAATGAATTCAGATTCTTTTTATTCTCAAATTCAAAGTTTAGTTGATCTTAAAAAAATGCAATTAGAGCAACTTTTAAAAAAGGCTAAACCGACTAATTCTACTAATTCCAATGTATCATCAACTACTGCAACAACAACTTCCCTTTTCAATACATCATCTACAAATAACATGAATACAACACCTACAACCAGTACCACTAATATTTCCAATAATCTTATAGATGTAACTAAACTTCAAGAATTATTAAATCAAAATAAAGGTCAAAATCAGGAACAAGTATTAAAACAGCTTTTACAACTTGTAAATTCTCAAAATCCTAATTCTTCAGATGCATCAGTTAATAATTTTACTGATCGAATGGATCAGGATATTACAACATCTTCTTTAAACGCGTCTTCCTTATTAACTACCATGAATAGTTTAGCAGATCCTGCCATGTCAACTATAACACCTTCTACTGTTAATGCTGGATTTGGCTACGATGGTAGTTTTAATGATAGCATTATCATGTCTGATTATATAACACCAGTATCAAACCAACCTAGTAGTGGTGCTAGCAGTATGAACCTTAATAATTCTCCAATAACGAATAAAAAAAGTTTATTAGGCGATGCAGATGATGGTATGAAAATTGATTCAGAGGATCCAGCTACTTCCAAGACTATTATGAATAATTATTTAAATCTTTCCTTCGGCACTACTACTGCTGGACAAGAACTTACCCTTAGTAATATTGCTAAGACAAAAATGCCATCCTTAGTAAATCCACCATTTCATTTACCAGGTATTACCACTTTAGACTCCACGTCAAATTCCAGTATATCGGATGATTCTAATCATAATATTGGTAGTTCCACAACCGATTATAATTACTTAATTTCATTATCTGGCAATCAACCTACTACTACTACAGCTGCGGAAACTTTAACAACCCAGGAAAGCACTGAGAATGCTACTACTTCTGCAGCTAACAATAATCTCTTATCTAATCCATTAGTAAGAGAACATATGGACTTTTTCTCCGAACATGATCTTTTTAATTCTATTAATTATTCTTTTATTGATGACTATTAATAAAAGAAAATATTAAAAAAAAAAAAAAAAAAAAATAGAATTCAAGTATAAGTTTATAATTAACAATTTATTTTTTTTTATAAAAAAATATGCAGAATATAGTTTTATTAATAGATATATCCAATTAATATTTATTTTTTTCAGCAATACCATTGTAAATACAATCACCAAAGTTTTGAATACAACGTCGTCAAGTGATAAAAAAACAGTCTCAAATTTATGTTAATTCTATAAAATTGATAAACTTAAAAACAAATAAATATAATCAATTATAAAATATTCATCAATTCATCATATATCCATTTAATTTTAAAGTTATTACAATCATTCAATCATTGCTATTCGTTACTATTGATATATTTATTAAAAATGCTATTTTTTTAACACTTAATATTTAATAACTGAAAAGTTTATTCACTTTGGGGAATTATTTATTTTTAAAGAACAACAATTAGTAATTAACAACAATGAGAGAATCATATAATTTCTTTCCCATTAAATCTAACACCGTTTTAATAATTTTATTTATTTTCATTAAGTTATTCTTTTATTGTTGATTCTTCAGAAATTTTCTATAATAAATATTATTATTATTAATTAGTATTTATTATTATATCTATAAAAAATACAGTTTTAAAAAACAAAAAATAATAAAACTGTGATTTTATTATTTTTATAATTATATATTTTTTTTTTATATTTCCAATATATTTATGTTATTATATTAATATATATATATATATTTTTAATTTTTTTTATTTTTATTTTTATTTTTATTTTATCAATTATAACCCTTAAGATCATAAAATGCTTTTATGGTTTTAAAATACAATACAGCATTATTTGTAAACTTTTAGTGATAATGAATAGAATTTTATTTTTTATTTATTTATGAAAATTTATAAACATATGTTATAACTCTCGATTGCAAAAAACTCTATATACATAGATGTTATTATTTATTTTTTATTATAAGTAAAACCTCAAACTTTATTAATATATAAAATAAATATATATAATATAAAAACATTAAAATAAATAAATAATTTTTAGAAAAAATATAAAAGAAAAACCTTTACTTTATATAGGAAATTTATTATTATATAAATGATATTTTTATTTTTTAAATTTTATCCTATTGATAAGATTATCATATTAATACAAAAACTTATCATTATTATCTTTTTTTATATTGAAATAATTTATTTTTTATTCACCAATATTCATTTTAAGTTGGTAACAATGGTTTTAGATAATAATATTTATTGTGTTTAAAGGCTGAGATAAATTGAGAAATGTGTACTTGTACATTTCTATATTTTATAAAAAGCATTATTATTATATATAAAATTAAAAATAAATTTTATTTTAATATTTTTTTAAATATTTTTTTTTTTTTTCTAATTATTATAATTAATGTATTTAAAATTTTTTAATCATCCTTTTTGAAAAAGTATACACTAAATACTATTTATTATTATTCTTTTTAAATAAAAAACCCATTAATTTTATTTATTGAATTTTTTTCTTATTTTTTTTTTTCTCTTATTATATTGCATATATGCATTATTTTTATATATTTAATTATTTAATATGATTTTATTAATAAAATAAATGAAATAGATAGAATATAAAGATGAACTGAACATATATTAATCTGGTGTGATAATATTTAAAAAATAAAATAAAAATTAAAATAAATTTATTTATTTTACAAAGTAGTTACTATATACTTTATATAATTAATTATAAGAATTATCTATTTTCTTTTATTATTATTATTACTTTTTTTTGTATTAACATTATAAATTTTGTCTAATTCTATATATATATATATTAATTTTATTTCATAGCGTTATTTTAAATGTCAATTTTTTTATTCTTCTTCTGGGAAAAAGACAGCTTCTACTAAAGTATATAAACCAAATAATAAGAAGAGACAACCACCAAAGAATGTAACAGTCTTCACAGAAATCTTTTGAGCTAATAATTTACCGCAAACAACAGCTAATGCAGTACAAATACCATGTCCAATGATTGTACCTAAAATAACATTGATTGGATACTATATTCATTCAATATGTAAAGTGTTGTTTTAATAAATAGAAAAGAGAAAAGAAAAACATTAAATACCTAAAATGTTTTTTATAAAATTAGTTTTTTTTTTATTATTAAACTTACATCGGAAGATGCTGCTAAGATAATAGTACCAATTTGTGAACGATCTCCCCACTTTATAATCATAATTAATTTTAAATAATATGTCAATATTATAAAAATAGTTAATAAATAATTTTTATATAATAATAAATATTGATAACTTTCATTTTTTGTAATGAATATTATATAAAAAAAGTATTTATTTTAATATATATATTATCAACTTATAATTTATCTAATTTACCTCGGCAAGGAAAGTAATAGTAAATATTTGAACAAAGGTTGGTGAGAAGATATAGTTAACTAAGTTGATCCAACCAGAAGTTTGTTTAACTGGTTCAACAACATAACCACCACTTTCTAATTCATCTAATTTATGTAATTCATCATTACCTCCAATAAGTTGTTTATTGACTTCTTCTAATTCTTCTTCAGCTTGATTATGTGACATTTCTTTAGCTTCCATTATCATTCTGTAACCAAAGAAAATAAATAAGACAATAGCTAAATATTGGGTATATTTCTTTGATAAAAGAGCAGGTAAACTATAACCTAAAATAGCTGAAAGAATAGCCATAAGTGCTAAAGCAGACATAGCAGAAAAGAAAACTAACTTTCTATCATGTTTCATGGCCATAACACAATTACTTAAAAAAGTTCTGTCCCCCATTTCAGATACCATAATCATAGCAAAACCTGCAATGAAGGCACTAAAACCTGTTTGTGGTTCAGTAGTAGCGTCAGACTAGCATTTAAAAGAAACAATATATATAGAATAAAATGTAATATTTATGACATATAATATAGTTTACAGATTTAATTAATATTTTTATTTTTTTATAAAAAAAAATGAATTATATAAACATAATAAAAATATCATTTTTAACTTTTAATAATAATTTTTTTTTTACCATTTTCTTTACTAATTATTTAAATATGGATATATATGTAAAATAATAAAGGAGTAAAATATAACAACTGATGTATAGATATAATTGTTACTAAATATAGGTTTTATTATTATATAACAATAATTTTCGGGATAAATTTTATTTTTTTTTTTTGGAAATATTATTAGTATATAATTTATATATAAAAGGAAGAATTTAATATTTCAATACTATTATAATTTATTATTTATTTCATTTATTCTTACTTTATTTTTTATTATGAAAATATATTGATTATATATTTATTATTATAGTAATCTTTGATTTACTATTATGTTATTTTAAAAATATTATATTTATTATTTAAAACTATTCTTTTTATTTCTTTGAATGAATGATAAAATGTTTTATTTATAAGTATTATTTTTATTATATTGTTTTCAATAAATCTTTGTTTTGTGATTGATGATAATATTTAAAATTATAAATTACAAAAAAATTGTTTTTATTTTTAAAACATTAATTTTCATAAATAAAAATAAAGAATAAATAAAAAGAATATAATAGTATATTTTACTATATTGTATTTTCTTTTTATTTTATAAAGTTTCAAATCAATTTTCAATTTTCTAGTGTTTTTTTTTATTTTATATTTTTTAAAGTAATTATTATATATTATTTTTTTTGTTTTTATTTTTTTTTATTTGATAAAAAAAATATATGTAATGATAATAAAAACAATTATTATAAATGTTATAATATTAATAATTACGATTTATAATAAAAATTTATTTCCATTCAATAAAATAGGAAAAAATAAAAATAATAGTAGGAATTAATCATCAATCATATAAGAATAAAATAAAAATAATATTCAATATATATTTATTTTGTATTAATTAAAATTTTTGAAATAGAAAAAATATAAATATTATTATTAAAATATAACTATGACTTTAAAATAAGCAAACTTAACTTTTTTTTTATTACTTATTATCATATTATTCTGTGGTTCACTAGTGGTATTTATTTTGTTGGTGTTAATTATTATTAATATTTTTCATTATTTAATAAAGTTTAATATTAAATAATAAAAAAATATTATTGGAAAATAAACAATTTTATGTAGGTAATAATGTATTATATTTGATATATAAAATCCTATATTAATAATAAAAAAAAAATGTAGGACATAATATAATAGAAATTTCTATGATACAATTAATAAAATAAATAAAAAAAAAACATTTTATTATTGTTGTTTTATTATGCTTATTTGGAGATAAGCTTATACTAATATCTTTTTATTAAAATAAAAGTATTTCAATAGATTTATAAATGATTATCCTTTCTTTCTTTTAATTAATAAATTATCTTAAATATATTTATAAAATTTACAATTAAAATATTTATATTTATAATATAAAACATCAAAATGCATTTTAATATATAGTAATAAAGTATTTTTAAATTCCATCTCTCTTTTTTTTTTTTTTAATATATATTTTTTTATATGAAGTGAGTAATAACATCATTTATTATTTTGATTAAAGTCAACACATAAAATTTTAGATTTTTATAGTAGTTAAGTATATTTAGTATATAATAACAAGAAACCTATATTATTATTATAAGATTAAATAATATATATTATTGCTATTACTATTTTTTTTTCATTCTTTTTTTTTTTTAAGGGCAATTTAATATATATATTTGTAAAATATTCAGTATATAATTAATATTTTTGTCAATTAAAAGAGGTTTAATAAACTTGATTTAAACAAAGAACATGGTAATTAAAGCAAATATTTTCTACTATTTATATTATTCTAAAAATTATTATTTTATAGATTATGAAATATGACTTTTAGGATATAATAAATGAATATTGAAAGAATAATAGTTTAATAAAATTATACTATTTCTTTATGTATTATTTCAACACTTATTTTTATATTCAATAAAATGAAAATGTCTTTATATCATAAATATTAATATAAAAATACAATGCTACTATTATTATTAAATACAAAATACTATTAATAATATTAGTATTAAAATAATATATAAAATAAAATATTAGCGTTATTTATTACTTGCTATTTTTATTATTATTTTTCTACTTTACTTTTATTGGATTATATGGACAATAAATTTTATTATATATATTTTTTATATTTTACATGATGTGACAATGAATATTTTTAACTATATATTAAATTTTGAAATGCAAGTATTAAATTATGTGTAATTTATGTGAATGAATAATATAATATATTATATATTAATAAAATAAATTAATTATTGAAAAACCTTTTGAAAAAAAAAAAAAAAAAAAAAAAAAAATTAAAACCAACAATTTTAATTTATTATTTTTATTTTTATTATCTTCTTTTTTTTTTTTTTTTTTTTTTGGTATAAAATTATAGATATATTTACAACAACAAAAATTATAAAAATTATATAATATATATTTCAAAAGTTGAATACATTAACTTTCTATTAATATTAATATTTATTTTTAATTAGTTTAATCAATTATAATTTAAGATATTTTATTGTTTTAATAAATTATCATATTACTATTAAAATGTTAAAATTAAAATAAAGAAATGTCAATTACTAAACATTTTTGTAATTGTTGTAAAACAAAAAACAAAATTTCTTAAAATATAAAGTAGTGGCTTTTTTTTTTTATTTAAAATATACACATTTAACAGATTTTAATAGTAATAATTTTGAAATGTTTTAATTAATTTATATTTTGAAATATTAAAATAAATATATATTCCTCATTACCAATTAAGAACTTATTATTTAATTAACATTTTTGTACATTATATATTTTGATTGTTTTTATTTTAATTATTTTTCTTTTTTTTTATTTTTTTTTATTTCATATTAATCATTTAAATATTATTATGAATTGAAATAGAATAATATAAATTGTATAATAATAAAATGAATTATCAAAATTTAATTAATAATATAAACAATAAGCAAACAGATTTAGATGAAATAAACAATAACAATAAAATAACAGGATTTGATAGTAGTAATATAGAATCTTATATATCTAATTTAGATAATAAAGAAAATTTTATCGTAAATCTAAATTCATTGTCAAAAAATGATAATAAAACTTTAATTTCAGAAATGAACGATAAAGACTCTTTTTTAAATTATTATAATAATTTATATGATTCTTTAAATAAGAATTTAAATTCTAAAAATAATTTAAATTTATTGACTACATCTGAACCAGAACTATCGTCAATTAATAATTCTTTACTGCCACTTACAAAGAATATCAATGATATTGTTAATATAAATCCTTCATTTAATCATTTTCCTCAAAATAATGCAACAAATACAAGTGTTAATTCATATGTTAATGTGAATCAAAATTCACTTCATACAAATATACCAAGTACTACACCAACTGCTAATAACTTTATTTCATTTAATCCATATGATTTAAATTTAGTAGTTTCGCAAGCAACAAATAATACCAATTTAATAAATTTAAACACATCTTTATCTACAATCCCAAGTGTATATGATACCAAAAATTTTATTAATAACACTTCTTCATTGTCTTTAGCAAATGCTAATACTAATAGGAATAATAGAAATAATAATATTAGTCTTACTAATGATACCAATTCTCTTCTATCTATTAGAAATTCAAATTTATCACCAGGACTTCATAATAATTCAATACCAGGTAATGCTATACCTAATTATCAATTAGTTGAGCACATTCTATCTAGTTCACCTATAAGAACTGTAATGCACTCTAATGATATTAATAAAAGAATGGAACAAAAAAGTGAGTTAAGTGATCTTTTAAGCTCAGAAATATTTTCTGATAATACTGATAATGAAGTTGTTATGAATCTTGTTTCTGATCCTGATCTATATAAGAATAATATAACGGATAAACAAAATATTCATCCGCCACTAATAGGTATTGAAGATAGTTCCTTGATCACAGGCTCTATATCCTCACTTAATTCTGCGATAATAAATAGTCAAGATCCTAATACAATTTCAAATTCTCACAACAATAATAAAAATGACAATTGTAATATTATAAACATATTAAAAACTTTAAATACACCATCACTAAATAGTGATTCAACTATGGATGTTTCAGATCCAAATTACTTGAACTTAGAAGAAGATAAAGATTTCTATGAATTTATTAATTCGTTAAATACTAAACCTTTAAAGCCTAATATAAATGAAATTTCAACATGTAAAAACATAGAAGAAAATAGTAATCATATTTTGTCATCATCTGATACTAAATTATTAAATTATTCTTATATAAATGATACCCCACTTGACACATCTGGTTTATCATCTAATAATACTTTATATAATTCCATTCCACTTTCTAACAATTTATCTACTTCTTCAACAATAACCAGTTCATATAATCACTCTAGCTCATTAAATAATCAACAAATAAACCAAGTATTGGATCTAAATCTTTTGAATCAATCAGTACCAACAGTACCAAATAGTACTCTATCGTCGTCATTAATATTAGATCCATCATCTATGATATCGTTATCAAATAAATCTACACCTCAAAATACTGTTCCATATTATAATTTTGATAATTTAAAGTTAATTGATCAACAGCAAAAACATATATCTGATTTGATACTTGAAGATAAAAAACTTGATTTAGATTATTGTCCCAGTGAAAGTGATAACGATAATGATAATGATAATATGGATGAAATTGAGAAAAGTTCAGAATCTATGCCTTTATCTGATGAGTTAACATACCTTTTGACAGATGCAACCCTAGGTTTGAAAGATCAAAATTTAACCATTGATCAAGTACTTAAAGGTGTAGAAGATGCTCCTGTTTTTAGGCGTACAAGAAAAAACTTATCTTTAAAACAGTTTAATATGGATTCATTGGATGGTATGTTATCTGCATCTCTTGCTTCTAATGTTAATAAATTAAATATTGATAAAGAATCAATTGAATATAGAAGGTTTTGTATGGATATTGCTCATGGTACGAAAAATATTTCTGATGATGATGATGGTGAATATAATGAACAAAGAAACCCAACAAATGATATTGATTATACGAAATCTGTGTCAGTAGAAGAAATTGATGATCTTTTTCAAGATTTTATTCAAGATCCTAATGAAATCAATCAAAATACAACCGAATTAAAAAATGATATTACCATTCCAAATTGGGTTGTTGATGAAAATCATCTTTTTAGTCATGAACAAATCAACTTATTAAAAGAACAAATGCTTCAAAATTTCCAAATAACGGCACAGGCTTATGCAATCGAAAAGGAATTGAGAGGTCCAGATTCCGTTCAAGCTGGCCATTGGAAGAATCAATTAATAGAGATGGATCAATGTAAACGTTGGTCCGATATTCAAAAGGAAAAGTATAATAATAAGTTTGATGAAGAAGTAGAAAATAATAATAAAAATGAAATGGATATAATGAATGATAATAATAATACGATAAAGCGAAAAACATGTTTGAATAAATCGTTTTTTGATATTCCTGGTTTTGATCGTTTACAGCAACTTTTTGACATTCCTTATAATATTAGCTCTACAAAATCACGACAATTTAGTAGGAATTTCAGTAGACAATATAGTAAATCTGAAGTTGTAAAGTATCGTACTGCAGATGATATTGATAAGCGTGTTAAATTTAAAAGTATCGTTCCCGTTCAATTACCTGAATCAATTGAACAAATGATTGAAATGTACAGCGATGTTTTTAACCCTTGTCTTTTCCCTGATGTGCTGAGGGTAAGAAGAGGAAGAATGAGATTTTTACCAATTGAGGATGAATTATTATTGGCAGGATTGAAAAGATTTGGAGATGACGATTGGTTTAGTATTCGTGCTTATTATTTACCTACGAAAACCAGGAAACAATTAAAAACAAGATATAAAAATCTAATTTCAAGAAGAACACCAGAAAGTCCTGTGAAGGATTGGTATTTAGAACAATTTAAACCTTTAATCTATTTGGAGCGTGAAGTTATTAAATCCGGCACTCAAGTATATGAAAAATCATTTAGAGTTATTATTCGAGATATTTTCCCCCATCAACCAGAATTTTTATTAAAACGAACATGGGATGAACTTGCTACTTATGGAGAGATTAATTGTTCATGGGAATTTAAAGATTCAGAACCGAAAAAAAGTAAGAGAGAAATTATTCGAATAGGCAAACAGCTAAAATGGCGTCACAGACAATGTAATCAAACTTTAGGTAATAAGAAATTAAATATTACAAATCCATGTGTCTATCGATTAAATGATGGTAATTCTGTAGTTTTCGGTTCAAATGCAGACTTAAAGGAATTAGATGATCAAATGGCTAAAGCTCGTATACAGCGTGGGCTTCCAATTGATTATGATTCTTTTAAAGTTAAATCAGTTAAAGGAAATAGGTTAGTACTTGGTAATGATAAGGCAGTGTGGGTTTTACCAAATCAATATGTAAAATCATCTAAAAATAATTCCAATAAAATGACAAAAAGAAAACTAGAAGCAGTTAAATTAGAATCTAAAGTAAATCCTTCTAAATTTCAAAAAGTAGGTAATACTCTTTCATATTCAAAAAGCAGATCATGTAATGTTTTAGCAAAATCATCTTTAAACCTAAGCACAACACCTATATCAAAAAACAAAGGAAAAAACATATATAATAAGTCCAAAAATATTATTAATAAAGATTTAACTATTCCAAAAGTTTCTGTAGTGCTAACATCATCACCTATGAAAAATGCATTAATGAGTAGTAAAATTGAGAATCATATGAAGAATCCAAATCAGAAAATTGTAAAAATTTATGATACCAGTAATAGATTTTATACTAAAGGAAATAAAATTCAAGCAGACTTATCAACTGTGACTATGAATAAAGATAATGAAGCACTTTTTGCTCCATTAATTGAAAATGTTTGTGATCAAGTAGTGTCACGTGTAATGGATAGTATAATTGCAAAAATGATAAATGAGTCAATAGAAGCTATTGCTATTAAAAAAAGGTCAAGAAAATATTTAAATTCAACATCTTTAAATGACTTTTATTCTTCTTCTACTTCACTAAAACCTACATCATTCTTTTTGTCACTTAATAACTAAACTAATATCATTTACTTTAATTTCTTATAATTCTTCATATACAATATCTTATTTATTATATGACTTTTAAAATAATATAAACATGTGTTTAATATACAAATATGCAAGCAAATAAAAAACTTTTAATTTTGATAATAAATGGTTTTTTTAAATTTAAATTTAATTTGACTACTATACAACAAATAATTCATATAAATTGAAAAAAAAAAAAAAAATAAAGTAATTTATACTTTTTTTTAAATTTATATATATATATATATATTTTTTTTCATTTCTTTCAAATTTATTAAATATTTCTTTCTTTTTTTTTTTTTTCATTATTACTTTATTTTATTTTTTTATAAATTTTTTAATTTATAATTTATATAATTTACAAATAGTAATATCCGTAATTTCGGAAATATTTATGACAAATCATTAATTTAGAGTTGAAGTTTATGTATATGTAGTATGTTAAAATGATGGTTTTCTATGCAATTTTAATGGTATAATAACATTATGAATGTTATAGTTTTATGTAAATTAATACTGAAGAAGAAAAATAAAACTTTTATAGATTTATTCAGATTTATAAAATATATCTCTATATTACATTGGTATATTTTTAATAATGTATGAAAACTGATTTTGATATATTAATAGTTATTTTTTTGATTTTCTTATTGCAGGGAAGGGTAAATCATGTTTATTGTTAGGGATTTTTGGTAAAGGATTTAATGATTGATTACCAAAATCTGGCTTAATTTGATTATGAGATTTAAGAGGTTGTAATATTTGTACAGCAGGTTTGGAGGGTATATTATCTAATGGTGTATACTTATTTTTAATACCTATATTTTCTATTGTTTGTTCATTACCAAAAGGTAGATTACCAGTTAATTGAATAGGCTTTAGTACAGTATGGATAGGTCGACTTTGAGGGAAATTATTTATGATACTTGATGATTCTACATATATATTGTTTTGAAAAAATGAAATATTATTTATTATTTTCTTATTTAAATTTCTATTTTAATTAAAAATTTGTAAAAAAAAAAAAAAAAAAATAGGAATCAAAATATTACCTTGATATTGTTGATTTTCTTTTTCCATTAAATAGTTTATTTTATTGTTTGCATTAATAGATGACAAAGGTGTTAATTTAGTATTAGGCATTGGAAACATATCATTTAAATTAACATTTCCAGAAATTGCAGATGTTTTAGGAGCGGGAGTAGAAGTTAATTTTTGAGGATGAGTATTATTTTCAGACATAGTAGGTAATTTAATTTTATTAATTGTAGATTGACAATTTTTTGCAGTATCCAGAAGTCCTGAAGTGTGAGATTTCCCACCACTATCACTGAAAAGATTATTTGTTCCTTGATATATTCCTTTTGGGTCATGATTATAAATTGACTGTTTCACATTGTCATTGAAATTAGTACCAAAATCTACAGTAGAAAGAATATTCTGATTGCGTATTGATTGTTGTGAAATAGATGATGTTGGAGGAATTGATGTTTGATTCAGAGGGTTCAATTGAGATGCTTTTGGTTTCAAGTAAGTAGATGCCTTAGATGAGGTATTTGATAGTATAGGTAATTTATTGTTATTACTTGTTGGTTCTTCCAATTTTTTGTTATCAGTAGAATTCCCATTCTCTTTTTTCTTGGAAGGTATATTTGAATTACTTTGTTCAATATTTGATTTTTTATTTGATTGATCTTTGCGCTCCTTTAATTTATCTTCAGAGCCAATATTATTAGCTACATTTGAAGTGTTTTTAAGTTTTTTAGTTCTATTATTTGTATTTTTGAGTGGTGGAGATGTTATAGTTGAAATGGTTTCTTTTCCGGTAGTATTAATATGATTTAGATTGATCGAATTCTCATTATCCTTTGATTTTACTGCATTGGAATTTTTATTATCATTATCTTTATTATTACTAGTAATATTAATATTAGTTGTAGTTGATGTTGTTGGTTCTGAAGTGATATTAATTGAATCATTAATAACAACATTGAATTGAATAGTTTTCTTTTCAGATATACTGTTAGTTAATGAGATTTGTTTTTTATTATTTAATTGTAATGAATTTTCATTAGTGTCATTTTTAATGGTTTGATTTTCCACTGTTATACTTTCTTTAATTTCACTATTATTTATTAATGACTTATTTGATGTACTACTAATCATATCATTTTGTACTATGTTTTGTATTTTATTTTCATTGACATCTATTACCTGTTTTGATGTATCAAGTTTTTCAGGTTTTTTGGTATTACTTCCATTAGTATTAACCTTTTTATTTGAATCTTTTTTTGTTGAAGAAGTGATTGTTGATTTAGTTGTTGTTTTACCTTTTCCAATAGTTGTTTGTGCTTTTTTCTTTTTGGTTATAGAATTACAGTTTTCTGTAATATTACTTGTATTATTTTTCTTGTCAATGTTATCTGGTTTTTTATTATTCTTTTCTTTACTATTACTCTTTAAAGTAGTGATATTACTATTATTCTTATTCTTATCTTTATCATTATTCTTAATATTACTATTGCCATTATTATCAAATGTATCAATACTTTTAGTTTTATTAATTATATTAATATTATTATTTTCATTTAAAATTATATTATTATTACTATGATTATTAATATTGGTATTTCCTTGAGGAGTTTTTACTATCATGGGTTCCTCATTTTTTGTGGAAATATTTAATGTTTTAATTTCTTCTTTTTGAATAAAAGGTGATTCTTTTTCAGACGCTTTATTTTCCTGCTTTAAAAGAGTAGATGATGATAACTTTTTGGTAGTGTCTCCAGTCTCGGTCTGTTTTGGATGTAGTGACTTCTTTTTCTTTGCTGTATATGTAGTAGTTTTAGATATTTTAGAATTGCCATTTTTGTTATTTTTACTTTTAATATTTTTATTTTTGTTGTTATTTTTAGACTTTTTATTATTTTTAGTTGTTTTATTATCAGTATTACTATTGCTATTACTTAAACTAGATGTTTCATTATTGCCTACCTTTTGATTCAAGGAGTTGATTGATAGATTATTTGAGTGACTATCAATTATATTCATTAAGTTGTTACTAGGAGTATTTACAACACATATTTTTCTAGTCTTCAAAATGTCTTCTCCCTGTGACCTATAGGTATGCAATTTTGGGCTTGCTGGTAGATAAGAATTATCAACATAAGAAGACTCATTATTAATTGAAGAATGTGAAGGTGTTTTATTAATAGGTTCTAATGGAACAGGATATTTTGTATTAAGTGTGATACTATTCCTACTGTTACTACGATCAAGAGAATTTACATCATATGAACTACCATTATATTTTGAATTACTTGGTAATAATACTGGCTTGATAATGGATAATTTTCTTTCTAATTCATTTGGAATGTTGATAGGTGTATCTATATTATTAATATATAAAAAATAAATTAATATTTGATATAAAATTAAAGAATTAATTAAAACAAATTTTTAAAATTCATAATAAAATGAAATTTATAATTTTTTTTAAAAAGTTGATAATATTAAATAATATATGAAATAATATAAATATAAACTATAAATCATTTTAATCTATGTAAGCTTTAATTTAATAATATCGTACAAAAAAAACTATTTTTAATCTAATATATATATAAACTAAATAATATTTTATAATTTCTTTAATTTTCCATTAATTTTATATCAAATTATTTTATTTAATACTAATTCATTTTTAACACAAAAATAGCCTGCCTATTATGCTGTCCTATTAAATATCATTCTTTATAATAACCAATTAAAAATATCTTTTTTATATAATTATAGTATGATAAATATATTTAATTCTAATAATTAATAATTATATTTAAATCGATATATAAATGACTATTTCAATTTCTAATAATTCTTCATAATAAATATTGCAATAAAATAAATTAGAATAATATATAATATTTAATAATAAATAGTATATAAAAGAATAAATTTTATTACAATTTAGTAAAATCTTCACCTCTTGATGGACGTCTCGTACTATTCAATTCAAAAGAATTTAATGATTCTAATTTAACAGGTTTTTGAAACTGCTGTGAATTCATACCATCATTTATTATATTTGATTTTGATTGATTGGTTAGTAATGGCTTCAATAATGATGGATGAGATGATTTAGAATTTGAAAATGAGCCATTTGAAGCAGATTCAAATACATTGTGACTATTATATGTTAGAGAATTAAGTTTGTTTGAATGTTGAAGCATATTTAAACTATTGCTGGAATTTAATTGAGAATTTGTATTCTCTAAATTAGGCGATGTCTGTTGATTTTTATGAGATCCTTTATTTAGTTCTATATTTTCATGGAATATATTATTCATTGATATGTCTGGTGACTTTAGAAAATTTTTATTAGTTAACTGATTATCAATAGCGGGTAATTGTTTATATTTTGATGGTCTGGATGGAATTGATTGATGGTGTCCATTTATACTATTATTACTACTAATAGGTAAGGAAGTTAAAGATTGGTCATGATGATTATTATTATAGTGACGAGAACTATTTACAGAACTTGATGTTCCAATACGTTGGTTTATATTATTTGAACTAAAAGAGGATTGATAATTTAAAAAATTTGGATTATTTACACTATCACAACTATTGTTTTGAGACTTTGGTACCAATGAATGAGGAGGAGCATAAATACTAGAGGAATATTGATTCATTTTTCCTACATTTCCAGAATTTGAATTAACAGATTTACTGCCACTATTAAAATTTAATCCATTTAAAGAAGTTTTTGAGTGATCCGAATTAGATTCTAATGAATGATCATTTGATGTTTCAGAATTAGTAGTATTCATTGGTTTTAGTTTATTTTTTATTAAGCTTTCAGATGTATGGTTTCCATTATTTATACTTCCAGATAATGATAGCTTTCCAAAACTGGAACTTAAACCTTTATTATCTTCTGTTGGACTGTTGTATCTTTTAACATTTTTAATACCTATTCCAGCTATATTATTATTGGAATTATGATTTATTGTATTACGATATGATAAATTATCATTTTCTTGTTTTGTATTGTTATTAAATTCATCGTCTATTTTATCTTCTGTTTCATTTACAGTATTATTACTATTACTAATATCACTATGATTACTATGGTTATAATTATTAAAGTTTGATTTGGATGCATGAGAGCTTTCAGCTTTTTTTTTATATGTAGTAGATTCTATTCCATAATTTTCATTATTAGTATTAAATAATGAATCCGATGGATTAATAACACTAGTAGATGATCCACAATAGAGCTTTTCATCATCATTTTTTTTAGTACTATCACTTCTAAATAAACTCTTTCTACTACTTCTACTGCTTAATTCATTTCCATTTGTTTTTGGTGAAATATTAGTATAGCTCATACTGCGATTAAAATTTAATGTTGAAACTGTAGCATCATTATTTTGATTATTTAGAGAATAAAGACTTGAAAAGGTCATATTATTTATATTAGATAACGATTCATTATTATTCATATAGTCCTTTTTATTACCATGTTTACTCTTTATTATATTACCATCATCATCAATATCAAAATCAAAAGAACCTGTGGGTGAAGATAAGGTATTATTTGAATTACTGTTGCTAGTTGAAGATAAATTATTAAGTTTTTGAAATTTCTTATCTAAATTTTCTGTTTTTGCAATTTCTAATTCATTTTTTTTACTTTCAGTATTTTCCTTTGTTGTTTCAATTTTATTAAGAGTACCCGCAAGCAATGAATTTTTTAACACACTATTTGACCATATATCCCTGAACCAAGGATATTGTAGTGATTCTTGAGCTGTAGGTCGTGAATTTGGATCCCATTTTAGCATGTCTAATATTAATTGAAGTGCTTCTACAGAAGCATTTGGTATTAAATTATTAAGAGGAACGGGTGCCATAGTAGGAAATTTAAAACCCATAGCTGATGCTAATCGTATTCCCTCTTGCCATGAACCACCACCACTTAATATAACACTATTATTATCAGATGGGGTATCGAAACTTTGATTGGCTCCCGAACCTTGATTACCAGAATAAGAATCTGTTGGAGTTCCTATTACGGAGCATATTCTATATAACTCATCCATTTCTGATGACCCTGGGAATAAAGGTCTTAAGGTAAATAACTCTGCCGCTATTGCACCCATTGCCCACATATCTATGGGTGACGAATATGAAGTCGAACGAAGAAGAACTTCAGGAGCACGATACCTTTTTCATAATTATAATTTTTTTATTTTAATAAATTTATTTATTTAAGCAAAATTATATATTTTTAAATTTTTTATATCACGCTTATTATTACCATCTCGTACTGACATATTCAGTGTATGGTGGTCTACTACGAATTTCTCTTGCTAAACCAAAATCACCAATTTTTACAAATGGACCTGAAGTAAGAAGATTCTCTATATTATTCAAAATATGAAATAAAATATTAGTTTTACTTTTAAATCTAAATTTTATTGTTGTTCAATGCTGTTTTTGGATATTTACCAGGCTTCATATCCCTATGGAAAAATCCATGCTTATGCATATGTGCTAAACCTTGTAATACTTGAAACCTTTTATTTATTAAACAACTAATTAATAATATTGATTTTTCTTTATTTATAATTGATATTTTATTTACATTATTTTTTTAACTTCAAATTCTGGTAATAATTTTCCTTCCTGTTCTTTTAAAAACTGGTATAAATTTCCATCCATATATTCAAATACAAAATATAATTCATCATTTTCACGTATTACTTCTTTTAGTTTAACAAGATTTGGATTATTATTTAACTTTTTCAGTGACTATATTAAAAATCACGTAAACAACAGTTTTATATTTATATTTCTTAGTTGATATTTAATTATTCTTCAATAAGTATTTCATAATAAAATGTATCTAGCTTTTTCAATATTTACCTTAACTTCCCTTAATTGTATGCATTCTTCCCATGAATAAAATTTTTTCTTCATACGTTTTATTGCAACCTTAAATATTATTTTAATAAAAATATTTTTTAATGAAAGTTGATATAATGAATATATAAAAAAATATTATCATAATATAAGGAGTTGATAATATCATGTTATTATTATATATAAAATAGAATAATAAAAGTCTTTACAATTTCTCCCGTCTTTAAATTTTCTGCTTTTACTACAACACCAAATGAACCATCACCAAGAACTTGTAATGTCTTATACCGATCCATATTTAGTTTTGTTTATAAATAACAATATGAATAAATGACTAAATGGTAATTATAAGAAAATCCTAATAATATATTATTGTTTTTTTTTCTTCCTTTTTATAAAACTTTATTGTTAATTTGAAGCTATTATAAAAATTTATTATAATTTTTGATGTATGTTTTATATCAAAACCATAGTTGAAATATCATTAATATGTTTATATAAAAGAATTCAAGTTTTGCAAATTTTTTTATTATTTATAAAAAATATTGTTTTTATCCCTTATTTCGATGTATTATTATTTGTATTAGATATTTAGGTATTAGTGTTATTAAAATTAATAATTTTAAATGGTATAAATAACTAATAATTTTTATATGTTTTCTTCAAAAAAAAAAAAAAAAATAATAATAATAATAAATATAAAAAAAACTAAATAAAAGGAATACCAATATAAATATTATAAAAATTGTGTTATAATAATAAATAATTTTTTTTTTAAAAAAAGAAAGTTTATAATAGCGATTATTTAATATAAAGTAAAAAGTATGTTATTAATTAAAGTAAATTCAGTTTTTAAAAATTTATCTACATGAATATTAAAAAATTTAATAAAATTTTTTAAAAAAAATTATATATTATATATAAAAATACATAATAAAAAAAAAAATATTTGAAAATGAATTCAATAAAACAAAAGATTATTACTTCATTAATTCTGAATAATTTATATTTACTATATATCTTATTTTAAATAATAAATTATATAAAAAAAAGTAATATTATCATTTTGAATATTTATTTTACTATATTATAATAATTAAACCCTAATAAAAAACTTTAAAACTTAAATTCATAAAATCTTTTTTTGTTTCTATATTAAAATTTTTAAGATTTTAAGCATTTATTATTTACACTATTTATTTTCATTTAATTTTGAAGTTATATTTTTTAAAATTCAAAAACATTTATTAAAAACAATTAAGAAATAATAATGACAACAAAATGTATTCTGTTATATATTTTTATTTACAATTCGTATTTTCGTAAAAATAAAAAAACTAAAAATATATATATACATTTGAAAAACGTTTGTATATTTATTAATATAAATATTAATTTATAACAAATTATTATAATTAAAGTTTTAATTACAAAAAATATATTGTATTATAAGTATGAAGAGTTTGATGAAAATATAATGAAAAAAGTACTTATTTATAATTTTAACCAATAGTAATTGTTGTTTAACTGATTTTATAGAATGATAATAAATATTATACATTAAAATATTTTAACAAAAAATATATATAAGAACATATATTTAATGTTGTTTTATTATATTTTATACATTATTTTGGATAGTATACATATATATATTATATGTTAATTATTATATGTTATAATAAACTACTTAAATGTAAATTATAAAAAAATATTATTAAAGAAAGTAAAATATTAAATAATAAATTAATATAATATGTAAATTCAATTAAATGTTAAATATTAATTGTAATATTCATTTATCTAGTAATTTATATAGTTGGTTTTCTATTTAGTTGGTAATTAGTTGATATTTTAATTTTTAATTCTTATGAATATATAACATAAATCTTTTATTGTTGCTGTTTGTATTTCGAATAATTTTTTTTAATAGTTTTTGTTATTTTGTATATGACAGAGAGAAAGGAGAATTTTAATCTATATTTTCCAAATTCCACTATAAAAATAAATAAAGGGTTAGTGTATATTATTTATATTAATATCTATTTTAATATTTATCAATTATACTATTATTATATATATATATACTTGAATAACTAATCCATCTGTTGCACCAACAGATATTAATGTTTTTAAATTAACAGCAAATTTGACATTTGCTACTGGACCACCATGAGCATGAAAAGCTTGATATTTCATCTTATATATATTTTAAAAATAATATTTGTTAATTTATAAATTTAATTATCGCCTAAATTATTTATATTTATTAAATGAAATATTTACATCACTACTAAAAGCTGGGAATCTATATATGTATATATTACCAAAAGCATCCCCAACGGCTAATAATTGTAAATCATTGTTAATTTTTATTCTATCACAACAATAAACCTTTTTTAATTAAAAAAATAATTATAAAAATATTAATTAATGTTATTTATAGTAAAAGTAATTGAAATTTTATATCAAATATTACTATATTTAAGTTTTTTTTTTTTATAAATACTTACAGTACATGGACTAAGAAAATGCTCAATTTCTTCTTGGGTTGTAGTATTCTTTACTATCTTTGGTCCAAATATACCTTTTGTTTCCCATTGAAGAATGCATTTCGATGAATGCCAATCAACTTTTCTATATGAAGTAGGATCAATTGCTTTCGTGGCATCAGTTATTAATGACCCTTTATATATATTGAAAAATAAACATCGATTAATAAAATAAAAGAAATGAGCCTATTTAAAGTATGTTTTTAGAATCTACATACAATAAAATAATTCATTATTTGCACTATTTGATCTAATCATTGATGAATTTATATCCCAATCAATATGTGTGACATAACTAGAATGACCCTAAAATAATTATATATTCATAAATATATAATTAGACTTATTTTGAGTCATAGAATATTTCTATAAAAATTTAATTTAAAACTTACTCTACAACTCATAAATCTTTGATAATATCCTAAATCACTTTCAACCTCATATATATCAATATAATTATCATGACTAGCTACTGCTAAGTATTTACCATTTGGCGAATACGCTAAATCATAAATAGTAGCTCTTCTATCGATTATTGCACTTATTATAATATCAAGATTTTCATTAACAATGAAGAACTATTAAAATATAACAAATATTATATGTTTGTTAATAAAAAATTATTACTTTTTAAATAATTTTTTATAATTATATTTAATATTTAAGTAATAAGTAATACTTACACTTCCATCGTTTGTTCCTACAGCTATATTTATTCCAGATGGATTATAACATATAGAACGAAGTCTTATACCATAATTTTTTTTTCTTATCTATTTTATTAATTTTATAATTATTATTTATATATAATATTGTTAATTAATATTTATTCAGCAATATAAAAAATATTAAAATAATTAACATACAAGTTCTTTTTTTTCTAAATTATAAACTTTAATAAAACCATCATCACCAGCTGTAATAAATATATTTGAATTTAATGGATGAGTATCTAAACCCCATAATTCATATCCATCAGAACTACAATAAGAACCCTTTTTATAATAAAGTTATATATATTATATAATTCAATATGAAAAATTATCATTTTTACTTTTTTTAATAATATTAGATTATAATTTACTTCGGTTAATCTTATTGGTTCCTTATCTGTTTGAGAAAATATATACATACTGGAATCTTCACATCCAACAATATATGAAATATCGGCCATTTTTTGTTCATCTACAGGCTCATCATTTGACAATATTTCAAGATTATTGGAAATGTTATTAACATTTACACTATAAGTATTACTAGAAACAGTCAATAATGAATTTGATCTCGTAAGTTCTTGTAAAAATGAATTTGAACAGACAGAAGCTCTATTTTTAAAACCACCATTAAGTCCTTTAAATGATCTACTAGCTCTTCTACCAATACCATCTCCCCAGCCCCATAATATACCTTCTAAACCACCAGCGTCGATAGAACGAATACATGAATTATTATCGAAAGTATATTCATTTATGGGTTGATGTTGTTCATTCCAATATACAATTCTACCATCACGACCACCTGTTAAAAAATTATTATTTGGTAATGGTGATACTACAGTTACTGGACCCTGTTATCGGATACATTATTATTTTATATTATGTTTAAATGTATAATTTATTGTTTTATTATTGGTGATGTTTTTTTTTTTTAATTTAATAATTTGTATGTTTAAAATAATTTTAAAATAATTAATATATAATTTATATATTAATAATGAATAAATAAAAAATAAAGCATACTTTATGAACGTTATTACAAACGACACTCAATAAACAATTTTTCCAGAAATAAACATCCCCTTTGATTGTCCCTGATGCGAATGTTTTTGATTTTAAATAAGCTCCACTAATATGTGACTAAATAATAATAAAATTTGGTAATTAAAATTAGTATTTATAATAATATTTTAATGCTTTTATATAAAAATAAAAATTACAACTGTGAGGTTTTGATTCTTTTCGGAGTTATCTACAGGATGAATTAAATTGTCTATAGACCAAAATCTAATATGTTTTACTCCAAGAGTTACAAATTCTCTTCTTGAAAATGGATTTACAATAAGATTGAATACCTAAATATAATTTAATAAAATTATTTAAAATACATAATAATACCATTAATAATAAGTTGATAATTTATCTTTATAATTATTCATTATATATGATTTTACTTTATCATCATGACAAAGTTGACAGCTAACTTCTTTTCCTTTTTTCCAATCATAACATAAAATCTATAGTATAATATTTTTTAATATATATTATTAGCGTATTACTCTTAATCAATTAATTATTATTTTTATTATTATATAATGACTAAAATTATTTTTTTTTATTTACTTCAGAAATATAAGATTGATTTAAAGCAATAACAATTAACCAATTACCACATCTTGAAAATGATATACAAACTGTTTGTATAAATCTTTTGTCTAAATTTAATATAAACAATGGTTTTACAATGTTCGTTTCATAATCTCTACTATCAGCTCTTTCAATATATGGAATATTCCATATATGAATTGATGGGCCAGATCCATATTCTCCAGTTGCACATATTTTACTATCAGGATGAATTGCCATACATGTAATTGGTCTATTGTGGCCTGTATAAAACACTTGAATTTTAAGTGAAAAATAAGACAAAATACCTAATTTTCCTGAAAAATATATAATAGGTTGAGCACTTGGTGAATCCATTGGATAATATAGATTTTTTCTTGCATATATTCCTTGATACCCTTTTTAAATGAAAATAAAATATATTCATCAATATTAAAATATATGTAATAATGTTATTATTATTACATAAAATATTTTAATTTATTATAAATTCCAATGCCTTACCATAAACATTTTCTATACTTAATGTTTTTGGTGGTAACTCAACATTTAATGAATATTCCTTTAATGGACTTAGAATTCTGTCTAAGCATAATAAATCGAACTATTTTTAATAATAATAATAAAATATAATCGTTACTATCTTAGTAAAATTAAATAAAAATATCATAATATCATGACATATAATATATATCTCAAAAACTGACCTTTGATGAGACATTCCATTTTTGCTTAGTTGCTCTTTCATTAATGCTTGCGATATCAATTATAGCAGGAATTTCCTTTTGAATATCTTTTTTTTTTTTTTTTTTTTGATATAATATGATGATTTATTTAATTAATAAATATATTTGGTCTTTGAATAAATAATTATTTACTATTTACCTGTTGGATTTTCATCTTTTGAACAATTGAGTTCACTTGTTGATAGAACATTTACACGTGAATTTACAGAATCTAAATATTCTGTCGATATATTTTTTTTACTTTTTTTCTTGAATAAACAACAACAATTCATTTTTAATATTAAATATGAATATTGTTGAATAAACCGTTATTATTGTTTTCTTGTTTTTTTTTTTTTTTTTTTTTTTTCTCAATATCTTGTTTCAAATAATAATGACTTGCGGATGTATAATATAATAGAATAATATATTTCAATGTGAATTTTGTATAATTTAGATTTCAGTCTATTTATCTAATATAAATGGTTATCATCAAATAATAGAAATTTTAATCATATATAATATACTATGGTATTAAAAATATCGACTATTTTTCATAAAATTCAAATAATAGTATATAATTATTAATTATTGAATATTATAAATTAATAGTTTACACTTTACTAATATTTATTATTATTATTTATAAATTATTTTTTAAAAAAATATTTTATATTTTTATATGAAAATGGTAATCACTTTGAATTATATATAATTCACTAAAGCAAAGTAGAATATTGTCAAAAAATATCTTCGATAAATTAGTAATTTTTTATTATTATTATTATTATTATTATTATTATTATTATTATTGATTTTATATTTTATTATTATTTTAGTATATATTTTATAATATATAGAAAAAAAGTTTAATAATTTATAGAAGTCAATTTTTATTCATACATTTATTAAAATGTGTATTTATTTTTTTAGTAATAATATATTTATCTATTTTATTGCTTAGTACATAATAAATATATTCATAAAATAATATTTTAATAATATATATATACATATTTTAATTTCTATTTTGTAAATCATTATTATAAATCCTAAATTGCTTTAAAATTTTAAAAATCTTAATTTAAAATTATTATTTCCATAATAGTAAACAAAAACAATACAAAAATTTTTGCAATATTATTTAAATTATATATATATATATATTTCATTATTGGATAAATAATTAATACACTTAAAAGAAATAACTAAAATAGACAATTACATTAAATTTCAGTGTATAATAATTTTGTATTATTTATTTAAGTATTACTTTTATTTTACCTTTTTTTTTTTTTTTTTTTAGGTATACTTATATTTTTATTTATTTTTATTTTTTTTCTTATTTTATTATATTTTATTTTTTAATTTTATATCTTTATTTAAAAAAAATAAAAATTAAATAAATGTGAATAAAAAAAAAATTTTTTAATTTATCTATTCATTTATTTTTCATTTTTCTTTCTTTCTTTCTTTTTTTTTTTTTTTTTTTTTTTTTTTTTTGTTATTGTTGTTGCTTTGTTGCTGTTATTGGTTTGATCTTATTCTTTTTTATTTTTTTGTAACTAATAATAAATTGTGAAAATATTACTAGATATGATTTTTAATTTTAGTATAATAAGAATTATATTAAAATTAAAAGAATAAACCAAGTTTTTTTAATAGTTTATTTATGGGAAGATATTTTTCAATTAAATTTGATATTGTTATTTTAATTTTTATTATTATTACTAATATTTTTTTGGGTTATTATATTTTATTTTTTAATTGTTATTGAGTAAATCTAAATTGTTGGAATTGAAATATCTGATTGCGTACTAGTACTATAAGTAATTACTCTTGTTTTTGTTCTAGTAACAGTAATTGTTTTACTTTGATAAAAATAATTAATAGAAAATGTTTGAGTTACAGTAAAATCTTTGCTTTTAACTTTATTATTGTTTGATTTATAACTATTCTCTTTTCCTAACCTTTTATTTAATTTTTCATCATTGATTTCGATTTTTTCCTTATTAAATTTACTTTTTTTTGATATAAAATTAGATTTATCAATTTGAGCATGATCATCTTGTATTTCTTGAATAACTGGAACTTCATTTATTACAGGTATTTCTTGTATTTCTGATGCGTGAGCTAAATTATACTTGTCATTTATATCTAAACTACTATGCAAACTAGCTTTCATATTAATAGGTATATCAGTAGATCGGATTGATGAAGTGTCGAATAAAGATCCACTATTTCTGTTAGTAATAAAAGAAGTTATGCCTAATGTAAGAATACTGCCAATAAAAAAAGTAATTATAGAAACTACCCAAACACGTCTTGAGGCTTTGGCAACAGAATCTATGAAAGAAGGATTTATTATTATTAAAAAATTGAAAATCAATACAATATATAATATTTTAAAAAATACATGATTATAATTAGAATATTACAAGTTACAAGATTAAATAATGTTATATTTACCTTCCAATTTAATTATGGTATCCTTAGTTTTAACAAATTGACTTTTAAATGAATTGATGGCTAAATCCTTTTGTTTACATGCACCACAATCACTATAATTTTTAATTATTTTGGATGTGGTTGATAAGGTTTTATTATGACCTTTTCTTTCTTTAGATTTACCTCTTCCAGTTATTACTAAACTTTCATTTGGATCAAGTGAAATACGAGTTACACGTAGATCAAGAGCATTTAATAAATTTGTGGGATTACTATATAAAGGCGTAATATAATTAATGTTTAAGACTTCAGAGTCTAAAATCTCTTGTGCCGTTGGGCGTAATGCTGGATCCGGATTTAATAAACTTTTTAAAAATGGTAGTTCCAATGGCCATTTTTCAACAAAATTATCTGGAAACTTACCATCTCTAATATTGGTTAAAGTCTTTATTCGTTCCATACCAGTTTTAAACGGCCATAGTAATTCAAATAATAAAATTCCAAGAGAATAAATATCAGTTTTATTATCATATCCTTGAGATGAAGCTAATTGTTCTGGAGATGCATATATGTATGTACCTACACCAGAAGTTAATTTGTGAAATTTTGAAACTTGAGCTGATGTTATTTCAGTTTCATTATCCTTAAGTTCTTTTAATATTTCGGACGAAAGCTCATATTCATCTTCATTATCAACTAATGTTGTTGAAAATGGTATTGTTTCAGTTTTAGGTGAGTTAACGTTAAGATCAACATCTTTTGCAAGACCAAAATCACCTAATAGAATATGATTATCATCTTGTAAAAATACATTTGCTGGTTTTACATCGCGATGGATGCAGCCATTCCAATGAACATGAGCAATTGCTTGAACGATTTGTTTAAAAATCTTAAAAATAACTTTTCTATCCACGTGAATTTCTTTCTTTTCTGTCAATTTATTACGTTCATGAATCCACGTTTCTAAAGTTTGACCTGAGCAAAGTTCCATTTGAATAATTAAATAAAGCATCAAATTATTTTTCTTTTCCTGTGGTTTAATAACTGAAGTGTTAATTGGATCTAAACTTAATTTCTTTTTTCTATTTTTTTGGATTTGCAATGAATTAAGACGTATATGTTCATAAGATTTTGAATTATCCTCATTAGATATGAAAGAAAATGGAGTATAAGAATTTTCTTTAGAACTATTAATATTTGTGGAGTCATCACTTTCATCACTTTCATCACTTCCACTACTTTTACTATCATTACTATGTAAAGAATCTAAATCATTCATATTAATAAAATATTCGTTAGAACTATTATTAATCCTTTCACTTATGTTATTATTGCTATCATTATTAATATTGGTATTATTTCTATTTTGTGTATCAACAAAAGATATAATAAAATCATTTGAAGTTTGTTGTCTAGATTCATCACTTAGACTACTTCCATGGCTATGGAAGTTTACATTATTACTAACACTACTATTATTTGAGTAAGAATAGCTATTTTCTAAATTTTTTTCAATATTATTATAACTTTCATCAATTTCATCATCCTCATCACATGAACTATCTAAACTATCGTCATCACCATTAGAATTATTTTTATCCTTCTTAGATCTTTTTTCTTCAACTTCAATCCAAGAAGCATGATATCTTACAATATTTGGATGATTAGAAATTCTTGCGAATGTTTTTACTTCACGAACAATTCTTAAATCTTCTTCTGAAAGAAAAGACAGATTAGATGTGGTTGTTGAAGTAGTATTTTGAGAATTAAATGATTTAGGATTTACAATGCCTTGTAAATCAAAATTACTACTAAATTCTTTAGGTTTACTCTGTAGTTTTATTTTTTTTATTGCATATAACTGACCATCAAGACGATTTCTGGCCTTATATACTTGACCAAAACCGCCTTTTCCAAGTGTTTTGATTTCTTCATATTCATTTTGATATCTTGATTTCAAATCTAATAAAACTGAATCACTTGAACGATATACTTTTTTATTTGTGTTTATAACAACTACTATGGCATTATTAGAATACATTTTAATAGATAAAGATGATGATACTGACGAAGTTTCTAATAAGGATTTTGGAAAAAGTCCAAGACTTATATCACATGGAAATGTCGATCCATTTTTATTTAAACCATGATAATGAAAACATGATTCAACATATGATGATAATTCCTCATTATTAATTATATTCATTAATTTCTCACCATCTCTATTAGTTAATAAAAAACTAATGTTTTTTCTATTTATCTATATAGACAAAATCATATTAATATAATTTGATATTTCAAAACTTATGCATTATTATAATTATCTACAATAAATATATTATATTAAAAATTAAAAAAGAACTTACAATTTCATCTTTTGTCCAACCAAATAATCTTGAAGTTGCCGAATTTAATTCAAGAATTAATCCTTTTTCAGATATTATTACTATAGATTCCGGTATTGAATTTAGTAAAAATGTGACATTTGAAAATGATAATGAACTTCCAGTTGAAGTACGTAAAGGTGAGTTTAATAAATCATTGCATGCTGTATACATTATTATTTATTAGTATACTTTATATATACAAATACATTTAAAAAGAAAAAAAATACAAATTAATTAATAAAATTTCACAAAATATATTGTTTTTTTTTTTTTTTTTTTGGAAAATATATATTATATTTTTATAAATAATTACTTGAATTGCGACGAATTGCGACGACGTTAAATTAGTTATTATTGATATTATTTTATATTTACAAATTTTTAAAATATATTGTATATATTTTATTATTGTTTTAATTTTTTTATTTGTTTAAACGCTTTGAATTAAAATTGCTTTTTTTTATTTCACTTGTTTATGTGTATTTTTGATATTATGAAATAATATATTTCAATAATAGCAAAAAATATGCGGGTATTACCAAGAAGTATGTTTTATGTTCTATTTTATTTTATATTATTTTTTCTTTTTATTTTTTTTATTTATTTAATCAAAATGAAATAATACTTGTTTATTATTTATTCTATTTTTAATAAAAAGATAAAATGAAAATATAAAAAATACTAAATATTTTATGATATTTATAATGATTTTGTAATTCTCTTTCGATAATAAGAAGTACTTCTTATTTACAAAAGAATAATTATTGAATATTAAGTATAGAGATTGATAATTATAAAGTTGGAGTATTGAAAATTGAATATAACTTTTTATAAAATACTAAAACAGTTATCTTCTTTAAATATTATAAAGAATATAATCCAATTTTTATATTATAATTTTTATTATTTTCAAATTTCAATAATAATATAACCTAATTTAAATATAAAAAAATATATATATTTAGTACTAATAAAAATAAATAAATATATGTTTATTAGAGATATATTTTATTTTTATGTATATATATAACTAACAATTGCTTTATTACAGTATTTTGAAAAATTTAATTCAACATTTCAAAATGTGTTAAAAACATAGATTATCTATTACTATATTAAAAAATAAAGTAAAAATATCTGTTTATGTGGATTTTGCTGATAAAGATATATGAATAATTTAATAAATATGCTGAAGCGTTTTTTTTTATTATTTATTTTATATTATTTTAAATTGATTTTTATAATATTTATTATATTAAGGAAATATGGTAAATGTAGATGTGAATAAGTTTGGGTAAGTTTGGAAATAAAAAAATAAAAAATAAAATAAAAGTATTAATAAATTAGAATAAAAATAATAATTAATAAAGTTTAACAAATAATAATAAATAAATAAGAATGTAAAAATGGTAATTTATAATAAGAGACTGACCTTCATATATTATCTTTATAATAAATATCAATAGAATTAATAGAATAATATATTTAATATATTAAGCTTAATAGACAACAAGATAGACAAAAATCACCACTATTTATTATATTTATATTATGTTTATATATATTATAATATATTGCTATTAATATATTAATAATTATATTTTGGAATTATATTTTTCTTGTAATTTAATATGATATATAAATGAATTGGCATTAATATATCAATATTAATTGAAAATATAGTTATAATTGTTATAATATATTTTGATAGTAATATATCATATGAATTTTAATTACTATTGTAAATATATTAAATTACACTATCAATATAAAATAATATAAAATAGGCCAAAATTCAATATATTATTATTATAATTAATTTTATTTAATATAACAATAAAATGTTAGCAAATAATATATTATATTCAATTGAAAAACTATAGTTATTATTAAAATATTCACTAATATATTTTTATTTTGTAATTACCAAAAAAAAAAAAAAAAATAGGCTAAATCAAACACCGCAAAAAAATATAAATAAATCAAAATTAACTAGTAATTATTTTAGAATTTATTAAATAAAGAAAAATAAAAAAGAAAATAGCAACGATGAATTTATGGAAAAAGACAAGAAATGATAAAAATTATAATTAATGGCACTATTAATTATTTTAAATAATAATACAAAAAATCAATAAGATGCTTATACTTAAAAGTAGGATTCAAAAAAATTACTTGTATGAATCATTACAAAAAAAAAAAAGGTGATGTGAAAAGTTATTTGAAATATTAATAATATATTATAATCGCAATAATAAATAAGAAAATAATTGATAGTTTGCTGTTCTACTATTATTATTTATAATTCTATACAAACATATGTTTTAATATTTTATTTAAATTAATTTTTCATTATATATTATATATATTATTATATTTGAAATAATACTTTCAGGTTTAGGATATAGGAATACAGCATGACTATCCACATTTATAAGGGGTAAAAAAATTAATATATGAAACTTAACATGATTTATTTAAATGAATAAAAATTAATAATAAAAAGCTAAAATTTTACTTCATAAAAAACCATTTCACTTTAACATTATTAATAATTATAATAAAATAGTCCTCAAAAAAAAAAAAAAACTTTTATTAGTTTTTATACTATCTTCATCATTCCTTTAATTTTTACAGATGTAATAGGCTTTTATTTAATAATTTAAAATTTAATTTTGTTTTCATTTTGAAAAGGTAACACAAACTTTTATTAATTACTTTTTAAAATTTTAAAATTTAATATTTAAAATTTAAAACTTCAATATATGTTATTTAAACCAATGAACATTCTTAAGTCTTATTTTTATATTAATTAAAGTTTTGAAGTTTAATAAACTTAAATATTTAAAATTTTAATTACATGTTGTAAAAAAATGCTTTATTAATTTATAATATATTATTTAGAAATAAAAAACCATTTTCTGAAAAAATATTCTTATATATTAAAGTAAGGATTAAAAATTTTGCACACATAGAAATGAAATTGTTTAACCCAAATCTAAAAAAAAAAGTTTCAATATAAAATTAAACTTATAATTCTAACATTCATAATAAATTATTTTCTCTTTTATATATATATATTTTTATAGTCTTTTATTTGTTTTAAGAAGCATTTCTAAGGCTTCTTATTTTTAAATTATTTGTGCAAATATTAATAATTAATATATATAAATATTTAAAATAGCAATGTATTTTTCTCAACTGTAAATATAATGTAATAGAATATTATTCATTATTAAATATGAAAAACAATGTTTTTAATAATTATATAAGAATTATATAAATAAAATAATTTATTATTATTTAAACTTTTAAATCTCATTTCAAAGAATATATTGGGTTTTGACTTGTTCCACACCATGGACATGCCTATATGAATTTAATCAAATAATAAACATTTAATAACAAAATTCACTCATAATTTTTTAATAACTAAATATTTGATAAAGTATATACCTTCTCAGACATAATGAATTTATTCCAATCATCTCTATTTGCTGACTTTTTACATTGACTGCATTGGATTTTATTCTTTAAAACAGGATAACCTTTTTACGATAAATAAATAGTAAATATATTACATAATAACAAAAATTAAATTTACTTTAATTATTCCATTTTTTATATATTTAATTACCTGTTATAATACAAGGTTCATATTTTGCATGACAATTATAGCACTCTAATGCTGCACTATATATTTCTGCGTTACATTCATCACATAATCTTTTATCAATTTCTTGATTAACCTTTTGGTCAAGAGAAACTTGAAGGATCCAATCTCTAACAGCTTCTCTTTCCTGTTCCTGATATATATAAGTATATATACAATATTATAATTAATATAAATTAATATAATAAAATATTATATAAAATATTTTATAGAAGAAATAAAATTCATTAAATAAAATTCATTCATACAGGCATATTTTCTGATGGTAATTTAACATCAAATGGCACATCGGTATTTTGGAAATCAGTATTTTCATTAATATATTTACTTCCTTCATCAATAGCTTCTGTAATATCCAAAAATCTATTCCATGTAACAAAAGCCATACTATTCATACCACATAACTATTAATTTTAAAAAATAAAAAAAATTAATTAAAATTATTATTATTACTATTAGAACCTATTTGTTTTTTATAATAAATTAACTAACCTTAGATAGTTTTCCTGCATTATAGAATGCATAATCAACTGGAATGTAATTAGTGTAACGTAATAATGAGATAGATTGTTTAGCAGCAAATGTTTGTAAATCTTTCTTACTAGAACAATAACTCTTTAATGTTATTAAATGAACAATAAACATATATGTAATAAATGTAGATGGTAAACTATTATTTGGATCGGATCCTTCCATTAATATCTAGTACAGATTATAATATTATGAAATATAAATAATATTTATATTATTATTACTGTTGTTTTTTTTTATATATTATATTATATTGAGATAATTTTATACCAATTTATATAGCATTTCACGTAACATTGAATATGTTTCAATAGAAACATTAGTAGATTTTAGTATTTCTCTTGCAATAACTAAATACAAATCATAGTTAGATTTGAAATTTGGAACATTGTACTTTATAATACTCTTAACTGCTTTATCATAACTTTGAGATTTGATTAAGGTTTCACAATATTGAATTAAATATTTATTTAATACTTCTTTTCCCTATTTTAAATAATAATTAATTTTTAATATATTTTAGATTTTATTTTAATATTATTATATACTCATTTTTAATATAGTAAACCATATATTCATACATATCCACTTGAAGTTTCTAAACATTTATCCCAGTCTCCATTTTTAATATACATATTTAATCCTGCAGATACATCAATAGATACAAGTTCATCTGCTTGTCCATCATTCTTCAGTTGGCTAACATAGGCATTATCTACATAATCTTTGTAACTTGGAGCTATATTTGTAATTTCTTTGGCTTTATTCCACATCTTTCCAATAATATAAGCATCAATTGCTTCCTTATACATGCGTATGCTAATATAGAGTTGAGCAGCTTGATCATATTGTCTATCTTGAATTAAACGTGTACCAACAGTATTAACTACTTCGATTTCTCTTTGAGAAACAAATTTAGCAGATAATTCTACTGCCTTACTCCAAGCTGCATGTAAGATATCTTTGTTCTTAGTAAGAGATTCATTAATCTTTAAATATATATCAATAGCTCCTGAATAATTCTTTTGTTGTTCAAGCATTCTTGCAGAATGAAGTAAATTATTAATTCCAGAATTACCTTTATTAACAATAAAGTTGTTATATTCTTCATTAATATCAGCCAATTTATTTGGAAGATATTCTTTAGTAAACTTTAATGCCTCTTCCCACATACCAGCATCCTTATAGAATTTTATTGCTAAATCTGGACGTTGAGCACGTAATAATAAAGATTCAGCTTTATTGTAATCTTTTTTTTCAAATGTTAATTTAGCTTGTCCAATTAATACTTCTGGAACACTCTTTGAATCATAAGTTTCAGCTACACGAATAGCAGCATCCCAATTTTCATTATGAATATACATTAAAATTGCTTCTCTTGGCTTACCTGCCATAATGAATTTACTTTCAGCTTCATCATATTTACCTACATCTTCCAAGTATAAGGCATGTTTGAAATGAATATCAGAAATCTTATCTTTATCAGTAAATCTACCTAATTCAAAAGCAAATTCAAAAGCGCCATTATCGGTGGCAAAGTCAATAGCAGCGTCTAATAATCCAAATTTGTTTAATAATTTAACTGCTGATTCTGGACTAAGAGATCTAGCCCATAGGTAAGCCACTTGCTTAGCAGAATTTGGACCACCATAGGTCTTTCCAATCTATTATGATAAGGAAAATAGAATAATTAAAATAAGTAACTTCATTTGATATTTATTGCAATATAAGAAAGGAAATATTATTTTAACTTATTATTCGCAACTTACTCTATATGCTTCTTCATACATATTATTAGCACAATACATATTAATGACAGATTTCCAATCATTCTCTTCTAGATAATGATGTTCAGCCATCTTAAAGTTACCTTCTGATTCTAACGTTTTAGCAAGGTATAAATGAGTTTCAGATAATAAATCTTTATGATATGCTGTGACAAGTCTAATCATTTGATCATATTGTTTATTCTTCTTGTACATATTAATAGCAATATCTGGCTGATTAACAGTAATATATAACTTTTCGGCATCCTTAAGCTTACCTATTTACAAAAACAAAAAATATCAATATTTATATTATTTACTATATGTTATATATAAATAACTTTGAATTTATTAATACCTTTCATCTCCATTTCTCTTGCTTGTGAAATGTATAATTCATTAACAGCTTCGGGAGTCATAAATGAAGTTGCTAATGAATGAGCCATTTCCCATTTATTTGCTTTAGTATACATATCAACAGCTCTTTGTGGCTTACCACCTTGTACATAGTATTTTTCAGCTAATTCCAAATCATTAATTTTTTCAAAATGCTCCGCTAAGATAACACAATATTTCTTGGTATTTTCATTTAATTCTAACGAATCAACAATTCCAGATGCTTTTTTCCACTATATATCATTTTTATATATTAAAAAAATAATATAGGAATAATTAATAATCTTTATATATATATATTATATAGGGAATTATATAAAGTTATCCCAATAATATTTCTGTAGTAATACTTACTTGTTTAGAATTAATTGCAGCTTCCATAGCCTTGATAGATTGGCCAGCTTCAATATAATGATTAATTGCAGCTTCAACCTGTTTAATTGAAACTAAATAGTCTCCCCATTGTTCTTCTAAATTAATAACTTCTTGTGGGAAAGCAGTTCTACTAATTTCAACAGCAGCTCTAAATGCTTTTCCTTTTCTGTATGCATTAAATGCTCTTTCATTATTACCTAATTTCTCATATAATTCACCAGCCTATTATTTATTGCAATTAATTATTCAAATAAAAAATCATTAGATAACAGATTGTATTAATAAAAATAATTTTATACTCATATCACCTTTTCATATAATCCAGAATTGAATAAAGCAGCAGCAACTCTTTCAGTTAACTCTGTATTAGACGTTAAACCTTGTTGTTTTAATATATAGGATGCTCTTCCAGGCATACCTTAATATTATAATATGAAAGTTTTAAATATATGTATTAATTACGATTTTATTAAAATATAAATTATGTGTATAAATATTAAATTATATATAAATATTAAATTATGAATAAAATGCTAAATTATACAATTTACCTCCTTTTAAATATAATGAAACAGCACCAACATAATCACAATCTTCTTCTTTGAGTTCACCAGCTTTTTCTTCTTGTCCTGAATCAATTAACCATCTAAAGTAATTCTTTTTAAGTGTAGTTAATTCTGGATGATTTTTAATTTCAGCAACTTTAATAGATTTATCCCATTGATGCATCTCTTGATACATTTGCATTGCTTCTTCGACACGATTCTTTAATTTTTATTATTATTACAGTTAATAAATTATTATAGATAATATAAATATATAATAATATATAAATCTTTTTATGTTAATTATTTACTTGATCTAAATAAATATTTTCAGCAAGTTTGAATTGCTTATCTAATACAGCTAATTTAGCTCTAACTAAATAGTAATCCGTTCCATCATGTTGCTATTAAAATTATCATTAACAATATTATCATCATTATATAATAATAATACAATTATAATTAATTATTCACAAGATAAATAACATTATTGAATTAATAATACAATTTATTTACCTCATTCTTTTTACTTTGAGCAATTTCATTAAGTTTTCTTAGGTATCTAACCTTTGAAACATCACCTAAAGCCGCATAACATCTATTCATATTATTATTACATTCAATTAGTTTTTTTCTTCCTTTTAATAAATAAAAATATACAAAAATAATATATAATATATACTACTACTACTACCTTTCTGCAATTAATAAGTTTCTATTCTTTAAAGTTATTTGACCTAATGTTTTCCACATTGCTTCAGTTTCTGTTGTAATCTCTAATTTCTCTAAAATGCTTATTGCTCTATTTTTATTTATTATTGTTATTAATTAAATTATTTAAAGTTTTTTATTTTTCATTATGTTTTATTATTTAATAAAATATATCGATAATTTTATTAATTTAAAAAAAGATTAATTAAAAATTTAAAATTTATTGTCACCTTTCATAATCATAATCGTCAATTGCTGTTCCAAATTCAATTAAACCTTCATCTAAAGTGTAAGAAACTGTATTTACACCTTCATCAACAATAACTTCTGTCTTTCCATTAATACGTTCAATATCTTCAATTTCACCCTAAAAATATAAAATATTATTATAATTTATATTTTAAATATTATTTCCCTTTTTTATCAATGTATATTAAGTCTGATTATATTTAAGTTAATATTTACTTTAATAGGAAACATTGTAACACGATCTGGTGAATCAATTGAATACCAAATACATAAATTATTTCTACTTTGAGCTACAACAACATCACTATTTGGAACCCACTATAATATTATAATATCGATTTATATAATTATATAAATATTTTTTCTATTTTCTCAATAACCTTCAATATTTTATATAATGACTAAAGTTAATATTTACTTGAACATAACTACAGAAATGAAGTAAGGTTGAACAGCATTCCTTATCTATATCATATAAATATAATTGTCTTCTTTTATCTCTAAATAACAATTTGTTACCCTTTTCAGATAACTAATTTTATATGTAATATTGTAAATATATATATATATATATATATATATTTATCCTTCTTTGTTAATTATTTTTCTTATTGTTATTTAAATATAAAAATGTTAATTTTATATTTTAATATTACCTCTAACCAATCAATTCTACAGTCATGATTAATTGTTGCAACAGTAATTCCAGAAATTAAATCAAGAACATAAATAGTCTGAAGATCAACTAAGTATGCGATTTTCTTTATTTCGCAGTCTACATTCCTTTCATTAATTCTTACACTTTAAAAATTGTTATTATAGTTATTATGATATAATTCAATAACAAAATAAATATATTAATATATATACAGAAAAACTATTAATACTATAATTATTATAATATTAGTATATATATTTATAGTTAACCTAAGTAAATGAGGATTCATATATTCAGTTCTACATGATCCTAAAATTTCGTTTATACCATATGTAAGATCATAAAATAAAAAAAGTTATCTGGGTTAAGGGAAAATATCATTATATTGAAAATTTTATTATAAAATTAATTTAAAAAAAGGATATTCAATCAATGATAATTCTCCTGCATTAAAAACCATGCAAACTTTAGGATTTTCAAAATAAAATTTTTCATTACCGCATCCACTCCATGGAATCTTTTATATTTTAATTAATGAATATATATTTTTAAATAAAAAGAATGTGAGCTTCAATATATAAAATTTAATGTATCTTAATATTTTTATTAATGTTTTTCACTACATATCTACCTCACTTAATTTACAAGTTGTTAAATCACCCATTAACAAAGTATTAGCAGTATTTGCAATTAAAAATTGATCTTGGAATATATTTACCTTAGTAATTGCATATGTATAATGTGATTTTAATACAATTCTTGATCCTGTTGATAATCTTTTAACAATAACTTGACTAGGCGAAACATAAGTAAATTCAAATTTTCCTTTATATCTAGTTCTTTTTAAGCAACAATCAAATAATTCAACTGCACCACATAATGAACCCTATTATTATGATCAATTATTATAGTTTAATATTATTTCCAATTATTATTATTAAATATTTATTAACTTTTGATAAACATTTTTTAAACCATATTTATTATCAAAGAAATACTAACAATTGTTAATCTTGATCCATCAGGTTTCCATGTCATTGCTGATATAGTGTATATATTATCAATAATTTTCATTGGTGCTTCATTCCATTTTTTTTCTGCACTATCATAATTATATATATGTAATCTATTAAAACTTCCAACAACAGCCGTTTGATGACTTGGACTGAATCTCGCAATGGTATATTCTTGTTCTTCTTCATCTCTTGAATAATCAAATTCTTGTATCACATTTCCTGTTATTTATTATATACATATAGCATTGGTATTATTCATTAATAGCATATTTATTAAAACAATGATGATATTTGAATATATTTTTAAAAGATAACCTTTCATAATATATTATGCAAAAAAAGAAAATAAAATTACCATCAAAATCAAAAAATGTAATAACTCTATCATTTCCACCTGCACATATTGATTCACCCCATGCTAATGCTGTTGGTGGAGTTCTACATATAGCAAATTTTCCCTTTTATATCAATATTGTAGTTTATATCATTTATATAATTGTTATAATATTTTTTAAAATATATAAAAATTTAATACTTTATGTTTAAGTTAAATAAACATTTATAAAGTCAATTACTTGTGAAGCTCCTGATATTCCATCATCAAAAAAAAATCTATTTAATGAACCATCTAAATGGCCTGTAATAATAGCATAACCATCAGGGCTACTTGCAGTGGATATAACAGGACTATCTGTTTGGTATAAAGTAGCTGATTTATTAACTTTAAGGTTACCTACTCTTACCTTTAAAAAAGTATCGATATTAATATTATATATTTTACGATATTTTTACTTATGTTTAACTGTAATTTTTTACATGCTTTATTTAAAAAAAATTCATTTATATTAATAAATAAATTTATTATTAATTACTTTTCCATCGAATAAACCAAATACAATTGAATTATTTTGTTCATGTGGCCATGTTAGACAAGTTACTTCGGATGATTGTATAAATTTATTACAAATTGTTTTCTTTTCACCCCATTCAAGTCCAAGTTTATATACAAAAATGACATTATCAGTTTGAGCAACTGCTAATTTAGTTGAATCTGGTGAAAATGCCAATCCACAAACGTGATAATTTTTATTTGTCTATTATTCATGAAAAAAATATTGATGATTGAATATAAAATATCATAATAATTATTAATACACTTTCAATACTTCATAAATAAGAAAATGTTTACTATTGCTCATTTTTTAAAGTAAAAATTAATATACAAACTTTTGGATCTGCAGGTTTTGTTGTAAATCTATCCTTTTTTTCACCAGTTTCATCAAATAAATATATAATTCTATCTACACCAACAACTGCCAATTTTTGATTATTTGGAGACCATGCCATTGCTGTAATTTTAGCAGGAAGATTTCCTGCTGGAATAATGGTTTTAATATGCCGAATTTGCATTTTCTTAATATATTTAAATATAAAAGATGCTCAATTATTTATTTCTTTTTATAAATAATTAGTAGTTAAGGAAAAGGATAAAAATATATAAAATATGAATAATATAATTTTGATTTTAATTTAACACTTATAAATAACAAATTTATCATTAAATAAATTAAATTAAATTTTCATTCTTACAAATTTAATAAGTTTTAATATTTGTTTTTTTATAATATTTAGTATTTTATTTTTATATATATTTAAAAATAATAATTATAAGCAATATATAAATTACTTATATATATATTAACCATTAAATAATTAATGCTAAAAATCACATATTATATAAAATAGTTTAAAACTCAGAAAATAGCATTTAATTAATTTTTAATTTTTAATATATTAAAAATTAAAAATAAAAAAAACAATTTTAATGTTACACGAATTTTAATAAATAATCCGTATTATGTATAATATATAAAATAAGTAAACAATTTTTTAATATAAAAAATGATTTACTGAAAAAATGTGGGTTTATATTGTATATAATTAAATATGTATTTGAATTTAAGAATAATATAAAATATATATATATTATAATTTATAAATAATAAAATAATTTTGTATTTAAAATTAATATTAACACAACTTAAGTAAAATCTTAAAATTAATATTTTTTTTATTTAGAAATTATCATCTGAAATCTTTTTCAAATCTAATTTTTTCATTTTAAATAAGTCTGATATGCCTAATTCTCCATCTTTATCTTTATCAAAACATTTTAATATTTTATCTATATCATTTTTCACAGGTACCTCATTTTGTTTGAATATATCAATATATTTATTTAATATTTCTTTAGACATTATATCAGTTTGATCACTTCCACATAAAATCTATTTTTTATATATAAAAAGATAAGGAATATTTAGTTATTGCTTTTTAAATATATCTTATCATGTTATATAATATATATTTATTTAAATGCGATTAATTTATATATTGAAAAATAATACCGAAAAAGCATTATCATAATCTTTCATTTTAAAAGGATATTTTAATAGCATTTTTTTTAAACTCGAAATCGATTGTGTAGAATTAAACATTTCAGATTGTGCTTTTTCCTCTTTCGTATTTACTAAATTCCTTGTATATTGTTTTATACCACCAATTACATAATATTTTTTATCATTCTTAGAAATATTTGTAAAATATTGATCAAAGCAGGTTTTTATATCATTTGATGATATAATTTGTTTTCCATTTGTAAACCATTTAAAAGCTAAGTTAATTTCTTCTTCAGTTAGATATCTAAGTTTATTTTTTTCTTTTATTTTTTGCTGATTAATTTTATCTTTCAATAATAAAGTTTCTTTATTATTGACTAATTTTGGATTTTTATTAGATAATGATTTACTTGTAGGAGTGGTCCCTTTAGAGTTTGTACTAACAGGTGAATTTGTATTTCTTGGGGTTGAAGAATTATTTACTATTTCTTCATTTTCATATTTACTTTTATTATCCTCATTATCATTTTCTTCAATTATTATATTTTCTTCATCCTCATTCCCTTCACTATTATTATTATCTTGAATATCGGATATATTTTCAATTTTATTACTTATTGGTATTTCATTTTTCATTGATTCAGGTAAATCTTTGTATTGATTTTCATCATCTACTGACATATTAAAAAAAGTATTTAGATAATAAAATAATAAATATTTATGAAGTGCAATAATTTATAAAAATATATATATATTAATACTAATAGCACTATTAAATATATAAATAAAACAATTTAAAAATTTTCGAAAAATTACATTTTAAATATTTATATATTTTTATATATTTAGTTATTATAATAATTGATTTAGAAAGCATATAAACTTTAACCTTTTCTTTATACAATTAATTTAATTAATTAATAATTAAAGTTTTATGTTACCAAAAAAATAATAATAATAATAATAAATTAACTAATCCACCATATGTATAAAATATTTTTCCTACTTTTACAATTTCATTTTTTTTGTATTAAATTTTAAATTGAAAATAAGTATAATAAAAAAATGCTATTCAAATTAATATATTTAATTATTATAATAATATAATAATTTTATTTTTTAAATATAATAAATAATTTATCCAATCATATAGCATTTTATATCCAATCAAATAATAATTTTTTAAAAAAAATTTTCCTTAATAAAAACAACTTTCACACTATTAATTAAGTTCCTTCTTGCATAAACTATATAAAAATGTCTGTAAGTATTAATGAATGAAAATGGCATTAAAATTATTTTATTTATTAATAAAAAGATTTGGAAGTAAAATATAATAATAAATAATAATATACAATTATTATAAAATTATAGAAAGTTCAAGTGTCTGCCGTTAGAGAAGCTATTGCTGAAATCTTAAAGTACTCTAAGGAAGAAAAGCCACGTAAGTTCGTTGAATCCATCGAACTTCAAATTGGTCTTAAGAACTACGATCCACAACGTGATAAGCGTTTCTCTGGTACTATTAAGCTTCCAAATGTCCCAAGACCAAACCTTAAGATCTGTCTTCTTGGTGATGCTTACCACATTGACCAAGCTAAGGAAATCGGTCTTCCATGCATGTCTGTTGAAGACTTAAAGAAGCTTAACAAGAACAAGAAGCTCGTTAAGAAGCTCGCTAAGAGATACGATGCCTTCATTGCCTCTGAAGCTCTTATCAAGCAAATTCCACGTTTATTAGGTCCAGGTCTTAACAAGGCTGGTAAGTTCCCAACTCCAGTTGCTCACGGTGTTGACCTTAACACTAAGTGTGATGAAATCAAGGCCACCATTAAGTTCCAACTTAAGAAGGTTCTCTGTCTTGGTGTTGCTGTTGGTCACGTTAACATGACTGATGATGAAATTCTTGCCAACACTATGTTAGCCATCAACTTCTTAATTTCTCTCTTAAAGAAGAACTGGCAAAACGTTAAGTCTCTTTTCATTAAGAGTACTATGGGTAAGCCAATCCGTCTTTACTAGATTATTTACTTTTTTTTTATGTTGTTTTAAAAACAATTGTCAAGGCGTTACCAAAGTTATCTGATTGTAATAATTGGATAATTATTGGAAGCTGAACTCATTAGACAAATAAATAAAAAAAATTATAAAAATATTTTTAGTTGATTTAATATTTATAAATTAAGGGTGTATGAAGTGTTTTTTGAGGGAATATTGTAAATATTAAAAAAAGGTTATTTGTGTGAAGTAAAAATGAATATGTTATGAAATAAAGATGTAAAACAGGTTAAAAGTTAAATTATATATAAATTTTCATAGAGTGAAAATTAAATAGTCATAAAAATAGTTATTTGTTACATGTAAAAGGTAAAATTAAAGTTTGACGGAAAAATTAGTGAAGACAATAATTCCAATTTAGATAATTAGTTAATAATATAGCAATAATAATTTCAACCGTATTTGGGATGGAGACTTCCCCAACTCATCAAGGGGGTCTACTCATGCTCATGGTACTGAGAGAGTAGAAAGAATTAAATCCAAGTATTGCGCAATGGATGCTTGGTGCCCTCTTAGGAACGTGCCTTCATTTATTTAATAATGGAGTTTATCAAGGGGGTCTACTCATGCTCATGGTACTGAGAGAGTAGAAAGAATTAAATCCAAGCATTGCGCAATGGATGCTTGGTTAGTCTTTAAGGGAAAATTATTAGGACTAAGCTCATGGTACTGAGCGATTAAAAAAACATTTTATTCATCGAATTAAGTATTTGATGAATAAGTTGAATGTTTGATATTCAGGTAAGTTTGTATAGTATTTAATTAGAAGAGTAATACATTTTGTTGCTGTATTTTTTCTTTTATTCATGTATTCATGTAGTACTACTCTTCTCTTGTAAGAATCCAATGTAGTCAACTTTAGCATTTGCATTGTATTTTTATATTCATGTAGCTATTGTTGTATTGTTTCTTGTAAGAGACTGATTCACTCTACATCATGTAAAAATACTATTCACAAGCTTTCTGGTGTCGACATTCTTGATTCAAATTTTTTACCAATTTAAATATTTAATGAAAAGTAAGTCAAACAAGTTTAGTGTCAAAAAGCGATTCGAATTTACTAACAACAAACCAAAACTAGAATTTTTAAAGAAAATTTACAACTAGAATTCAAAAAAAGAAACTTTAAACAAAGCATCGTAACAATTTTTGTACTATCCAGTACTTTTAAGAAGAGAGAGAGAGACAGATTTTTTTTCCATATACGTTATATTTATAATTTTTATTAGTATTTATTTTATATTCAATATTTTTAATTAGAATTTATTATCATGTCAGTCCTTTATATTAAAGACAAGAATTATATCAGACGTGGTACCCGGTCTTATGGTATCCCCTTAGATGATATTCGCTCCTTCTTTATCCGTGGTATTCGATCATGGTCAGTAAATATGCTATGGGAAAAACTCGAGGTTATTCTAGAAGATAAATTTAATTTAGTTATTAGTGTTAAATATTTTCAGACTTTCAATGATCACTTTTTCTTAGTCAAGGTTCATGGTTCATCGAAAGATTGTATTAAAATCTTACACATGTTAAAGAAGAAACTTTCAGTTACCTCAATTTCCTTTTCAGCTCGTAGTAGAAGGAATCACAAATACACTTTTTCCACTCTCAAACGTAAAATTTTAGTTTCTAATAAACATCAACATTCTATTCAACAATCATTTCAACAATCAGTTCAACAATCTCATCAACAATCCGATCTTCAACAAGATCTTCAACAAGATCTTCAACAAGTTTCCAATCATGAAAATATTCCAGATCTACAGCAAACACAATTTCAATCTCAACATTCAACAATTAATTCTAATAGCTCTATCAACTCTGATAACAGTTCAATAGTTGATAGTTCTTCAGTTTCACAGCCATCTAGTAATAGTTCTACTTATTCCTCTGATGCATCATCCATTAATAACAATGACTTTAATAATAATAATAATAGCAACGATTCTTCCTCATCCAACAAGCCTGATAACTTTTCTTTTTGTCTTAGTTGGAACACCAATGGGTGGAATCACGAAAAGAGAGATAGTATTAGCTATTTCACAGCTATTTTCAAACCATTATTTTTATGTTTCCAAGAAACTGGTAATGGTTCTGGATCGAATACAGATTATCCTTGTCGTGTTACTTTGCGAAACTATAGACACTTTTTCAAGAAAGCCGACGAATCAGTTCCGGGAATGAGAGGTTTATATTTAGGTTTTCACAATTCATGTCAAGCCTCACTTGAAAACTTCTCTGGAAAGTATATTATTTCTATTTATACTTTTAGTCTCTGGAATAGATTCAAATGCTCGATTGGTAATGTTTATATGCCTCATAGTCATCACAACATCTATGTTGATCATGCAAAGTTAGAAGTTCGCTTGTGGTTACAAACTCATTCATCCCATCCATCGATTCTTGTTGGTGATTTTAATATGTCTAAAGTAAAATTATCCAACTGGTTATCAACTAATGGATTAGGAGATTGGGAAATTCTTCCGCTTAGAGGGTCTACTATCTCTTGGACTCGAGGTGATCAATCTTCCGACATTGACCATGCTCTTATCAATTCGAAGATGAAAGATCTTATTCACTCAGGATCATTTATAAATAATTTTTATCCTGTATCAGACCATAAGCCACTTCTTATTAATGGTAAAATTATTCCTATGGAAGATTTTTCTAATGACTTTAATGTTCCTAAGAAAACTCTGAAATGGAATAGATTAAAATGTATTGAGGAAAAGGAATCTATTCTCAGTCATAATAAATTCCAAATACTTTCAGCAAAATTCAACGATCCTAATGTTTCTACAGATGAACTTTCCAAAGAGTTTACTTCAACTGCTTTTTCAATTGCAGACGAGCTCAGTATTACTTCAGCAAATAATGTTATAAAGTCTTCATTTCATATTTCACAACAAATTTTTAATCTTCAAAAAATCAAAATGAAGTTGTATAAGAGATTTAAAAAAGAAAGAATTTATGATATAGATGAATTTATTAAAAGAATTAAAATCTACCGTAAACTCATTGATTACATCCACAAAAGATGTAATGAATTTAGGAAGCAAGAATATCTTCATTGGATTAAAACAGGATGTGAGTATATGAAGAGTCATAATCCTAAGAAGGCCTGGAAATGGATCAAGAAAACTGCAAAAATTGGAAAAGATTCTTTCTTTATTGCTCAACCAATTAAAAATAAAAATGGAGAATTAGTTGTTGCTACGGAAGAACAACTAGATGTGTGGCATGATCATTTCGAAAATCTTGCATCAGACCCAAGTGGTGTAAGTCTTGATTTGGAGCATTGGTATGAAGAACCAACGAATAAACGTTTTTCACTTCCTATGCTTGATGAGTGGGATATCAACCAAGATATTAGTATTGATGAAGTCAAGTCAGCTATCCTCACTACTCCAAATTATAAAGCATCAGGTCCGGATGGTATTCCAATTGAATTTTACAAAGCATTAGTTCCATCAAGTAATGATTCTAATAATGCTACAGATAATAATTCTTCTGGTAATACTACTGCAGATAATGATGCTCATGGTTTAAATTTTATTCTTAAATTATTCAACCGTATTTGGGATGGAGATTTCCCCAACTCATGGAATGAATCCAGTATTGTTTCTATTCCTAAGAAGGGTGATTTGACAGATTGTGATAACTATCGAGGTATATCACTTATCAATAATGGTATTAAGTTGATTTCCAAAATTGTCACCACTAGAATCTCAGAATATGGTTTAAAGAATAATTTCATTAGACCTGAACAATTTGGTTTTCGAAAAAAGGAAGAAAGTATTAGTCTTTTCATTTCAATCCAAGAAATATGCCGTAGACGTCAATTAGATAATAAAGAGACATTTTTGGCCTTTTTAGATCTCAGGAAAGCATACGATTCAGTCCCAATCGGTAATATTCTCCATAAATTAGATTGTTTAGGAATCCGAGGTAAGAGTTTACAATTCATCAAAAATTTATATTTAACATCTAAGGCTAATGTCAAATTAGATGGACAATTCTCGAAATCTTTTGATGTGAAGAAAGGAGTCCGTCAAGGTTGCCCTCTTTCTCCTATTCTCTTTAATCTCTTTATTAATGATATATTTAGAGAGTGCGAAGATCTAGGAGTCAGTTTAGGTGACACTCGATGCTGTGGTGGACTTTTTGCAGATGATATAGTTATTTGTGCTCCAACAAGAGGATGCTTAAAAAAGATGCTTAGAAGAGTTAATGAATGGGCATTGTATAATGAAATGGAATTTGGTATCCAGAAATGTTCAACGATGGTGATTCGTCCTGAATCAATAGAAAATCAGAACAAGAGAGATCCAACATTTTACTTAGCAGGACAACCCATTCCAACTACTGATTGTTATACTTATCTTGGTGTTCCATTTGATAAGAATCTGTCCCTTAAACCAGTAATTAAAGCTCTTAATAACAAGGTTTTGAAAGGGCTTTTCTCAGTCAGTAAATTCTTAAGAAATCCTAATATTCCTATTCCTTTCAAAAAACTAGTACTTAACTCACAAGTGATTAGCAGAGTTTCATACTTTGCACCATTACTTGGATCCAACAAAGCTAGGTCTAGGATTGCTCAGAAGCATGTTAACAAAGGAATACGATGGGTTGCCGGAGTTCATAAAGCTGTATCGTTTATATCTTTATACTCTATTTCAAAAGATTTGAATATTCCTCCATTGTCAGCCAAATGTGCGTTAGCTCAGGTTAGATGTTTTAACAAATGGAAAAACTCAAATTGTATTATCTCACACCTTGTCAATTACATTCCTAAATTTAGAAAATACACGTGGTGCAAATCAAGTAGGACACTTGATAAAAAATTAAAGAAACATGGAGATGTTAAAGCAGTTAAAAACTTTTATTGGAAAGATCTCAAAGGGAATTCAATCAAAGCGCAATATTATGATGATAATAAATTTATTGAAACTAAAGATTTTATTAAATTATGTTATGAGTACCCAGAGTTTGCCTATGGCTTCTACTGGCTATTGAAAGCAAGAAGCGGATACAAATTGGATGCTAGAGTTGCCAAAGCTGCCAAATTTGTTGATCCAGTTTGTCCTAACTACTGTCCATGTTGCAAGTGTGGTGTTCAAAGTATTAAACATTGGTTATTAGATTGTCCAACATTTAGAGATATCCGTATTAAACATTATGATTCCATAGTCCAGCTACTAAATTTTTTCAGTCAACGTAATTCCAATAGTCCTATCAATAATAATGAAATTGATAATATCAGTAGAGATAGTAATAACATTAATAGTAATAGTAACAATAGTAGTAATAACAATAGTAATAGTAACAATAGTAATAGTAACAATAGTAATAATAACAATAATAGAAATAATAATATTAGTAATGATAGCAATAGTGAAGATAATAATTCTAATTTAGATAGTAATTTAGTTAATGATAGTAATAGTTCTAATAATCCGGTGAATATTAATGTGTATGATTATTCTAGTGTGTGCAGTAAAATATTTAAATTCCTTCTTGGGGGAAGAAGTTTTAACAATATCAATTACAATTCAAGGGAATGGAAAGAACTTTGCAAGTGTCAGATTCAATCTGGCACTAACGAAGGAACACCATTCTTGACGGTAACCGCGGAACTTCTAACCAAAATCATGTCTTTTGCTATTGGCCAGCAATGGTCAATGTTCAAAAGGTTTGAAGCAACATCCAAGAGCGTCAATGCTGAAGAAACAGTAAGACAGGCCAGGAGGGCCAGCGCAACCAATGGAGATCATAATTTTGTTCCATGACAAAATTTTGATCTTTGGCTCGGTGTCCCATTGGAAGTCAAATACAATTATTATACTTTAGTATGATAGTGGCTTTCTTACTTTAATTAAAATTACTAGAATACATTATACCCAATTTTTATTCATTTGTGTTTATTTAAACATATTTTTTTTTATTTTTATTTTAATTTTAATTTTTTTATTACATGTATTATAATTTTAATTAAATTAATAATAAAGTTTAAAATATTTGATGCCGTTAAAAAAAAAAAAAAAAAAAAAAAAAAGTAATTTAGTTCTAATAATCCGGTGAATATTAATGTGTATGATTATTCTAGTGTGTGCAGTAAAATATTTAAATTCCTTCTTGGGGAAGAAGTTTTATCAATTACAATTCAAGGGAATGAAAAGAACTTTGTAAGTGTCAGATTCAATCTGGCACTTACGAAGGAACACCATTCTTGATAGTAACAGCGGAACTTCTAATCAAAATCATGCTTTTTGATATCAATGGTCAATGTTCAAAAGGTTTGAAGCAATATCCAAGAGCATCAGTGCTGAAGAAACACAGGAGGGCCAGCAACCAATGAAGATCATAATTTTGTTCCATGACAAAATTTTGATCTTTGGCTCGGTGTCCCATTGGAAGTCAAATACAATTATTATACTTTAGTATAATAATGGCTTTCTTACTTTAATTAAAATTACTGGAATACATTATACCCAATTTTTATTCATTTGTGTTTATTTAAACATATTTTTATAATTTTTATTTTTTTTATTTTTAACATGTATTATAATTTTAATTAAATTAATAATAAAGTTTATAAGTATTTGATGCTGTTAAAAAAAAAAAAATGATGGAAAAATTAATATTGAAGAAATGAAACAGTAAGTAGGATGAGTAAGATAAAAAATTTGCTCCATAATAAAATTTAATCTTCGACAACATTCTGAATTTGCTTATAGTTACTACTGTCTACCATTATTTGATACCATTAAAAAAAAAAAAAAAAAAAAAAAAAAAAAAAAAAACTGAAAGTAAATAACAAATATAAGTGTGCTAAAGCTAAATGATCATTTTGTTCTAATTATTATCCATGTTACAAAAGTAGTAATCAAAATATTCAATAAACGAATGTCCAAAATTCAATGATATTAGTAATAAGTATTACAATTGCATTGTCCTATTATTTAATTATCTTGGCAAAAGTAATATTAGTAGAAATAGTAATAATAAAAATAATATTAATAATAATATTAATTATTATTATATATAATATTCATTTTTTGTTTTATTAATGTGTAATTAAATTTTATTTTTAAATTTTTATAGGCTTTTAAATTTATTTTTAAATCATTTTTTTAATTAAAATAATTTTATAGGTTTTAAATTATTTGTTGCAGTTAAAATATATATATATATATATATAGTTATATAAGTTTATAATAACATTAGAGATAATAATTATATCTCCTGCAAAAATTTTAATTTTTGATCTTTTAAACCCATGATACTTTTTTTAAAAATATTCAATTTTTACCAAAAAAAAAAAAAATTTATATCAGAATATTAAACAAGAAAAATTTTCATTAAGAAATATGAATCAAAAAGTTTGCTTCTATTTTTAAGATTTTTGAAATGTAAAATATAATTATTGATTTTTTTTATAATTATTAGATATAGAGTTTTACTTTTCTTATATAAGCTATATAAGTTTATTTTTGTATTATTGATATTAATTAAATTTTCATATATAATGTTATCTTACATTCTTATTCTTTTTATAATAAATTAATGTACTCCTATTCCAGCAGTTAAAATCATAGTAAAAAAAAAAATGAATGTAATTTTTAAAATTAACTTAATTTTCACAAAAAAATGAATGTATTATTTTAACAAAAATTCCAAACTTTAAAAAGTTTATATAATATTAAATATAAATAAAATAAAGATATAAATTAAAAAATTTATTTTACAAATAAAATAAAAAGTGTAATATAAAATATATAAAGTAAAATAGAAATTAATAATATTATTTAATTTCAAATATAAATAAATAAAAACTTGAATATATTGTATAATTTAGTTTGGATTTTTTATACAAAGGAAATAAATAAAAATGAAGTTTGAATCGGAAATTTTACACCCTCCAAAACCACAACCTGTAAATAATTTGATAATACTATAAACATATGTAATTTAAACTCATAATTCACATTTTTAATTCTAGAATAATAATGATAATAATAATTTTATATACATATAATATTTGATAGCAAAGAAGAGGATATCGTGTAAAAGATTATATTATTATTCAAAGAAGAAAAGATGAAGCAGAATTGGAAGAAATGGAGAAACAAAATAATTACTATAAAATGATGGATAAAAAGGTATACTATTTACAAGATCATGAACAGACATTTATATAAGAGAAGAGTTGTAATCTAGTAAAATACTAATTTATATCCTCAAAAAATAAAAGGCAGATTTTGAAAGAGCAACAGTAGATGCTACTAGAAGATATAAATTATTTAAAAACTATACACAATTAAAAAATATACAAAGAGAGCAATTTGAAGAAAGACAACAAAAGTAATAAATATAATACTATATTAAAGAATGTAACTTTCTTTTAAATATACTTAGAATCATTAATATATTAAATAAAAATATTATAAATATATGTTAAAGATTGGCTGCATTATTCGAAAAAGATAAAATTGAATGGACAAAATTAATAGAAGAAAATAGAGAAACAGTTTTTGATAGAATACAAAATATGAAAGATGAAATTAAAATTTTAAGAGAGAAAAGAGAAGCTAGACAAAAAAAAGATAATGATAATGCATATTATAATTTATGGAAGTTAGTACTTTATATTCATATCACAATAAGAATAGAATATATATATTAAACACTATATTGATATACATATATATTTTTTTCTTTTTACTATTTCGGAAAATATAAAAGGAATAATTGTCACGAAATTAGAGGTATTGAAAGTAAACTAAAAGAAAAAGAAGTAGCAGCTGCATTAGAACAACAAATAAAACAAAAAGAAATTGCCAAAAAAGCAGAAATGAAATGTAATATAAAAAAAAAAAAAAAATTAACAAAAATATGAAAATAAATATTTAAATTAATATATTAATATATTAATATAAATGATTGATAATATACTATAATAATAATAATAATAAAATAATAATAAAAGATACAAAAATGTGGGATGCTTTAGCTGAAAATGAAAGATTGAAAAAGGTTGAATATTATAATAATGAAGAACAAAAAAGGAAATATATGGGACAATATATAGGTAAATGTTTAGAAGAACAAATTGAAGAAATCAAGAAGAGAAGAAAAGAAGAAGAAAAATTAAGAGATATTGAAAAACAATATGATGTAAATAAAAGCACAATAATAAATTTTTATATATTAAAAACAATACAAAAATAATAAACTCAAAATTTATTATTTTAATGGTTTTATAGTTAGAACGCATTAAGATGATTCAACTTGAAGATCAACGTAATGAAATGATAAGAAAGCAAAATGCTTTTAATACAAGACGTGAAATAGAAGAATTTAATAAAGAAAGTATAAAAAGAAAAGCAGAAGAAGTTCAAAAAGAACTTGAAATGGATCTTTGTATTATTGAAGAAATTAAGAAAGAAATGGATAAGGATGTTGAAGAACAAAACAAAAGAAAAAGAGAAATTAAGCGTGAAATGGACTTATTCATGGATCATATTAATAGACAAAAAATAATTGAAAAAGAAAGGCAAAAGCAAATTGATGAAGCATTCCTTCAAGAATCCAAAAAGGTATATAAAATACAATAAATATAACAATATATAAAAAAGTAAAATATTAAATCATATTTTTATTTATTTATAAAAAATTTTATATAAATAAATATTTTATAGAAAAATAAATTAATGTATGAAAAGTGGAAACAAGAACAGGAAGCAAGAAATAAATTAATGAGAGAAGTTATGAAAACAAGACAAGAACAACTTAATGAAAAATGTAAATTACATAAATTTGTTAAATATTTATTCTATATATACAATTCTACTTATGATATATCATTAATGATAATCATTCCTGAAAAGAAAAATAATAATAATAAAATAAAAAATTAATAATAACATTATTAATAATAAATATATAAATAGTGGAAAGAAATAAGCTTGAACAAGAAGAAAATAAACGTGAAATGGAAAAATTAATTGAAAATGTTAAAAAATATGAAGAAGAAGAAAAACTTAAAGCACAAAAGATTCTTGATGTAATTAATAATAATTATTATAAAACTTCAAAGAAAAAAAAAATTTTTTTGATAACTAATTTATAATAAATATTTCAGAATAAAAGACAATATTCAAATGATTTATTAGATCAAATAAATAATAAGCGTATACATGACGAAAAAATCCGAAAACAAGATGAGGAAGATTATCAACGTAGTTTGGTAAACATTTATAAAAGATATAATGTTTATTAGTATCTTTATGTTTTTAACCTATATATTTTATTAAATATTTGTATATATATATTATCTGCTTTATTCTTTTATACATTTAAAAAGAAACAAAAACAAGAATATGATGATTTACTTGAAAAGACTAAATTACTAGAACAATTTAAAACAAAGTACGTATTTAAATATATTAAATACTTTAAAAACACTATAATATTATTAATAACTATTTTAACAATAAATAGATTAAAAATTGCACAAATTCAAAAAGTTGATAATTCTCACTATAAACAATTCCCAAACCCATCACTATATCAAACTTATACACAAAATAGACTTTATGATTCCCTTGTAATGAGAGAAGCTGCAGAATCAAATTCAAACTAAATATGAAAAATAATAATAATAATAATAATATGTATAATACATTTTCTTATATTATTACTATATCTAAAAGAATATATATATATATATATATATATATATATAATATTTATTAAATTAATATAAAAAATAATAAATCCTTTTTCTGACGTTTTTTGTTTTTTGTTTTTTGTTTTCACTTCTTTATCTATTTTTACATATATTTATGCAAAAAATAAAAACTTTTAAATAAATTTCTAATTTATATTTATTAATTTATACCGATATTCTAAATATTTTATTCATAAATAGTTTTGATTAGAATTTTATTAAAAAAGATAAATATACTTTATTGACAATTCTAATTCTTAATTAGTTGCTTTTTTATAGAATCATTTATATTATCAACGTATAGCTTTAAAGAATATATTTCTTTATTTGATTTTAATTCTGAAACACTACTATCATTACTGGTATTAATTTGTTCTAGATTCTTAATACATTCTTTTAATGAATCAATGCATTCTTGTATTTCCGAAGATTGATTATTTAAATCTTTTGTTTTTGGGATGTCAATTATATCTATATCATTTTTATTATCATTATTATCAAGCTGTATTTTATCTTGTTGATTTATTTGAAGATTTAAATTTATTTTTTCTAATTCCTTTTTTAAACAATCTTGATATTTCTTTAATGATAATACTTGCTCATTCTTGTTTTCTTGTTTATATGTTATTTTAATCTAATCAAATAAAATATTATATAATAATCATTAAATAAATAATTCATTATTAAAATTTTAATTACAATTAATATAATTACATTTTTATTTTTCTCGAAAATTGGCACACCAGACACAATATTAATAAACTGTTGCTGATATGGTTCAGTAACAATTGTCTTTAGAATTTCTGAATGAATTGTAGTCTATAATAAATTTTATATAATAAATTTTATATATATGTAAATACATTTTTGTTTCGCGATTTTTTTTTTAGCAACACAAATAATAAAGAATATTATTAATTCTTGTTTTAATTTAATAAAAATTAGAAATTTACCACACCAAATTGCGTTATTGAAAGAAATGCTTTATGTTTTAAAACCCAATTATTTGAATTAAAATAGGTATGATATAACAACTCTAATAACTCGGTAGCTTTATTCTATATTGTAATATTATTTTTTTAATTATATATAAATTAATTTCTCAATACTTAATAATATTTTAAAAATAAATTTTATTTTATATAAATTGTTATAATAGTTTACAATATACTTAGAACTGAAATCAACTTGACCACAAGAAGAGAGAAAATTAATAATAGATACATGTGGTATTAGTTCATACTTTAAATAAGGAACTTTAAAATGCCAGTTCTCAATAATTTCTAAAATTTTTATAACATCTCCTGGAGCATATTCTGAAATAAGTGAAATTGATATATCAATTAATGATTCTAATGTTTTAAACGACTTTTATTTATAAGTTAAAATTAGTATAATAAAAAATATAATTATTATTATTAGTATCAGTATTAGTATTAGTATTATTATTAGTATTATTATTATTATTATTATTATTATTATTATTATTATTATTATTATTATTATTATTATTATTATTATTATTATTATTATTATTATTATTATTATTATTATTATTATTATTATTATTATTATTATTATTATTATTATTATTATTATATTATTATTATTATTATTATTATTATTATTATTATTATTATTATTATTATTATTATTATTATTATTATTATTATTTTATTATTATTATGTTTATTATTATTATTATTATTATTATTATTTTATTATTATTATGTTTATTATTATTATGTTTATTATTATTATGTTTATTATTATTATTATTATTATTATTATTATTATTATTATTATTATTATTATTATTATTATTATTATTATTATGTTTATTATTATTATTATTATTATGTTTATTATTATGTTTATTATTATTATTATTATTATGTTTATTATTATTATTATTATTATTATTATTATTATGTTTATTATTATTATTATTATTATTATTATTATTATTATTATGTTTATTATTATGTTTATTATTATTATGTTTATTATTATTATTATTATGTTTATTATTATTATTATTATTATGTTTATTATTATTATGTTTATTATTATTATGTTTATTATTATTATGTTTATTATTATTATGTTTATTATTATTATTATTATTATTATGTTTATTATTATTATTATTATTATTATTATGTTTATTATTATTATTATTATTATTATTATGTTTATTATGTTTATTATTATTATTATTTTCTTATATTTAATACTATTTATAAAATCATTTATAAATTAATATATTTACTGAATAAGCATTCATTTGTTCATTTTCCTCCATGGATTCTTTTAAATTTGCTTGAATAGCAGTTTTACAATTTCCTAATAACACAATTGATACATCTTGTAACTTTTTAATTTCCTGTGATGATAATGATAATATACTATTATTATCTAAATATTTCTGTATAGCCTTAATAGGTAAAGAGCACTTATTAAAAGCATATAAAGCTATTCTTTCGTCTGAATGTTCTAATAATGGACATAATATATTCTCCCAAATTTGCAGTGCAATTTTATATGTTTGTTCATCCCTATAATACAAATCATTCATATTGATCATATTTAAGAGACACAATTTTTGTTCCACCTCCGTGCTACATATATCATCTGATTGTGAAAAGGAATATAAATTTTTCACTATTGAATTATCATTTTTAATATGGATATTTATTCTAATTAATTTATATAAAAGTAACTTAATTGAATCTTGAATTGTTGTATCTTTCAATAATATTAATAATTGGTTTAACTGGCTTATATGATTTAACTTTTATACATGTATATATATTTTTATATAAATTAATTTATTATGATTCATCATAACTATAATAACTATAAAATAAAATAAATATATTTATATATATAGTTACTTGTATATTATTTTCAAGATATTTAAATATATTACACCATGATTCAACAAGCATAGTTTGAATTATCTGATTCTCATAATATATTAACATCGAAAAATAATGCTATATAAATAATATATAAACGGCATATTAATATAACTTTTAATAGCAATTTAAATATATTTAATAATATTTAAATAAATTATATACTTTTTCCCAAAAACTAAATAAAGAATAATGAATATAATGAGGAAGTAAAGATAAAGTAGTAATTATTGTTTTATCCAGTGTTGATATTTCATTAGCTTCCTCTGACAATGGTAATTCATGGCGAATTAAATCAGCTGAACATTTATCAATACAATTAAAATAACAATAAAGAATACTTGTATTTAAATCTTCCCCTTTTATATGATTTTCCATTCCAGAAGCATTAACAGTGAATAATAAACTTCGTTGAATAGATTCAGAAAGTTGATAAAAATGACGTAATATCACATCAAGTTGTAAAAGTTTTGAATAATAAAAATCATCACTAGATAGTATTTTTTCATAATTATCATTAACATTTATATCAACATATGTAAATCGAATAAAATAAATTATATAATTCAATTTTTGTTTATCATCAAGTTTTTTCGACGAGAAAAAATGTGAAAATATTATATCAATTGGTACTACAACATCATTAAGTTTAGCTAGAGTATTAACTTGTTCTTCATTGAATGATTCGTATTCAAAAAATAATAATGATAATTGGCTAAAAAAAAATGTAAAAACAGTTAATTTCTAATTTGTAACTTAATTTAAAAACAATATACAAACTTCAAGTAAATAAAAAATACTTACTATTTTATATATAAACATAAATTTATAAATCTTATTAAAAAAAAAAAAAAAAAAAAAAAAAAAAGTTAATAAAATTATATATAAATCATAAAAACATAATAATTTTAAAATAATAGATATACATACACTTTAAATAATGGGTAAGATTCATCGATAGAATAAATACTTATATAATTTGAATGTTTGAGATATAATGAATGAAAATGAGTAAAATAAAATCTAAAATTATGTTATTAAATACAATGATAATTAATCTTACTATATTTTAAATATTTTAAATGCACTATAAATATATCTATATATAATAATATAATAATAAATATAATTCAAAGAAAATGCATACTTTATCAGAGTAATATTACGTTTTATCTGATCTTTTTTAATATTATTAATTTTAATAAATTCAACAATTTTATCAAAATTAATTTTAATATTATCATAACATAAGTTTATAGATTCATCTAACTATTATATATAATAATACATTAATTTAATATTGAGAAAAAGAAATTAGATTTCCAGTGTTATTTCATTTACTTATTATAAAAATTTAAGATAAGTTTTCCTTTTTTCCAAACCTTAAAATACTTTGATATATTATCTATAAGTTTTTCTGAGCATGATATTCTGATTAGATACTTCCAACTCAAATTTAACAATTTAAAATCATTTGGTAATACAGTACTAAGAGAAATTAATAGATCACATACTATGGATATTATAAATATTAATAATAAATAAAGTCATAATTAAAAATATTGAAAAATAGTATAAAATTACTTAAAAAATCAATACTAAATATAAAAATAGATTTCAATTTTTTAATATATTACCACTTCCATAGCTTTTATACAATTGTGGGGTATTATTAAATTCTTGTAATATTGTCATATATTTTCCTGATATATTCCCAATATGAAATTGTAAAAGTTCCATAGTTAAAACATTACATTTTTTTATAGAAGAATTAATTAAGCTTGATAAATTTACATTATTCTTTTTAAAATTCTATTCAACAATGATTCAATAATTAGAATATAAATTTAATTAACTTTGGTAAATTAAATGTATTTAAATATATATAATTAAGCTATTTAAATTATTGAATGTTAACATCAATACCTGTAACAAAACAAATGTTTGAGTACATTCGTAAAATATTTTTGAATTAAATTCATTAAATTTATTATTTCCATTCTGGTCATTTTTGAATAATTCATTTAAAAAGGTAAAGGAATCATTGTCTATACTGCTGTAGTAATATACTATAAATGCTTTTATTAATAAATTTAAGCAATTATAATACTATACCATCATTAAATATGATTTTTATTAAAATATTAGGAAAGGAAATGGGAAAAAAAAAATAAATAAAAATAAATAAATAAAAACTATGTTTTAATTAATATTTTAAAACATATATAATTACATTAACAATATCTAGAATAGTTTGCTCATTGTCAAAATCATTTTTATTGTTAGCTTCATCCTATTAACATTTTAATATATAAATTATTTAAAAAAATTACATAAGTTTTTATTCTTTTTCTTTTTTTTTTTCTCCATTTTCTTCATTATTTCATATTCCTATCAACCTTTAAAAGTAACTTAATAAAAAAGGTTATAACATTTATTTTTGATAATTCAATGTTCGGTATAATTTTAATGAAACTTTTAGTCAACTCCGTTTTTTTGTTAATACTTAATTCATTATTATAAATAGCGTATTAAAAAAAATAGAATTAAGAAATATAACATCTTAAGAAATATTGGGATTTTAAAATATGAAACAGTTGATAATTTGTATAAAAAGGATATTATTAAATTTTCATATATTTCATTAATTTCAAAGCATTTTGTTATATCTATTTTTTCAAAAGACTCCAGTACTGTAAAAAAATCTACAAAGTCATCATTATTGTTGGCAATATTTAATTTACTTATAAAATCTGTTTTTTCTTGAATTATATCTTCTATTTTACATTTTAAATTATTAAGTAATTGCCCTTTTTCCAACGATAATTCCATTTTATTACTATACTATTTTGTTACAATAAATTAATTCTTATATTTAATTGAAAATAAATGTTAAAAATTTAATAAATATAGTTATATAATGAACTTTCATTATATGATATTATTATAAAATAAAAATAACAATTTATTCAATTAATAAATTTTTAAGCATTAAGGCAATAAAAATATATTTCTATTATTATTTATTACTTAACAAAAAAAAACTGTAGTAAATTTTTGAATTATTACTATTATATTAAGCGTAATATAATTGGTTAAGTTTTTTAAAAGATAAATAAATATTTTATAATATTTAATTTTTTTTTTAAATTTTTTATAATTATTTTATAGAATTTTTAAATTTGGATACTAATAAATATGATATTAACTGCATAAAAAGGATTTTACATATAATATCATTTTATTAATTGTAGTATTTCTAGTAAATAGCTTTATTATTTTTTCTTGATTTATTATAATTTACTATTTATATTTTAATATACTATTGAATTTTGCGTTGGAAAAGATTTAACATAAGTTATAAGAAATGTATGGACTCCTAAATAAATGAAATAAAAAAAAAAAAAAAAAATCTGATTTTTTTTTTTTTTTTTTTTTTTTTTTTTTAGAATATATTGAATTAATTAATAACATATAGCATACATAATTAAAATAAGAAATTATAAAAATGTATTAGTAATTGAAGTTTTAAAATTCAATTATAAACGTTTTTATATAGAAAAAAATAAAATAATAATAGTAATACAAGTAGAAATAATAAAAAAAAAAAAAAAAAAATGATGATTTTTTTAGCCAATTATGAAAATTTCATGGAATAAATAATAAGTATTTTATTTGTTTAATGAAATTAATGTTTTAAACTTTAATTTAAAAAACCTGAGAATTTATAATTGTTTTTTTTTTTTTTTTTTTTATTTAATTTTATTTAGTTTGATGTTAGTATGTATCTTGAGAATTTATGTGCTTTGAAAAGTAAAGTAGCGATAGTATATGAAAATATTACTAGTAGTAAACTTAAAGTATTTCATTAAAAGAAATTTTAATTAATGCAATTGAAAAAAAATATTATTTTGATAAAATGTATTTTTATAATTCCTTTTGTGGTTAAATTTATTTATATCTTGAATTTAAAATTTCTATTTGACTATGATGATAAAAAATTATGCAAGGTCTGAATATATTTTTTATAAAAAATATATAATGACTAAATTTAAAGTTTTCAATCTGAGTCAATTTAAATTTTAAAAAAAAATAATATTACTAATAATAAAAAAAAACTAACGAAATAAAATATAAATAAAATGTCTTAATAAAACAAATCTGATCTTCTATTAATAATATACAAAACAAAAATTTAAATATATAAAATATAGAATCTATTTTCTATTCGATTAGCACCAAATATTATCTTTTTTTTTGTTGTTATTGTTGTTTTTTTCACTTTTGTTTTTGTTAAGTGTTTGTATTTAATGTTGATTTGGTAATATTGCAATTTTTTTTTTTGTTTTTTTTTTTTACTTTCTTGTCTTTTTAACTCTTAACTTATAAACTTCTACAACGCCTGCAACACCATCAACCTTAAGTAATTTACTTTTGGGTATACGATTCCAAGTAAAACCTCTTTCTTCAACTCTAGTCAAAAATGAGTTAATTACATCAGCATCTCTTCTTTCCATGGCAACAAAAGCTTGAGTATGCGGACCGCAAACATGTACAAGAGTATTAATAAATGGATCTAACATTTCAATATTGAAAACACAATCAGCTGCTAATACATAATCATATTCAATATGGTCTGGTGTTTCAGGATCATAAATATCTTTTGATACTGGCTGTTCCCAATCCAATTCTTTTACAAGGGCTTGTCCAGCAAAAGTTGTGTTATCACCTTCTAATTCTTTTGTTGTATCAATATTTTTAAATTCTTTTTGGGTTTTTGAAAAATTTGGGATATTACTACCAACATTATCTTCTAAAATAAAAAGAGTATCTTGTCTGTCGGTGAAAATTGTATTAGCACCTAATAAAGTAACTAAAATACCAGTAAGACCGCAACCACTACCAAGTTCTAAACAATATTTTCCTTGAAGTGGAGGTTTAGAGATAGAATTTGACTTTTTTCTAAAAATATTATTTAAATAATCACTTAAAACATGACTCGCATCCCAAATAGTAGTACCGGTTAAAAATGAAGACTGGTTTTGCTTTATTCTTATTGAAATGTTTCCAAAAGAATAATCAATATAAGCTAAATGTTTTGTACTAGCCATCCCTTCAATTTAAAAATTTTTAAAAATATAATTGAAAATTACTTTATATATATATATTTCTACTTGTGTATTAAAAAGAATATAAGAAAATAAAGGCTATTATATCCCTGCTTTAAATTAATATATTATTGTTTTTCCTCGTCTGTTTTTTCAGTAGCAAAATAATTCTGAAATTATATGTTTAACGCCAAACTACTAATAGAAATTCGAAATTTTACGATATTCAATTATTTTATTTAATATGTATATAATTAAATTTAATAAATCACTCTTCAAAAACAAAAATTCAAGTAATTGAAATACACTTTTTTACTCTTAGATAAGTTTAATATAAACACCTTCTTCAATTATTCTATATTGATTTTTTTTTTAATAATTTTCAAGCATTTAAAAATTTTGTAACCAATCATATTTTACTTTTAAATAATTATAATTATAATAATTAATAATAATACTATTTTATAAATGATTTAATAATTTAGAATTTTAAAATTCCCATTTGTTAAAATATGGAAAGTGTTATTAATGAAGTTGCCGAAAAATGCAAAAAGCAATTAAAAGCTTTTGCTAAGTAAGCATTAATATATGTTAAGATATATAGTAATATATATGTATATGTATTAAAATATAAATCATTTAAATTTCAAAATGTAATTAAAAATTATTATTATTTTAATTATAAATGCTGAAATATAAAGATGTGTTGATAAACATCCATCTACTTACGATTGTGACTGCAAAAAACAAAAAGAAGCTGTTCAAAAATGTTCAGAAGAAAAGTATATATGACATCCTCTATATAATCATTTTAATTATTTATAGAAAATGATGTGTATAATAAATTATAATTTTCACTAAATTTTAAACTTTTTTTTTTTTCAAATTAAATACAAATATTTATTTAATCATAAATAAAACATTTATAGTTCAAGATTATTAAAGCTTATTAATAAGCACTGTAAACAACAAAGTGTTGCTTATGATAATTGCGTCAGTAATAACAAATTAAATCCAGAATCAAAATGTTTAGAACAATTCCGTGCATTATACTTATGTTCTCAAGTTATTCAAGAGGGTGCTAGAACTGGTGATAGACTAAGAAAAATCGAAAGAAGAAATAATAGACTCAACAAAACCAAAGCTTAATTAAAAAGATATAAATACCTATTATAATTTATAATTTATTAAAAAATATATATACATATATAAAATTCTTGTTTGAAAATTCTTTTAATTATATTTGCAATTTCTCTATTACAAGATATATTCTTATACACCATATGTTATATAGTATTGCAAAATGAAAATTCATTAATATGTAAACGTTAGCATTACTTTCATTAATACCCTTAATAATATATAATAACATAATGAAATAATATAATTCATATTAAAATAAAAGAAATTCATATCAATATTTTTATTATAATAGATTATTTAAGTATATAAACGAAAAAATTTTAATTAGGTGTTATGTTTATATATTAATAATAATATTTTTATAGTTGATATTTGAATTATGATAATTAAGTAATATATTTATTTTATTTATGTATGTATGATTTGTATGATTCTCATTTACTTTACAAAATTTTAAATATGAATCTTGTTCTATTATTCTTGAATAGATTTGAAATAATATAATAAAATGTGAAATATTATTAATTAAACTATAATTCAGGGATAATAAGTAAATATATTAAAAAAAAATAATAATAATTATAATAAAAATAATAGTATTATTTATGTAAGTATTTAAATTGTATCTTAATATATTTTAGTGCTAATATTTTAGAAAATATGTTAATAACAACAAGTTAATAATATTATTATATATATTAACAATTCTTCAATATGAATAATTATAATTATAATTATAAAACATTTAAAAAAAAATTAAATAATAAAAAAATTGTAAAAACATACATTATGTAATCAATCTTTCTTCCTTCATTTATATCTTTTAATAATCAATATATTAACATTTATAGTACTAAATAATAGTAATTATGTATATATATTGGTTGATTTTAAATTAAATTTATTTTCTCCAAAATAATATTAATTTGTTAACAAAATTTTACTTTAAAAGTAATTAAAAAAAATAATGCTAATGAATATAATGAACTTTATTCAAATATTAAAAGTTATAAATATATATATATAAATGTTGTAGTTGTTGTTGTTGTTTATTTATTTATTTCATTATGTTTTTTACTATTATTGTTAATATAATTAAAATACAAAATATACTATATTTTTAATATTTTTAATCATATATAGTCAAAATATAGAAAATCATAGTTAAAGCTAGCTAAATATTTTAGTTCATTGGTTGTATTTAAGTTATATTTATATAGATGAAATAATTAAATTGTATTTATCGTAGAATTGATGATTCTAATATTATTAAAATACAATATATATGAAAATTTGTTTATTACATAATTAAAATAGTTATAAATTTTTTAAAATAAAAAATAAGTGATTATTTATTTAATAAAAGTATTTAATAAAACTTTTTTTTTATGTTTCATAGGTGCTTATTACTTATTTTATTTTACATTTTTAATGATTAATTTATTTAAGCCATTAACATAAAAAAAATAAAATATAAAATTTCTTTTTTAAAAAAATTTCTACATAATCTAATCATTTGCTAACCCTAACCATTTAAAAATAATTAAATATTTTTAAATAAAAATCTTTTTATTATGAGAGTTAAAATGAAAATTTGACATCAATAAATATATATTTATTAACATTTATATTTATAAATAAAATAATACGTTATTACATTATTATTTTACTTATTATAACTCTTTTATCTAAAAAGAATTTAGTAATTTTTTAATATTAAAGCAAAACTATAAACTATATAGTCGTTATTTAGATAAAATACATATAATAAATTATATTTACAAAACCTTGCATTCTTTATATGGCAAATAATAAAATAGAAGAAATTAAGCATTTAAATACATAATAATACTGTAAAATTTTTTTATTTTATATAGCATAATTTTTACCTTTTTTTTTAAAAAAAAATATGTTTTTGCCAATTAGTAATTGACCTTTTTAATTAATCTAAAAAAGGTAAAAGTATTTATTGTTTTAATTTTAATATATATAATAAAAGATAAAAAAATGATGAAAAGATGCATAATAATAGATTATCAACATTATTTAAGAATAATAATTATATTTTTTTAATTTATAATAAAAATTATTATTATTATTATTATTTATAAAATATATAATTTAAAAAAAAATATATAATAGTTTATTTATTATAAATTATTATTTAGAGATAAAATTAAACAATAAAAGAAATGTTTATTGATTAAAATCTTATAAAGTGAGATTTAAATTTGAAAACCATTAAAATTAAATATAAACTATCCTTAATTTCACATTACAAAGCAATGTCATGTATATGAAAGTCAATTTATTACATATTCTTTTTATGTTAGTGAATAAAAATAAAATAAAATAAATTACTATGATTATTTTTAATTTTTATATTATCATTACTTTATAAAAATGGGGTAACTTTTTTTTTTATATATATATATATGAAAGCCATTTTATTTTTTTTATTATAGTTTCATTCATATAGTATTCATATTTAGGTAAATATTTGTTTTAAAAATCATGTTATATTTTGAATGAAATTATTCAAAATAAATTAATTAAAATTGAATATTTATTTAATTAATAGGATTACAAAACTTTAATTTATAATATATATTTTACTTTTTTTTTTTTTAAGAAAGAATATTCATGATTATATAAAGATTCATAAAGAGTATTTAATATATTTTGTTTAAATTTATTCTTTTTCTTTTAAGGATAATTTTATCATAACATTATTAGTTTATAAAAATAATAATTAAACAATATTAAAAGTAGTTATTAAATAATTTTATCTAAAATATAAGTTGAAAAAGAAAAATGTGATCAAAGTTAAAAATCATTTTAATTAATTAATTATTATTTATTTTTTTAAAGAAAAACAAAATAAAATATTAAAAATAAAAGTAATAGTTATACTTTTTTTTTAATAATAAATATTAAATTTATATAAATTAAAAAGCTAAAAAAAAATGGATAAAATATAACACTTTAAAATGATATTTTATAATGAAATAATGTATGATATTTTAAGTGTTCCTTTTATTGTATTTAATTTTGATATTTTATTTTTTAAAAATTCATTCTATTGCATAAATTTCAAAAATGTTAATATACTTTGAAATATATGATAATATATAGTATTTTTTAAATTTAAACGAAGAACAGGTGAAATAATAATAAAAAAAAAGAATATAATTATAAATAATTTGGTTATTAATTACTTAATTGCAAGTATATATATGTATATATCATTTGTAAATTTTAGACTTCATTTTAATATATAAAAAAAAATGAGTATTTCTTATTTAAAAATTTTATTTATTAATAAATTAAGAGTTATTTCTTACTGCCATAACTTTTTTTTTTTTTTTTATATCAAAAAAGTAGTACAAATAAAACTTTTATTTTTATAGTTTATAATTTTATTTACATTTTAATTAATTTTTTTTAGTATTAATTTATTAATTGCATGTTGAATGTTCACTTGATTTTTATTAAATTTTTGAATGATGTTTGCTTATTCATTTTAATTAACATAGAGTTGAAAAGGAGCTTACGAAAAAAAATATAAATATCAATTTATTTCACTTTTACTTTTTTATTATTTTTTTTTTTAATTTTATAAATAATCTTATTTTATTACAATTTCTGTAATTTATAATCTATATAATTGTATAATGATATCATTTATTGAGATAATAATTATAAATAAAATAAAGTAATTGTATATATAAAGGAATGAAGAAATTTTAAGCTAAAATATATATTAGTGAAGTTGTTGCTAGTAATTAAATCTATTAATAACAATTAAATACTATTATTAAAGCAACAACAATATCATTATTCATATTTAAATAGTTAAAAAAGATTTATATCTAAAAAGTGATATAGAAAGATAAATTTATACTTTTAAAGCAGTATAAAATAATTTGTATAATAGATTTTTTTTTTTTGAAACAATCATAAAATTTGAAATAATAAGTTAAAAAAATATATATATATATATATCGAAAATGAAGATCAATGTATCAACTCAAACTCTTATAAATGAAGAGGTTATTGAAATGTTATTAAAAAATTATTTTGTTGCTAATAGTTGTAATCAAATTAAAGATACTTTATTCGGATATGCATCATCAGATAAAATTATTAATAATACTAATAAAAATAGTATTCAGAAGGGTTATGATATAAAAAATAAAATTATATCAAAATCAAACAATGAAATAGACGAAAATAATGAATGTAAGAAGTTATAACATTATCTTACTGCTTATATATATAATAAACTTATAAATTTATTTTCTAAATAATAAAATAAAAATATCTTTTATTATTGATTAGATATGTCAAATCTTCCATCAGATGTTATTATTGGAATTGCTAGATATTTAAATGTTAATGATTTTTATAATTTTTCAAGGGTAAGAAATTCACCATTATTAAAGATATTTATAAAAACAAAAAAACAAAAACAAAAGCAGCTTTTTTAATATATTATAAATTTAAATATTATTATATAATAATGATATAGACATGTAAAAAATTATATTCCACTTTTTTTTGTTCTTCCATTTGGTATAATTATTTAAAAATTGACTATCCAGAAGTAATAAAAAATAAAAAATAAAAAATAAATTTTAGTAATATATAAATTTTAATCAATTAAAATTAAAATTATTATTCTAGGCATTCAAGGCAATTTCAATATCAAACAATTTATATGACACTTATAGATATTTTGGTACGAATAGTATAATTATATATAATTAAATATATTATTATTATAAAAATGTAAATAAAATAACCTATAATTTTAATAATTAATATATAGATACTAATACTTTAATAGCTAAAAATATGGCTATTGCTGAAATGGGTAAGAATTGGCGTTTAAATGAAGAAGGTTGTGCAATACTAACTGATACTTGTTGGTTTGATGTATGTATATTGTAATCTTGATAAAGTATCCACAGCATAAACTATTATTAATATAAATATATATAATAATATTTCAAACTATTATAATAATAATAGATTAATGGTGAATTTAAATATGTAACTAATGGTACCTACATTGTAAAATGTGTCATTAAAATAGAAAATGTATCAGGAGGTTTGGTCGGTCTTGAGATTTCTGCAAAATATGAAGGTTCTGAGGTAATTATTATAAAGGGTTTAATATATTATTTTAACTATAAAGATATTATTAAATAAACATTAATATTGATATATATATGTTTGACTTATTATTTTTAATGTTATAAAGGAACCATATAAATTCTCAATGAGTCGAATTTGTTATGAAAATTTAAAGGGTATTGGATATCAGCCATTAACATGTTTTAAAATTAAAGTTAATAACCCATCATTATATACAAAGGTTAAAATTCAGATATTTAATAAAAAATGCTATTGGAAGTATGGATTCTCAATTAAATCTATTATCTTGAAAAAGACAGAATAAATTATCAATAATCGATTTTTTTTTTTATAAAGGTTAATTTCGGTTTTTCAATTTTTATATTTTATTATCTGATAATTCTTTTATATATAATTACGTATTTCTTATCATTTTCTTTTCTTTTTTTTATTTATTATTTCTTCTTACTAAGTATCAAACCATTATAAATTATAAGGCAAAAAATAAAATAAAACTTCTAATTTCTAGCTTTATTTTTAACATTTATAATTTTATAATTTTATGTATTAACAATAATGATAAAATTTTATTTTTTATTTTATATTTATTAATAAAAAGAAAAATATGTACAATCTATAGTTTCATGAATTGAATAAAATTAAAATTCTATTGTCAGATCAAAAATATGTTTCTTTTTTTTTTTTTTTTTTTTTTAAATAACCAAAATCTAAAATACTACTAACATAACAAATGAACATCAGATTTAAGTATAAAAAAAGTAATTAATATTTTTATTTATTTTATTATTTCTAATTTACTTCTTGTCCTAACTCAAAAAAAGCAAACATCAATAATATATATATATATATAAATATTATATGGAGATTCAAGTATATGCACTTTTGAATTATTTGAATAAAATATTATGATATGAAGGAAATCCAATGACTCAATATAAAACGTCCTATATTTTATTTATTTACAGCTTTTGCATGTTTATAAGTGGTGTTCCTTTTGATTTTTATCAAAAGCTTCTTTTATTTTTTTTGGATCAATATCTCTCCAGTATGGACCGTTCATTGGCATTTCTTCAGATATAAGATGTGGGAAATTGGCTTTAATTAATTCAATTAACTTATTATAAAGAATTTCATTAGCCTTACCATTAAGATGTAAACCATCACTGAGATAACCATCAAGAATTTTATCGTATTCTTCAGATTCAGTATTCCATGTTTTACCTAAAATTTCTTCCCAGATATCAATACTAAAGATACGAGAATTACCAGAAAATTCTTGAATAGTGGAAAGACAAAAATTACGGAATTCTTCAGTTCTTTTATTTTCGTGCTTATATATACCACGATAATCGTTAAACTTTTTAGCAAAACATGGTGGTGGAGTGATAACAATGATAGGACAATTATCAGGAAAAGTTTCCAAAGAAAGATTAATAAGTTTGCGAATATTTTCAATATATTTTTCACTGGATAACATTTGTTCACCATTAACACCTGCATCATTAGCACCAAAGAAGATTGTCATAAGAAGGGTATTTTTACAATTTTCTTTACTAAAAATTCTTGGGAAAAGTTCAATAGCATGTTCAGTGTTATAACCTATTTTATTTTTATTTTTTTTTATAAATAAATTCATATATAAAATATATTTATATTAATATTAGAGCTTGTTTATATAATAATAAAAACTTCATTTAATACATGGATATTAGTACTAATTATAAAAACAACAACAATACAAAAAGAAATTTGTATACTACTACTACTACTAATAATAATAACGATAAAAAAACAAAAAACAAATTATTGTATTAAATTGAAAAAATTATTAAAATATTGATATTAATGATTTCTAAAATGATCATAGTAACATTATATTATTATTCATATTGATTAATATCATAATATATATATATAATATATATATAATAAATACAATGTTAGAATATAGATTTATTATTATCAATAATTGAATCATTATTAATACATTATTAAATTTTAATTTTTATAATTCATTTTACTTTATCCATTTTTTTTTTCTTTAAATATCATTCAAATTTATATCTACATTATTATTTTTACACTATTTACCTGAAAAACCTCTATTAATTATATCAACTTTTCTAATATATTTGTCAGCAAGTAAAATTGCCCATCCTTTTTCTTCATATTTGAAGCCAAGCTGGTAAACATTATTTAATTATATATACAAATATGTCACATTAATATATAATAAAATTATAAAAGCTATTTAAATTTTCAATTTATCATTTCATAATTAAATTTGATATTTTATTCATAAAAGTTTTTTAAGCAATTAAATATTTAAAATACAGGCTTTAATCAAAATTAATAAATAACTTTAAAAAATAACTTACTTCAGTAATAGAATCACCGAATAAGACAAAATTTTTAATATTATACATACTTTTTTTTTTCTTTTACTAATTAAATAGAACTAAGTAAGCTTATACACCTGAAGATGAACCACATTTTTATTAAAGCTCAAGTCATGTGATCATATCTAATGAATCCTATTAGTCCTAACCTTTAAGTGATTATTTTTTTTTATTTTATATTTTAATAATAAATCCTATACATCGAATTTGTAATTATATAAGTTTTAAAATTTGGTAAATTATGTGATTTAATACATTTTTAAATTCTCTAGTATTATAATTATATAATGTATAATAAATGCTTATGATAATAAAATAGAAAAAACGAAAATGAAAAGTCTTTATAAATTTATTTTTTTCTATTTTTTACTAAATTCTACTAATTGTTATTTTTTAAGGAATTTTTAAATTATTTTTATTCATTAATTATTTTATTCTATGATTCTTTGGTGGTGGTTATGTATTGCAATATTTATTAATTTAAAAAAGATTTTTTTTTTTAAAATAACAATTATTTTTCATAAAGAAAACTTTTTTTTAAATAATTATACTTCATATACCCATTACTTTATTTATTTTATATTAATAAGAAAAACTTAAACTTTTATCATAAATAATAATCATCTTATATCGTCCTTAATCGATGTTTTATTAGTTATCTTTTTATAATATATCATTAAAATACTCCTTTTTTTTTTTAATCCACTAGAGCAAATTTTTAGAAAAATATTGTCCATATTTTAAATAATTTCATTGGCACAATATATTAAATTAGTATATTGAATAAATTAATTTATAAATTAATATATCGTAATATAATTAATATTAATGAAAGAATAATAGAAGATTTTTTATAGTATTGGTATAAATAATAACAAAAAATTAAAAAAAAAAAATAGACTTTATCTAGTGCATAGAAATAATTTTATATTATTTATTTAACAGAAATCCTGTATAAAAAATAAAAAAGATGCTAAAGACAATTTAAATTCCATTATTATTATTATTATTATTCTAATAGTATTATTTTATTTTTGGCTTTGTTATAATATAACATAATTATTGTTAAAAGGTCTTATTTATTTTTTTTTTATTTTATGTATTTTAATACTAATACATAGTAAAATTTAAATTTAATTATACTATATTTATCAATTAGTTTTATCATCAGATTTATATTAATTAATTCATTATTCTTAGTTTTATATATGGTAATAAAATTTAATATATTATTGAATACTATATTATTTTTCATTTCATTTTATTTATGTTTATTACACTTTATGATAGTAAAAAAAAAAAAAGAACTAGCGATTAATAAATTGCTTCAAATTTTGGTAGTGAAAATCTTGATATAATGAATATTATTCTGGAATGACAAAACTATAATTTTGTAAAAATATAAAGAAAAAAAAAATAAATAAACATTTAAAAAAACGATGAACAAAATAAAAAATAATTGGCAAAAAAGAGGAGTAATGATAAACAAAATAGACTTATACTAAAAATCTATTATTATTATTAACAATAAAATTTATAAGATATAAAAAAGTATTATATTGGCATGAAAATCAGGATGTTGTTCAAATAAAGATTTTTTTTTTTTTTTCTTTTCAATTGTATTAATTACTATATTTTTTATCATATACGTTGATTATTATAATAAATATGTTTTATACAACACTTTTTTTTTTTTTGATAATTCATTAGTTCGTCGATTAAAATTTTATATAGCTTCAATTTTGATATTATATTCTACAATAATTACTTTATAATAATCCAATGAATATGATGGATATGTATTATTAATAATAATAATATCTTTTTTTTTTAAATGTTAATTTGATAAATCAAAAGAATAAATTATATTTCTTATGAAGGTCAACTACAAAATATAAAAATATAATAATAATTATTTTATTGAATGTTTTTTTTTTCTTATCTTCTTTTAAAAAATAATTTTTTTTTTAAGCCTTTTTCTTTGGTTTTTTCTTTTTTTTTTTTTACTTTATTTTTTTCTTTTGTTCAAATTTTTTATTATTATTTTAACTTCCTTATTCCTTTTTTTTTTTTTGTTTTTTTATATATTCTCGTTTTCCTATAAATTTTTTATCATATATTAACAATATTACATAATATAACTTTAAATATATTATAATATAAAATTTAATATATTTGAAAACATTAAGGAACTATATTTCAATATATTAGCAATATAAAAATTATTTCTATTTGTATATATTATTCTATTTATGAAAATATTTTAAATTTTATATAATAAAATTCTATAGATAAATAATTTTAAATTATTTTATTTCAATTTCAATTGAATGATATATTATTACATATATTAATAAACATATATACAATAGAAATAAAAAATAATATTAAAATTTTATTAAATATTTTTTTTTTAAAAAAATTCAAATAATAAAAATAAATAAATAATAAATATTATTAGTTTAATAATTTTTTTTATATTATTATATTATATGGCATAAAAATTTTCATATATGAAAGTTTGAAGATCCTAAATAAATATTGAATAAATCAAAATTGTATAATAAAATAATATTATTTATTAAATAGATATTTTTATTTTATTTTTATTTTATTTTTTTTTTTTTTCTTAAATATTTAATTTTTTATATATCTATAGGAAAGAAAGTGAAAAATATATGTATTTTATAAATCTTTTTATATATATATATATATATTTTACTTAAATCACATAGGGACTGTTTCAAAATAAAAGAAAATATATTTATTGTATCCAGTTTTACATAAAAAAAAGTGAAAAATACTTTTTAAAAAGAAAAAAAAAATTAACGAAATTTCTATTGATAATAGAAAACCAAGATTAATTAGAAAACAATCGTCATTTTACTGTTTTAGAATTTTATTATTATTATTATTATTTTTTTTTAAAAATAAAACAATATATATTGGAAAAAGATAACTAACAACTCCTATCAGCAGTATATTCTGTATTTAATATTATCTAATTTTCTTTTTATTTTATATTTAAATCCTTCTACAAATTAAAAATTTTAAAAGAAATAAAGGAAATCACTATTTTCGTTTAGTTGTTTTAGTATAGTTAGAATCAAAAGCAACAAGAACAAGCAATATTTTTTGAATTAAAAGTAATATATTAAAATACAAGTATTATTTAGTAATTTTAATAAGAGTTATAAAAACAACTAAAAAAGGTGTTATTAAATAAGATTAAGACAAAAAGCCTTATTGAATATAATTTATATTCCAAAATATTTTAAGAATCGTAATTAAAAAGTTTTTTTAAAACAAATTAATATTGCTAAGAAGAAACAAAGATTGTTATAAAATTAAATACATTAAAGCAATCATATATTTCTCCTTTTATTGAATAAGAGTGCAAAAATAAAAAAAAATATTTTATTAATTCATTATGTATATAGTTGATATTTTCTAAAAAGTAAGTAATAAATTGTATTTTTGAAAGTAAATGTAGCAAGGAATATCATTATTAAAAATATATTCATTTTCTAAATTTTAAATTATTTATATAATTAAATTATACTTTTTTTTTATAATAATATCTTATTAAAGATAGATTTGCTTTTATTTTCAAAATAAAGAGAAATAGATAATTTATAAATATAAATAATATATAAAAAGGTATATATATTTTTATTTCAAAGAAAAAAAACATAGAATTTTTTGATTTTTTAATCAATTCAATCAATGGCTAAAGTTTTTGATTTTATGGTAAATATATATTATATATATTATTAATGCTATATAATTGTATTTTTATTTATTGAAGATTTTGCTTTTTTATATATTCTTAAGATATGTAAGAATAGATACATATGAAATTAAAATTTTTATTAATATATATTTTTTAGTTTTGTATTATTATATTATTTTGTATATATATTAAAATGTTATTAATACTAATTTACTAATTTATTCATATTAATTAGAATTCATCTATACAGAAAGAATTAACATATCCAAACTGTAAGTTTTAATTAGTATATAAAATATAAATTTATTAAATAAAACATTAATTATTATTATCTTTTCTTTTATTATTAATAATATTTTCATATAATTATATTAGCCATGCCATTAACAGCAACATATTCAAATCAAAACAATATTTTGGATTCACATAATTCTACCAACAATAATAATTCACATTATGTTCAAAAACAAAGTAATTATTATTTTTAAATATTCGCTACAAATCATAATATATTTTATATATGAAAATATATATAACATGTATATACGAATGCAATTATTCTAATTATTTAATTTTGTTTAATTATATATTTTTGTTTTTTAAAAAAAAGTAACGGTAAAAAATGTCAAAGATTCAAATTTAATTAATAGTAATTTTTCCAATAACGAAAATGAAGTTAAAAATGATATTTGCATAAATTCAGATGTTCAATGCTGGCTTGATTTTGTTTTTGATTGTTCTTCGAAAAAGGCAAACGATTCAAAAATCATAAAACCAAATCCAAACCAAAACAACAATAATGAATCAAGCCAACTGACAAACTCGGCATATTATAATTCATCTAATAGTATCTCAAGAGATAATTCTTATCTTCAACCATCTAGCAATACATTAAATAATAAGAATAATTATTATGAAAAATTAGAAAATAATAATGCTAAAATGAAATCAGCTACATCAATTCAGAATTTATGCGATACAAAAGGTATACTTAAATTATATTAATTATATTATTTAAAATTATATTAAATTATTTATATAAATAAAAAATATTATTTTTTTATATCATTTAAAATTTATAAAAGATGAGGAATTTAATTATATGAATAAGAGAATAGTAAATCATGATTATTCTCAACATTCAAATTTTAATAAAATTTCATCGTATAATTCAGTACAAGATAATAAAGCAAATTGCAAAAATTATCCACAACAAAATATGTATTCATATTCTAATAATGAAAAAGAATTTCCATTTTATAACTATAATCAAAATCCGAGATCACAATATCAAGATATTAATTCACAAAATAATTTTTCTTCCTATTATCCATCTAATTATCATGCTCGTTCAAGATCACATTCACAACCCCAAATATATTCACAACAATCTGTTCCATTAGTTAAAAATAAATCACAATCACAAACTCAAAGTCCAGTATATCAATCTATTGATCAATCACAAAATAATTCATATTCCTTAAATGATCAAGTAGAGAAAAAATTAAATATTCAATCTTCAAAACAATTTCTATCTTCTTCTTCTTCTTCAATTTCTACTATTAATTTTAATAATGTTAATAAAAATAAAAACATTAATGATATTATCAATATCAATGGTAATAATAACTCGATGGATAACAATAATAGACCTATGAATCATTATGCACCAGTTAGCTCTTATAATCAGTCAGATTCAACAATGTCATCATCAAGTACTGTTATTAATGACAGATCAAATTTTGAAAATAAGTATTATGAAAAATCAACGGAATCAGAAACTTATTATAATTCTTCCCATTCTTCACCAAATCATCTTTCAAATCATAATAATAATGATTTCAATGCTACTAATAAATCATTTGACATTGAAAATAAATATCTATTATCTAGTACTCAATTAAAAACATGTAGCTATAAGTCACCACCACAAAATCTAAGTACCTATCATTTACAATCTCAATCCCATAATTCTATGATGATGGATTACAATAACAATAACAATAGTAGTGAAGATATAACCACTACACAATATTCAAATGAAAAGAAATCCTATCATGAATCTAATTCCTCAAATATTTATTATTCATCAAATTCAAATTTAAACAACTATCTTTATTCTAAATCCAAACCATATTGCAACAAAAACTCTACAATTAATATTAGAAATTCTATTGATTCATCATTGAATTATGAAATGAAAGATACGGACAATAATTATAAATCAAGTTTTGAAAATAGCGATATAAAGTTCCAATTAAATTCTTTATTGGATGAACCAATTGAAAATATAACTTCTGTTAATTATAATAACAAAAATTCTACAACAATACCATATTCATCAAAAACAAATGTTTTAACAAATGAAAGTAGTGATTATTCAAATAAGAATGTTTCAAATTATCAACAGTTAAATAATAATAATAATCATGATCATAATGGTAATGCTGATAATACTAATAATAATGATAATAGTGATGGTAATAATAATAGTAACAATGAAGAAGAAGAAGATAATAATAATAATAACGCTGATATCGCTATAAGTAATAATAACTATAATATAACGACCAATCATGATAATAAAGTTGAGGAAGATGTTATATTAAATGGTGCTGTTAGAAATTCATTACCAGTATACCCAGATAAATTAAATAAAGGTTATGAAAGATCAAAGGCATCATCTACAATCAAATATGATGAGCAATATCCTTCTAGTTTTTATGGAAATCGTAATTTAGGTATGGAAGAACAGAAAGTTTCAACAGGCATTGTTGATCAAATATTAAACAATTATCAATCTTCATTGTCCACATTGAATTTTCCTATTAAACAAAAAACAACGTTGGAAGAAAAACATGTCTTAAGCGGTTATAGGCAAGAGGAGAAAGAAACTATTACTATAAAAGAAAATAAGCGTAAGAGTAAAACAGCTAGAAAAAGTAGTAAAAGAATAGAAAAAAGACAAATTAATAAAGATAAATCACAAATTAAAATAATAAATGATAAGTCAAATGATAATGAAAATAGCAGTATAGATAATAAAGACATGTTAACTAATAAAAGTAATAACGAGTTGATTCTAGGTGATGGGTCAAATGGCGAGCATATGAAATTAGTGAAAAATGAAATATTGGATTCAGTAAGTAATTCTGATCTAGCAAGTGATTTAACATCAGAATCTTTTATATTAGAGCAGAATAATGATAATAAAATGGATGAGGAAATTGAACAAATAGAAGATACTCTTTCTTTAACATCAACTAAAACAAATCGTCGTAGTTCAAAAAGTAAGTCAAGAACAAAAAGTGGAAAATCAAGTGATAATCAAATTAATAAGACTACAGTCAAAAGTAATAGCAATGAAGATAGTAAAAGTAAATCAAAACACATTTCTAAAATAAGCAGTTCAACAACTATTAAAATTAACTCATCACATATTAATAAAGCTAAAGAAGAAAACAGTGTTACCACAAAAGTAATGAGAAAAAATGGTATTGTAGGAAGCCATAATAAAGATTTTAAAATTAAAAATAGTCATAAAAAACCAGATTCTACAAAAGCAAGAAAGGAAACGGAGGAAAAGAAAATTTCAATTATTATTAAGAAATCTCTTATAGATGCAGCTACTAATAATAAGCAAAATACTGCTACTAATAATGCAATTAGTAAGAAGTCAAAAATATTAAAAAATGATTTTAATCAGTTGGAAAAAGGTGAAAGTATTGATAATGAAGATAAGATACTTTCCAAGAATATTCTTCCAATTAAAATTCCAAAAAGTAAATTGAAGATTACAATGGGAAAAGATAAAAAAGATAGTAATAATATAGAATCGAATAAATCATTAACAACTAGTAAAAAATATCAACATACTCTTAATAAAGAAGAAATGGAGGATAAGAAGGAAAATGCAATGCAAATTAAAGATATTACATACTCTAAGTCAATGGAAGAAGTAATAGAATCTACAGATGGAAATGATAGAATTGAAACATCAAATCAAAAAACTAATTTAGTAATTAATAATAAAGAGTCCTCGGGTAGAGGTAGAAAGACTAAAAATAAAACAGGAAATAAAAAGAATAATAAAATTAAAAAGGGAGTTAATTATTCTATTACTAATGCTGATACTAATACAACTATTAACACTATTACTACTGCAAATGATAGTAGGGATAATGATAATGGACAAAAATTAGAAAGGAAGGATAAAGAAAAAATAAAGGTGATTAAGGATATAGAACAGTCGGATGATAAGTTAATGGAAACTATTCCTAGTTATGAATTCATTAATAATACTAACCTACTGCCAAAAGAATTAAATAAAAAGATGAATTCTTCATTACAAACACCACCAGAAACACCTTCTTCTAGTGTTACCATGCCATTATCATTGCCTCTACAATCTAATACAATTTCTACCTCAAGCAATATGGTGGATAATTTGGATTCTTCAAGTAAAGACAATATTGTGTTACATGAACTTGGAATGGATGACAATGATGATTTCAATTCAGATTTATCTTCTTTATCTGAATTGGATTACTGCTCATCTGATGATAATGAAGCTTCTGCTTCTTCTGATGCTTCTTCTTTATTTTCAGATAATTCGTCTCTTTCATCTATATCTTCAATGTCATTCTCTTCTTCAATTTCAACAAAATCTAAAATGAAAGGTATTAATTTACAAGAAGCTAAAGTAGATTTAATCTTACCAAATAACGATATAACAAATGAGTTTTTGGATATTACTGGTCCGGTAAATCATGGTAATAATACTTTATTTAGTGAACTTCCAAAGAAAGCGTCTGTTGTTTCCTTTACAGATGAAGTAGATGAAAATACTAAAAAAAAGAGAAAAAATATTAATGATCAGCAGTTAAAACCTGCTATTAAGATGAATTATAAAAAAGTAAAAACAGATAAAGATGAAAGCAAAGATAAAAATAGCAATATTATTGAAGATGCCTATATCAATAAAGAAGAAGAAATGAAGCAAAGAAAAGAGTTTGAAAAAAGTAAAATTAAACAAAAAGGTGATTCAGCCATTGTTCAATCAATGGTTATTGTAAAAGATGCTTTTCCAACACCAGAGGATTCTTTATCATCTTCTATTTCTAAAGAGCATGCAACATCAATAAATTCTTCAATTGATCTAAATGAAATTCAACTATCAAAGAAACGTAAAATGTCTATCTCTGAAAGTTCTGACGCAAACTCAACAGATTCTAAAACGGATGATCAAAAGGATAGTTTATATCATACATATTTAGCAATTGGGGAGATTGTTAAGACGGATCCATTGTTTATGGACTTGACATTAGAAGAAAGAATAAAGGTAAGCTTTATATATATATATATATATATATTTTTTTTTAAATTAAAAATCTAACAAATGAAGTTCAACAAATATTTATGCGTTTTTCAAAATTTTAAGAGTATTTCATTTTTTTATGAAAGTATTAATGAATATAATATGTATAATATGATTATTAACGAAATAAATTTAATTTTATAGTTAAGAAGAAGGCAAAGGAATTCAAAGGAAACTATTTTGTCATTTAAAGATTTTGATTTGGAAGATTTAGAAAAATACAAATCCATGAGAAAAAATAATGATCCTTTATTAAGTAGTAAACGTAAATCTAAAGATAGAAAAGAAAGTATAGAGGAATCCTATCCTCTTCATTCTATAGAAACAATTGTTACTAAAAATAAGGCATCTGAAAATGCAACATCAGATCGTTATAATTTACAAACCTTAATAAAAAATGGTGCAGATATAGAGGCACATTCTGTATATAAGAAAACAAAGTCATTCAAGAAAAAAATAATAGATAATGATGATAAATCAGAGATAAAAATTGAGGTTAAACCAGAAATAAAAGAAGAACCGGATATTTCAAAAAAAGAAATAAAATATGAAATTAATGATTCTTCTAAAATTTCCTTAAAAAGTGAAAATATGGCATTAGAAACAAAGTATAAATCAAGTATTGAAGAAGATAAATCAGTATTTAAAACAACAATGGAAACTAAAACTGAATTAGAAAATGATGAGATTAAAAAGGAAATAAAAAAAGATATTAAAATTGAAGAACCAAAAAAGATTAAAGTAGAAGAAAAACCCAATGTATCAACAGATAAAGAACAAAATGTTTCTTTTCAAACAAATGTTAAGTCCAATGATACTCAAGTATCAGAAAGCTCACCAAGTACTCCTATTATAAAGAAAAGAAAACGTGGAAGACCATCTAGAGCTTCAAAATCTAATACAATAAGTCCGTTATCATTTTCTCCATCATCATCTACTAATAGTGTGACATCTTCACCGGAATCTTCAAAAATCGATTATTCGTTATTTGGTATGCTAAGATCTTCAAGAAGAGCACATCATGGTACATTTGAAAAGGTAAATTAAGATGTTATTATTACATAGTTGTTGTATAATTCATATTTAAAACAGTGATTAATTTTATTATATATATATATATTTATTTTTTTAAAAAGAAATGTGTTCAGTGTAATGCGGTTATTTCACCAACTGAATATGCAAAAAATGGTGTTATTTGTGGACATTGTTGGAAGTTAAATTTCAAAGATTAGTTGAAAGAACCTATTTTTAATTAATATATATATATAGCATATCATATGTAATGATTATTTTAACAAACAAACAAACAAACAAACAAACAAAAAAAAAAAAAAAAAAAAAAAAAAAATTCAACCCTTTATTTTTCTTTTATAAAGTGGAGGCAATTATATATCATTCATTTTATCATTCTTTTTATTAACAAATTACATAATATACCAATTTTTATTTTTTTTTTTTTCTTATTATTTTAAAGTATAAATATTCAATTTATAGTAACAAAAATATACAAATATACATAATTTATATTTTTCTGAAGATGTAATATCCTATTATATTTTTTTATAATTAATCAATTTCAATAATAAAATTAAAATATAATACATTAATACATTATTATTATTATTATTATTATTATTATTATTATTATTATTATTATTATTATTATTTTTTTTTTTAAAAAAGTAATTAATAAAAATTATTTAGAAAAACCAATAAGTAAGTAAAACCAATAAGTATTTACAGGGAAATAAAAAAAAAAAAAAAAAAAAAGTATAAAAGGCGAGATAAATAACAATAAAAGTAAAATTATTTTGATTTTTAGATGGTAATAATAAATAATTAAAAAGATAAAAGCATATTTAACTTTTAAAAAATAAATTTTTTATTTTTATTATTCTCTTTTTTATTTATTTAAATTATTGAATTTTTTTTTTTTTTTTTTTATATAAAGAAATTGATATATTATTTTTAAATAGATAATAAATATGAGAAAAAACAAAACAAAACAAAACAAAACAAAAAACAAAACAAAGGATATTAATTATTATTTATAATTTATTTTCAATATTTAATATAAATTAAATATAGAGTTGTGATTATATTTTTTTTTTTTGATAGACCACATCAAAATTTCAGACATGTAATTTAAACTTTAATAAATATTAAATTAAATATATTCAAAAATAATTACTATATTTGGTCCTATAGATTATAAATTAAGAATAAAAAAAAAAAAAAAAAAAAACTGTGTAATAATGGCAGATAGTTCATTGATTACAAAAGTAGCTGAAGTCTTTGAAAAAGCTTTAAGTTCTGAATTTTTAACTTTTATTCCCTCAGTTGAAGAGAGACTTCAAATAAATAAAATAAATGTATTTACCATTTTATATATTTATGTTATATATATATAAAATAAAAAATTTTTTTTTTCAATGATTTAAAAGTTCAAAATAAAAAATAGAAAAAAAAAATAAAAGAAAAAAAATACAGTTTTTAAAGAATAAAATAAAATAATGTATATATATATATATATATATAAATATAAACATTTGAAATAAAAATAAGATAAAAAACAAGAACATTAAAAAAAAAAATAATTCAAACCTCAGATTTTGAAATTATTAAAAGTTATATATTTATATATATATTTATTTCTATCTATTGTTTTATTAATATAAATATTCTATATTTAATTACTTTTCTATTATTTATAACATAACATACTATTGAATGTACTATGTAAAATTTATGTGATTAGTACCAAATCAGATGTCTTCCATCTTTAAAGAAGAAACCAACTCAAAAAGATACTTCAAAAAGTAAATTTAATCCATTTTTACCATATGATGAGAATTTGTATATTCAAAAGACTCCAAATAACCTTCACAATGTTTTATTAAATAAATTTAGTGTTATCAAATATCATATTCTACTTACAACCGTAGGTAAGGATAAACAATTAATATATTTCTTAATACCATAATGATTTTTATATTATGTTAGAATTATTAGTATTTTTAATATAAATATATATATTATATTAATGAATCTATATATTATGTAAAATTCATTAAAAATTGATAAAGACTTTATATTAATTAGTTTTATATATATATATATATATTTATTTATTATATAATAAAAATAGATTTCCAAAGTCAACAAGATCCTTTAAATATACATGATTTAGAAAGTATGTTGTGGACTCTTAATTCAATTAAAAAGGATAATTATACTGAACTTGCTTTTTTTAACTGCGGTACCAATTCTGGTGCTAGGTAGATATTGCAAATAAATATATTTCATTGTATATATTGTATATAATAGTGGATTAATACTTTGATTATATATTTTAAACTTTATATGGGAAATAACAATAATAAAAGTCAACCTCATAAGCATCTTCAAATTCTTGCTATTGATAAAGATATTAAAGATATGCCACCAGTTAATAGAATTATTATCGAAGAAGGTCAAACTATTGAAAAAGGTATATATACAATAAAATAAAATAAAATAAAAATAAAAAAAAAAAAAAAAATGTATTTTCATAAATTTACCAATATAATACAATATAGAATAAATATTATTTTCATTGTATTAATAAGCTGTACAATTTTTATATATAGGAAAGATTTTTCAAATTTCACAATATAAATTAAAGCATGGTTGTGTTCTCTTCCCAGAAGATAAAAAAATTACAGCTGAAGACTTATTAAATTACTATAATTCATTATTAAATATTGTTCCATCTAATTCCTCTTATAACTTCATTTGTACCACAAAATGGATGTTAATTGTTCCAAGAAGTAAAGAAACTTATAATGAAAGAATTTCAGTTAATTCTTTAGGTTTTGCTGGTATGGTTTTAGTTAAATCAATGGAGGATTCCGAGTTAATTAAGAAAGATGGAATAGAAACTATTCTTAATTCTCTTGGCTATTAAAGAAATAAAAAAAATTATAACCAGATATTATATAATTTTTATATGTAAATATTATTCAAAAAATGGCTAAAAATAAAAAATATATTTATATAATAAAATAAGTTATCATAACATTTTGATATACATTTATATGCATATATAAAAAAATTAAATATTAAATATTTTTCTTTTGAGATATATATATATAATAAAAACAAACAAATTTGAAAACATGCTATTATATTATTACAACAATCTTAAGTATATATATATTTTTTATTATACACATATTAATTAGCTAAAAGAAAATTAAAATCATCTAATTAATCTATTTTATCGTTTTGATTTAGATGAATAGAATGATGTTTTATTATTATTGTTATTAATGATATAGGTTTCAATATTATTAGATATTTCAAAATTAATTTAAGAGGAAAGAAAACCATTAATAATATCCTTCTTAAAACATTGATACAATTGATACCAAGATGATTTTTTTTTTATTAAAAAAAACTCTCTTTATTTTTATATTTACATAAATGGCATTTGTTTTGCACTTATTTTACGATAACATGAATTTGAATATAAGCTTTTAGTTATAGATATATCATTTTCTTCGTTTTTTTTTTTTTTTATATAAATAGATAGACATATGTAATAAAAAAGTTAATGAAAAAAAAAAAAAAAAAAAAAAAAAATTGATAGTATATTTTAGTATTTAATTTTTTTTTTTTTTTTTTTAATTTAAAAGTATTTATTATTTTTAGTTATTTACTTTTATTTGCATTATTATCTTCCATAAATAGATTATTCTCATTTTCTTCTTTACAGAGTTGGTATATAATAATTGGATTCTTTTTTTTGAACGAATTAGTTAAAGTATTGTTATTTTCGTTATTAATTATTTTGATTGTCCAAGATGAGGGTTTGAAACTATATTAATTTTTTATAGTAGAGGGAAAAAAAAAAGTAGTTGATATGTTTATATATAAGAACTATTATGTAATATAATAAGTCTATTTAATAATATATGAAAAAAAAAATTCTATATATACCATTTTGTTAAAGAATTTACAATTTTTATAGTGTTACTATTTATTGATGGGAAATTTACAATAAATTTCATATTGTCAGGTAATTTATGATGATTATTTTTTAGCTCTCTAGCCACTTTTTGAACTATTTTTCTGTTGATTTCATGTGGCATTGAATGAATTTGATTTGATATCAATACCCACAATTCGGTAATTCGATGAAGTATTTTTAAATTGTTTATTTGTTCATCTAATTCTAAGGATGAATCTATGAAAGGTTCCTTTTAAGATAAATATACAACAAGAAAAAAGGTCAATTTTTAAGTATACTAATGTTAATAAGATCAATTTAATTATTTAGTTAAAAAAGAGTAATATTGTGTTAACTTTATATTTAATTTTAGCTCAATAGAATTATATATAAATATTACCAACTCTGTCAAACTTATTAATTCATTTTCTTTATATATTATTTTATGTAATTTTTATATAATAATATATAAAAAATTAATTTTTATTATTTTCTATTACTATTAATTATTTAATTATTATTGTATTTACCAATTAAATAATGACAATAATCTCTTTTAAGTTTCCATATACCAATATCTACTAAACAATCCATGGGTTGCTTTTGCCATAAATTAAAGGTTTCTAGTATTGCTTCTTTTTGTTCTTCTATATCAGAAGATGTTTGAGTGTGGACTATTTTTATGCAACTTCTAATGACATTAGCAAATTTCGAAGTATTTGATTTATTAACCTTTTTATATATAATTCATTATAGAAATAATAATGTTACTAACAACAAAGAAAACTATACTAACAATTATATTAATATAATTGTTGGGAATAATTATGTAATGACTTTTTATATGTTTGAATGTATTAGTTACCATAGGTTGTAATCTGAATGTTTCAAGTTCTTCTAAAATAACTGTAAAAGCATCATTTAAATCTTTGCTACTTGAGGAATCTTTAATTTTTTTAAATAATAGAATTTCATTGTTTAAATAATTATTTAATGCAATTTCATAATAATAATACTTATATTTATATTACTTATTAAAAAAGTCCATAATTTATCTGTAAAATCAAGATTTTTTCTTGGGACTAGGATTGATGAGATATTTAAATTTTGTAATTTTTCATCTATTTTATCAGTTGATGATTTTGTATAACTTTCGTCTTTTATACTATTTAAAAAAGAATCTACTTTATGGGAAATATTTAATGGTTGAGTGGTGATCCATTTTTCCCCTTTTCTTATTCTATTCCATTCCTCTAATTTATGAAGCTCTCTTAGTAAATTTTGTGTTAGGATGTGATTTTTCTGATCTATTTCTCCATTGTAGCAATTAATAAACTATTAAAATTATTATATATAATATTACATAAATATTTAAATAAAATTTATAGTTAATTATAAACCTAATCATGTTTAGTTTAAAATATATAAAAGGAAGAGAAATATCTTATATATTTACTAAAGATATATCAGCTGATGAACTTGGTTTACTAAGTAGATTTTGAATATTTTCCCAAGTTGCTTTTAATTTAATAGTACTACTGTTCTTTTTTTTTTTTTTTTTTCATTAATTTTAATATTTTAATATACCATATAATGATTTATATATATTTTAGTAAATGTAGTTATATTAATATAAAAAATAATATTTTTTTTCGTTTATCGTGATTCTACCGAAACATTATCATTATAATTTAATATATCATAAGTTGAAGTAATATATCCTTTGACCTATTATTTTATTATTTTAATTTTATATTATTAATGATTTCTGGTATTAAAAATGATGTTATTGCTATAATTTATATTTATTTATAATTACTTTATTATTAATTATATCATCTTGACTATAGGTATTATTTAAAATATTTGATATTTGTAATTCAAATTTATTTTCTTTTATGTCTTTATTATATTGAAATGTACCATTATTCATTATTTCTGTAATATAAAACCTGCCAACTTTAATTATATATTTCATTGTATATGAAGAGTTAATAATATTTAAAAATTATATTAATCATTTCTCAATATATACAAAATCATTTTACGATAGTAATGGAATAAATATTTTAAATTTACCATTAGATGAACTTATTTCATGATGGATTCCTAAATAGAACTTATTCAAAGAATTTTTATTATTTTTGGATATTTTTTTACAATAGCAGTAGAAAGGTATTGTATTATCATAATTTTTGTTATAAACTACTGAGTATAATGATAATATATATCTATATAATGGGGAATTATAAATACTTTTTAGATAAAAATCATTATTTATTTTTATATATACTAAAAAATACCTTGAAAAATCATATTCTACTGGCTCAAATTTACTAGTGGAAGAGTGGATATAATAATTATCATTCTTTAATATAAATCCAATATTATTATTAAAGTATTAAAAATATTATATAATAAAAGTATTTTTAGTATAATATTTAATTATTTATAATATATTATTTGGTACTGATATTTCATTACCTCGTTAGTTTTGTTATATTGTGAATTTGTTCCAATAGTAATACTATTATCCTTTGTAATTTGAATATCAATATCCTGTGGAGATAATATTATAGAAAAGAATCCAAATAAATAAATAAATAAATAAATAAAATATGATATTACCATTCTTATTTAGTAATATTAATGTATTAATATATAATGCAATTAAATATTATGAAATATAAATTTAAATATTTTACATTATCAATTAATAGAAAAAATGGAAATGAACCTATGAAATTTCTTAGTGGGTGATTTACATTTATGTGAAAATAAATAATTGTTTTATCAAGAAATTTCGTGAATGGTAAATTATTCTGTTAAATAATATATTTATATATTAAATTTTATTTAATTCATAAATTCATGTTATTATATATTTTATATGTTATGCTATAATATATTTTGAATAATATAGACCAATTTCGTTTTTTTGAAATTACATTATATGTTTTTGTTTTTGTTTTTAATAATGTTAGAGTTTCTTCGAATAAAATGTCATTATTGTTGTTATTACTACTATTTTTTATTTGTGTAATATTATCTACTGACGATACAATCATTGAAGTGTATTGCTTTTTTTTTTTAAGAAATTTATAATAAAAAGATGGTTTATTTAATTCTTAAAATATTAATTAATAGTTTTAAAATTCTCAATATTTATTTTATTAATATAAATTAAACTTTAATTAAAAAGCTGGTATAAATTAAAATTAAATTTTCAAAAAGTTAACATTTTTTGCCAATCAAAGAAAACTTTTAATTATTGATATTAAAAGAAGTTTTATTTTGTAAAATAAAAATATTTATTTATATTTATCATTTTTTATAATAAAATTTTATAACTATTAATGTAATTATGCTTATTTATTATTACGTTATTTTCATAAATGATTAATTATTAATATAGAAAAAGCCTTTTTTTATCAATTAACATATTTTTTGATATATTATATGATAGTATTAAAAACCATTATAAAAAATTACTTTTATGTGTAAAATATTAAAACTACTAATTTTAAAAATAAAATTTTTAACTTTGTCTATTTTAAAAGAAATATATAATTAAAGTTTTGGAAATATAATTATATCATTTTATTTTTCCATTTTCATTTGTTGATTTATTTCTTTTTCTTTATATATATATATTATATTTAAGTGATAGGTATATTAAAAAAAAAAAATTAATAAATAATAAATTATCAAAAAAAAATAAAAAAAAAAATAAAATAATATAGTTTGTCTATATTAAAAAATGTAAATGTCTTTTTTTTTTTTTGTTTTCATATTTAAAAAGAAACCAGTAATATATAATCATAGAATAGTTACTTGTACGTTTTTAAATATAAAAAAGAGGAAAATATAAAAATTTTAATAATATTTTAATTTTTTAATTATAAATATAAATAAAATATGATTATGATTTATCCATGAAATTATTTTAAATATTATTATATATTATATGCTTTTTTTTATTTTATTTTTATTTTTATTTTTATTTTATTATTATTATTTTTTTTTTCGAAAAATCTTTTTTTAACATATAATTAATTATATTAATTATAATAAATATAATAATATTACCAGTAGTAAAAGAATATTAATAGTTATAAAATTAGTAATAAATATAATATAATAAAATAATAATCGAAAAAAGATATATATAGTTTATATATATTATATACATCAAATATAAAAGTATTATAAATTTATATTATAATGCAAACAAGTCATATTAGTATTAGTAATCTTATTAATAGATTTGAAAACCAGGAGTTTTCAAGTTTTGAGAACAAACGTATTAATAATGTCTATGATTCATTAGGAACTTTATATGGAGAGGATGAAGAGAAAGTTGTAAAAAATTCTTTTTTTTTAAAACAAGAAGAAAAGATTTCTCATTCTCAGCATACAAATAATAATAATTTTTCTAAAAAAGGTAGTTATTTTTCAGTTAAAGAAAAAATAAAATTTTTTGATAAGGAATCAGCGGAAACATTAATCACTAAATCAAATGAAAATGTATTCCCATCAGAAATATTATTTAATAATTACAAAAAGGAATCAGTTCAATCTTTACCTCAATTTAAGAATGAAAGTTGTAATAACGAAATTATAGAAAGATCAGCCTTTTCGTTATCTAATATAGATAATATAGAAAAAATCGAAAATGGAATAGAAAATAAAATGGTAGAAGAAGAATTGAATAATAAAAATATAAGTGAGAAAGATGAAATTAACCATATCATTAATGAGAAGAAGTTCAATATGTTTGATGTTAATAAAGTCTTAGAAAGTATTATTAGAATTGATATTGCTAAAGATTATCAAGAAGAAATCAATAATGAAAATGATAATGATAATAAAAAAGTGAATATAAATGAAGAGGTAAATGAACAAATTAGTGAAGATTTTTCTATTATAGATAAATCAGATTTATTAAATGGAGTTGAAATTATAAATAATAGTGAAATAGATAATATAAATAAGGATTTAGATAAAGAAAAGCCATTATTAAAAGTTATCGATGAAGGAAACAAAGATAAAGTTAAAATCGATGAAAAACAAAATTTAGACTATGAAGCTTCTAAAATCGATGGAAACATTGATAGATATGAAAATAATCAAATAATTGATGTAGAGAATAATCAGGAGGTGGAATGTAATAATGATTATTCGCAAGAACCATATAAAGAAAAAATTATTGATAAAAGATTTAAGTTAACATATGTATTGGCAAGGGGAGGATGTGGTGAAATTCGTGCAACAGAAGATTTAGTAACGAAAGAAGAAGTAATAATTTTAATAAAAAAATTATTCATATAAAAAAGTGATACTTAAATATTATATTAAAATATTTAAAAATAATATTGTAGTTGGTATGCAAAGTTATTCCAAGAGCAAAAAAACCTAAAATAAATAAAAATTCAGAAACTTATCAGTATTATTTAGATTACGAATTAGATTTATTAAGGGAAGCAACAATATCTTCAATTCTTATTCATCCAAATATTTTATATATGAAGTAATTTATTATTTTTAGCTTTATATAAAATAACTAATTATTAATGATAATTTGATAAAAATAACTATTATCATTACGATTAACAATATATGTAATATAATTTATGAAATAGATATATGGTAAGAACAGCAAACTATTTCTATTTAATTTCTGAGAAGATTGACGGTGAAGATTTATGTGATTATATTATGAAAAATGGAAGTTTACCAGAAAAGAAAGCTAGAGAAATTATATATGAAGTCATTGTAGCTTTACGTTTGTATTTTAATTTTCTGATGAAAATACTTTATTAAATGAATAATTTTTTATTTAACTTTCCTTATTGTCTTATTAATTATCTTTATACTATAGAATATCTTCATAATAATTATATTATTCATAGAGTATGTATTAAGATTTTATAATTAAAAATAAGGCAATATATATTATTAATTTTCATATTCCTTTTCCTTTTTTTTTTTTTTCTTCTTTTTTTTATCAGGATATAAAATGTGAAAATATCATGATAGAAAAAGGAACAGGAAGAATTGTATTATTAGATTTTGGAAGTGCATGCTTCTATACTAATCTAAGTTCACAAATAAATGAATTTTGTGGTTCTCCTGTATATCAAGCGCCAGAAGTTATTTTATCCCAGCCTTATTGGGGACCAGAACTTGATATATGGGGACTTGGTGTAAGAAATTAATATAAAATAATAAAACATAAAATATTATGTTTCATCAAATAGTAGATTAAAAATTAAAACTATATTAATATTAACTAAATATTATTAATTTTTTTAAATATATAATAAAAAACTTTAAATCTATATAGGTTGTATTATATGTTCTTACTACTGGTATCTTACCTTTTGACCCATCTCAACCAAATATGAATGATAATAATATGATTGACCTTATGTATAGTAAGTTTATAATTTGATAATTCCATTCTTTAAAATTATTAAGAATTTCTAATGTCAATAATCATTATTATCAAGGTGGACCTGAATATCCTGATAATTTGTCATATGGTATATATAATTAACAGTTTTTAAAATATGTATATTTTCTTCTTATTTTTAAAAGAAGCTAAAATAACAATTAAATGATAACATTTAATAGAATTGAAAATGCTATTAACAAGAATGCTTTGTTTTGATCCAAATCAAAGAGCAAAAATACCAGATATTTTGAAAAATCCATGGATGAGGTCGTACGTACAATATAAAAAGTTAAAAGTTTTTGATTTCACAAATAATGTTGGAGGGCAAGATAATTTTAATTTTTTGAAGAAGTATAATAAAAGTAATAGCTCATTATCTTTGAAAACTGGTAGTTCAAGAATTTCACTTCCTCAAGGTATCAAAAAATTCAAATTTGGAAATCTATTGTCAAAAACAAAAAAAGTATTAACACTTGATACTTCTGAAAATATAAATAAATATTATATGAGCCTTCAAAAAGAACAATTAATTTTAAATAGCCCATTTTCAACAGACTCATCTACACTTGTGGATTCAATATTTTGTAACCAGGATGACAAAGATATCTGTAATAGAAATGGTACAAAAAGTGTTGTTTCACAAATGTTTGCATATGCTGTAAGTAGAGAAGATGAGACTAAAGAAAATAAAATAAAGTTATTAAAGAATATTATGAATAATCAAGTATGTATTTAATATAAAATTTATTTATATATTTATTTATTGCTAATTATTTAACTATCTTTAATTATAAATAATATTATTAACTTTTTAACATAATTAAAAAGATGAGAATTCAAAGAAATATTATCGAATCTTCTTAACAAGCAATTTAAATTATAAATTTAAAAAGATTTAATATATATATTAAATTTTAATATGTCAATGCCAATATATAATATATATTGGCATTGACATATACTAGAAAAATAGATTTTTATTATAACAATATCAATATATAGCATAAACTTTATTTAGTAACATTTAAGAATAACAAGTATTTATTTGATTTTTGTTTATTATTATTATATTATTATTTTCTTTTTGGAGAAATATCATTTAAATTAGATGTTTTAAATATTGATAGAGATATTATTTATATATATTTAAATATATATTAAATTTGAATTATTATTATAATCATTATTATTTATTTGCATTATGTTTTTTTTTTTTTTTTTTTTTTTTGAATTTTTAATTTCACTTCATTTAAAAATATTTTATTCTATAACAATTTGTTAATTAGTTATCATTCTATTACAAATGTAGATATATATGAATTTATTTTAAAGTTTTAATAAATAATTGATTTTAATAAAAATAAATAAATAAAAAAGATAATTTAATTTATTTTAATTTTCATTATACTACTTCTATCTAATGAATCAACTACTTCTACATTATTTTTTGCTTTTAATGAAGATGGATTTGAATTAGTGATACAAATTGACTTGGGTATAAATTTTGAAAAATTGTCAATAATCTCGACATTATCATCAACAAAAATATAAGGTTCAATATGTCTTGCAATATGTCCTTTACCGGGTGCAGTTGCGCAAAATAAAACTTTATTGATATTTAATACTCCTGTTTTAAAAATTTCATGTCTACTAATCGCACTATAGATTTCATTTTGTTCATTTTCATCTTTTACTTGTATTACAATATATATATCAAAATTATCAGATAATGCAAATAGAGTTGATATTTGATTATCATCAATTTCAGTTGGATTATCTGGATTTAATATAATCTATAAACATTTATTATCATTATTATTATTTATACGAAAATAAAATTTTCCTTTTAAAAATTTATTTATATTTTTTAAATACTAACATTTTTTCCTGATATAACCATTTTGATTTTTGAATGCTTATCTATATTATTACTATCGTTATCAGGTACTTGGATAAACTCATTAACTTCATCTTCGTCATCCATTGAATTAAGCCACCATAAACCGACGGCAATTAATGAAGCTACAGTAACCCCTCCAATAAATTTATATAACAAATTTTTTGATTTTGCAGTCATTTAAAATTTTAATATAAAATTTTAAATTTTAAAACATTAAGAAATTTTTAATCCCTGGCAATTAAAATTAATATAAAATAAATGGAGGAAAATTTTAATATATTATTGGATTTATAAATTAATTAATAAAATAAAAATTATCTATTTATTTCAGTTATACAAAAATTTCTAATGAAGTTTTAAAATTTTTATTTTAAAAAAAATACTCAACAAAAAAAAAAAAAATACTAGAATACAGAAAAATGGATATATATAAGGACACTCTAAACAAAGTAAAGGTGTTAATTGAAGATGAATTGTATTCTTCTGCAGAATTAATGGTAACAAATTAATATTTATTATTATAGAAAATAAAAAGTAAAAATTATTTAAACATAATAAATTAATATATAAATATTATATAAATATATGTATATTTCATGTATATTTCAATAGTTAAGCTTTATAATATTTCAAGTACAGAATACACAAATTAAAAAATGTGTTACATATGAAGTTTTTTCATTATATGCTGATTGTTTAGTAAAGAAAAATGAATTTAAAAGAGCAGTTGTAAGTTCGTTGTAGATATATAATTAATTTAAAATGTAATTTATTAAATTAAATATATATATATATATATATTTATGTTTATAAAGAATTATTATACCAAAGCAATTGAATGCATTCCTAAGACTGGATATGACCACAAAATAAATTTGTTAAAGGAGAAAATTGGGAATTGCTATTTAAAAATTAAAGATTATACTCAAGCAAAAAGAATTGTAAAATTTGATATATATATATGTATATAAAGAAAATATTAATTATTGATTTTTCAAGAAAAAAGTTTCTAAATTAATACTTTAAATTTTAATAATAAAATATAAAAATATTATTTTATATAGTTTGAATCCATAAATTATTTAAATCGTCCACTAGCAGTCAATATATCGCTTGGAAAAATAAGCATTCAAATAGGAGATTTAAGGTAATGCTTTAAGTTTTTAAATGAAAATGCTTAATATAAAATTTAATAAAAGTAATTCAATAATTACATTTTAATACACATTCATATATATATGAACATGAACATTAAGAAATGCTATCCTTTACTATAAAATGGCTATTAAGTATATATATAGTATTAATTAATATTAATTCTATGAACATTAAAACATTTTGAAGTTCTTAACATTTGTTTCATTTTAATTTATAAAATCAATTGAATTTAAATTTTTATATTTAAAGACAACAGCCTTTAGCAATTGAAATATGGACTGAATATATAAAATATGGTGGTAAAATTGATGATTCTTTAAGAATTTTATTTTCAAAAGATACAGAAAATATTAAATTTGTAAAAGACTATATTGAAGCAAAGTATAAAATTTATAATGGACAACTTAATGGTAATTTTTATTTTTTTATTCAATATATAGTATTAATTTTTTTTATAATTAACTCAACTTTAGAATCAATTAAATAATTTATTTAAATATTATATATTATAAGAGGCTATAAATTCGTTTCAGATAATTAATTCAAAATTTTACCAAAACATATATATATTGCAAGCAATTGCTGATTGTTACTATCGCTTAGGAAAAATTGATTCTGCATATTTCTCATACACACAGGTAAAAATCACAATAACAACAACAACAGTAACAATAATGATAATTATTTTAATTTTAAATATATATTAATTTATAGTTACATAATGCAGATCCATTATTAATGGATCAAATGGATATATATTCATCGGTCTTAAAGGAATATAGTAATAAGTCAATATTAATTAATAGGTATGATTTCAAAATCGCATGTAATATTTTAATAGGATAAATATTAATACACATATTGTTATATTATTATAATTCGATATTATATAAAGATTAGCTGACGAATTAATAAGAATTTCAGAAGAAAGACCCGAAAGTTGGATTGCGATGACACATTATAGCATTATGAAAAATGATCTTGAAAGTGCAATGGCATTTATTGATAGAGTAAATTTTTCAAATGAATTAAAAATATCAATAAATTAATGTATATTTAAAAATTAATTACTCATTTTTATTGATTTAAATACTAAAATATTATTGTTATTAGGCACTTGCTCTTGATAATTATAATTATGAAGCATTAATACAAAAAGGTAAATTTAAGATATAAATATTGAAAAATCATTTCAAATAATAAAGAATAAAAAATATTTTAGGAAATATATATTTATCTCAAAGTAAACCAACAAATGCAATAAAATGTTTCAGAACAGCATTAATACATGATCCAGTAAATTATGCAGCATATGAAGGTTTGATTGATTCATATAGTTTTATGAATAAACCGGCAGAAGCATATATTATAGCTAAAAAAGCATCAGAAATGATGCCCAAATCTGCTAGATTATTAACTCTACTAGGAAAAACATTTACAATTGACATTGAATTAAAAGATAAGGTATGCTAATTAAAATCAAATAAATTATTAAATTATTGATCTATTGAAATTTTCTTTGTTATTAATTATTAAAAACTTTAATAAAAGGTTCCTTTAATATTTAAAAAAATCATGGAAATTGATCCGCAATATGAACCAGCCATTTTATTCTATGCTGACTTTTTAATGAATGAAATGAAGAAAGATGAGGCAATTGAATTGTAGGTTATTAATATAAACCAATTCAATATAATATAATATAACTTTTCTAAAATTTTAATCATAGTTTGGAAAAATATTTAATGAATAATAATAACAATACAGAAAAAATAAATATTAAGTTGGGAAATATATATTTACAAGCTGAAGAATATATGAAGGCATTAAACCATTTCCAAAAAGCATTACAGTACATATTAAATATAGACATTCCTCTATTTTTAATTAAAATTTTAATTATTATTAACTTTTATTTTAATTAATAATAGATTAAATTCTGATTCAGAGGAAGCAAAAGAAGGTATAGAAAATACTGAAAAAAAAATATCTGGAAGTGATGATAATGATAATGAAGTACAAAATAATATTGATGAAATGGTAGAAGATAATTATATATAAAACTAATAAATATTCACTACAACTGTTTAAGATTTCAAATATTTAAAATTAATAAAGTTATATTATCTAGTCATGTTGTAAAGATATATATACTATATATATAGTTCATTATTTAAATACTTTTATATATTATTTATTAAAATATAAGTTTTATTACTTTATTCTTTTTATAAACATTAAATGAAATATAATATAAATTATGAAAATAACAATATTATTTAATTTTTATATCTATTTAATATATATATATAAATTGTAAGATCATTTTTATTTATTTGATTGATAGAATATTTTAATATTATTTATTTTTAAGAAGCTTGGTGGTGTTGTTGTTGTTGTTGTTGCTGTTGCCTCATGCGTAAACTAAATAATATAGTAATATAATAATATTAATAATCAATAAATAATAGGAATATAAAATTTTTATAAATATTTCTTACAGAATCAGTTGTTGTTGTTGTTCAGGTGAAAGCCTTTGCTGTGGTTGTTGCACAAATATACCTTATTTAAGTTGTTAAATAATAAAAGATATACTATTAATACGCTTTTATTTTATATAAATGTTTAAGAAAGAATAAATATATATTTACTTGAATAAATTGGATTTGTCATTTGAGTTTGTTGTAATAACATTTGACTTGTTTGCATCTGACGAAGTTGTTGTTGAAAATGAAGTTGTTGAAGTTGTTGTTGCTGATATTGGAAAGAATTAATTTGTCCCATTTGGTATGGCATTCTTTGATTTTGAATATTTCCAATAGGAACTTGTGAAGATGCAATTGCATGAGTAATACCTAGTGATGGTGTTGCAGATAAAGCTATATGTGAAGTTGAAGGCTGAGTTTGACTTTGAACTTGTACTTGGGCAGCCTTTACTGCAGCCTGTGCCGCTTGTACTGCTTGTACTTGTGCTTTTACTGCTTGTACTGCTTGTACTGCTTGTACTGCTTGAGCATCTTTTACTGCTTTTATTTGATTTTGATTTATTTGGAATTGATTAGAAGGTGTTTGAATATTTTGTGTACTGACATTAACTTGTTGGACAACTTGTGCTGGAGTTTTGGTTCTTGATTGTGGTGATAATAAGACGGGATTATGTTTTGTCATTTGTGGTGATACATTTGAATTTAATATCTGTTGTTGTTGTTGTTGTTGTTGTTGCTGTTGTTGTTGTTGTTGTTGTTTTTCTTGTTTTTCAATTACATCTGTTATTGTTGTTATATAATATTTTATAAATACCACACCATATAATACTTGATTATTTTGATAGAATAATAATCCCTGCTTATCTTTTAACTTATTGTTATTAGTAAAATGAATTATACCAAACTATATATTTTAATAGTGCATATCCAAAATTATATAGAATATAATATATAATATTTAATATGTTAATAATTCATATATTATATACCAATATATATATATAAAAGGAATAATTTACCATATTTTTATCAGATAAATTTTTTACTAGGCTTTGGTAGCTACTTTTATCATGATCTTGTGGTTCAAATTTTACAAATGGCATTAAAGTTTTATTAGCTTCAATAAATTTACTTATATCACCATTAAGTAGTTGATCAATTATTAATTTTGGAGGCCATGCATCAAATAAACTATAATGAAATTGTTTATGAATTAAATTTAATGATTAATATTATTTATTCTCATAGTTTACCTTTTTATTATTCATTGTATTTAATAACAACTTACTATTCTTCACTTTTAATTGATTTATTATCATTATCAAAAATACAAGGTTTAGCTATCAAATCAAAAGCAGTTTCTATTTCTGCATTATCTTTTCTATTACAAAGCTGACCTTTCCATCCAATAGACTGTATATTATTTTGTTGTTGAACTTGTGCTGGGTTATTAGCTCTGTTTTGTAAAGTTGTTTGTAATGGAGGTTGAACAGGCGTTGTTTGAGGTTGTGCTTGACTCTGTTGCTTATTTTCTTGTTGCTTATTTAATAATTGTTGTCTAATTGCCGATTGTTGTAATTGTTGTAATTGTTTACTTGGCAAATTCTGTATATTTTGCTTATTTTTCTGCATTTGTAAAACTGCTGCTGCTCTTGGATCATTGGCTGCAGAAACCGTGGAATTTATTGAAGAAACTGCTGGTATTATATTAACAGTTGAAGATGTAATACTAGGTACTGTATTATTTACATTCAATGTTGGACTTATATTCTTGTTAGCTACTGTTACATTTGTTATAGATTGATTATTTGTAGTTTTTACAGTATTAGCTATTTTTGTGGAAGATGATGTATTTGATGAAATAGATGTTGCTTTAACTGGTGTATTAACACCTGATGATTTTGTACTATTTGTAACTTTTGAATTATTAATTATTGGGGAAGTACTATTTTTACTAGTTGAGACATTTGGTGTATTTGGTATAGATTGTTTCTTGACGGCTACATTTGTTGTTGGTATTGATGATATCGAAGTAGAATTTATTGTTGATGTAGTAATATTTACAGTTCCTGTTCCTGGTATAGAAGTTTTTGATGGTGTTGTAGTAACCGAGTTTGAATTATTATTTGTTGTTTCGATTTTAATGGTTTTAGAATTTAAAGTATTACTAATTTTATTTGTTGGAACTTTAGTTTCAGTTTTTACAATATTACTGGTATTGGAATTTGATTTATTATTTGAACTACCAAGTAATGTTGAAGCTGGCTGTGATGATAAATTCATATCAACAGAAGATGGTGATGCTGTAGCTGAAGAAGTTTGAGTTTTATTTATATAATTCTGATGCTTTTTCTGTTGTTCTTCAATAAATTTTAATTGCTTTATATTTTCAACATTTTTCTTTTCATTTTGTAATGGAATTTCAACATGTTCTTTATTTAAATCTAAGTTTATTAGATTAGTTATTGGTTTTTGTAATTTTTCTTCTGTTTTTATTTTCTTTGTTGCTGGATCTTCGATTTTTGAATTTACTATTATTGTTGAAGTTTCTTTTGATTTTGTCCATAAATCGACCAATTCTTTTTCACCTATATATATGAATTATGTATATAATTTATTTCGATATTTGAATACATACTTAGTTAAAAAAGAGAAAAACTTTTATTTAGTTATAATTTTTTAACATACGCTTAAATTCAAATTCCGAAAATAATTTAGAAGATGACCGTAATTCATTAATTCTTATTAAATACTCTTTTCCTATATAAATTCTCCCTTTGTCTTCATTTATCTTTATTATTATTATTATTATTATTATTAAATTAGTTATTTTAATATCATAACATCTTTTTTACATATTTATTATATAGTTAATATTTACCTTTTCAATAATGTTATTTGATGGTTCTATACTATTTAATGTTGTAAATAATGTTATATCAATAGATTTCTGTATAGTATAACAAAAATGGCAATAAAAATATTTTAATTATTATTTTCAATGATGAATTATTACTACTTTAATATAATATAAACCTTTTTATATTCTTCAAGAATTGAATTAATATCCTTTCTAAAATAATTTTTTGAATATCTTATTTTTGAATTATAAAATGCTGTATTACTTAATATTATACAATATTTTTTACTGTTTTTATAATTTTCATCATTAAATATCTTTTATATTTATAAGATATTAGTTTAAATTTAGTTTAATTTTTTAAAAATAATATTAATTTGATTGTTACCTCTAACGCAGCTCCTAAACCTTCAACTAAAGCATTTCTTAATATTCCCCCATCTCTTATTTTTAAAAATTTCAATTTTTTTAATATTAAATCAAAATTATCAATTGGTTGCCCTTTACATATAGTTTTTGTTGAATTAGATGGATAGTCATAATAAACCACATAATTAAATATAGTATTCTTTTATAATTTTTTATTGATAGAATAATAATTAATAATTTATTTTTAGAAAAAATATTGATATATTAAGTATTAAGAATTTAATAATAATACCTTTTGTATTTTACTAGTTAAGTCATTTTCACTAAAACGTTATTATTTAAATAATTTGATTAATATCTAAACTTTTATTATTATTATTATTATTATATCAATAAATGAAACATACTCTATTAATGTAGTTATATAATTAAGATACTTTTCAATATGACATTTCATACTACCAGAACCATCAATTACAAAAACAATTTGATTTTTTACTATTGAAGTTTCCATTTTTACTTATTCATTTTAATTTTTATTTAATTAAAAGTTATTTATTGCTTTTTATAAACTTGTTATTTTTTCTTAGTATATATATTATTTTATTATTATCAAATTAAATTTAGTATATTTAGCACCTATTCCATAAAAAATATATAACTTAATTATTGCTATTAATTAAATATTTAATTACTGAAAAACAATAATAGAAATAACAATTAAAACAATAAAACAAAAAACAAATCAATACACGTGATAATATATATAATATATATGATTTAGTTAGTTTTATGTAGGAAGAATTAAACTTTAAATTATAAATTTATGTGTTTAATAGTTTAATACTGGAAATTTTATAGCTCATTTTAATGTTATGTCTTTTTCAATTTTTTTTTTGACAAGGAAAAAATTATACAATTTTAGTAATAAAATTATCTATACAATATATTTAATATAATATATACTTAAAACATTGACATTACATTTCCTTTACATTTCCTTTATTAAATAATTTTAAAATAATAGTAATAATATAATCATTATTTTATATCATATATGAAAATAGTTATTTCAACTTTACTTCTAAAACATACTATTAGAATAAATAGCATTAAATATATAAAATATTATTTATATAGAAGACATAAATATAATACAAAAATTAGCAATATCTGGTCAATATACACTTCATATAAAATTGTTTATTATATTTATATATAAAAAATATTTAAATATTTATTAATGTTTTAAACAAGAATAATAATATAAATATTTTTTATGAATGTATTTTTTAATTTTATAGTATTAAATATTAAAATATAATAGAACAAAAATTTTAAAAATATCTTTACATTAATAATAATCTTTATAAAAATTAGTATTAATATAATTATAATTGGGGTATTGTGGAAAAACTAGTGGAATTTTTTTTATAATTATCTATATTTCTTTCGTGTATATCCATTTCATCCTCATCAATATTAGTTTGTTTCGTATTAAGTGATTTTTTTACATCATTTAATAAATCCAAACCGATATGATTTTTTTCTTTCTCAGGAACAAATTTAAAAATTTCTTTTGAAAATCTAATTAATAGATCAATAGCTCTTACTCTACTTACAGTAGAGATCATATTATTGCCCGATTTTTTTTCTGATTCTCCTATTAAAGTTGGTCCGAATACAACACCTAAGTTCTTAGATGTCATTAAATTAATATCAGAATTAGCATCAACTTTATTTAGATGATTACATAAGAATTTTAATGTTTCATAATTTGTTTTTGGAAGTTTTTCGACCAATTCTTTCATTTTATTAATCTGTTCGGATTCATCATCAATATCTAATATATAGAAAAATTAAAATATAATTAATTTAAGCATTAACATTAAATATATTATTATATATATATATTTTATATATATATATTTTATAATGATTATTAACCAATAATTTCCTTGATACTATTGAAAAAGCGTTCTGGTATTAATGCATCAGGAAGATCCCTAAAGTATTGCTTTAATGTACTTGTGATAACTGCAATATCTGGATATTCACCTTCTTCTGATATATCAGGTATTTCACCCCTGTCAAAGGAACTTTTAATAATATAAATTTTTTATAAATAAATTAATACAAATATACAATTCAATCTAACATTATTTTAAAGTAATACATTATAACATACTTTACTAGATTTCTTGTTTTTATAACATTACCAGACTTTCTGTATATACCTACAGTTTGCATACCTCTTTTTTCAACTTCATTAATACAAAGTTTTACAATAGATGGAATGAAATCAATTTCATTAATACCATATGTTGAAATTGTAGTTCCAAACAGTTTCATTTGAGATTCCATTTCTTTTTGATTATTAAATAATAATAAGTAAGAGGTAATAAATAATAAATAAAAACTAAAAATTTTAACTTTTTTATAATATTTTTTATTACATACCTGAAATCATATTTTTTTGAACGTTATTAACAATACATGATGAAGTCTTTTCTGCTAAATTTTGACATCTTTCATGGCAACGGTAACCGCATGTTTTACATCTAATTTCTTTTCTCCAACACAATTCTTGGCATATTTCACTATAGTATTAATTAATATGAATTAATTAAAGAAAAACTTTTATTTATTATATATATTAGTTATATTTACCATTTAGTTGGTTTTATGTAAGAATGAGGAATAAATACATGTGGTATTATTACTTCATTTGAAGTATCTATAATTGAATTTCTTCTTTTATTAGTTTCATCCTTATTTCTATCTAGATCTGGTTTATGGAATCATTAGATTATAGTATAGTATATTTTTCAAGTATTTTTTAATTAATTTGATTTTTTTCTTGCTATTATTAATAAATTTATAAAAATATATATAAAAATTTTACGTTTAACTGGAAGAGAAACGGAAAAACCTCTACTTCTTGTTTTTTTATCTTTAAATAATTTCTTATTACTGGTATTTCTTATTATTTTTTTTGCACTATTAGTTAATTTGGAGAATTTTGAACTTTTAATACTGCTCTCACTTCCAACTTCATATAAACTTTTTATTTCTTGATTATCTGATAATACTGAGTTAACTGATCGAGTATCAACAGATTTGCTACCTCCAATATCTGATTCAATTGATAAATTTGTATATTTTAAATTTTTATTTTCATTAATTAAAACCTCCTTTTCTTTTTTAAGAGATATAATATTATGTTTTAATTCGTTAATTCTGTTATTATATTCATTAACACTGAAAGAATAATTATTTTTATATTTGAAAAATTCGAATTCAATATTTTCTTTTATACTTTTTTCAATTGAATTTTGTAATAAAGTAGTTGATATATTATCATTTAATTTTGTAACTTCATTAAGCATGTCTTCAAAAGCTTCGTAATATTTTTCAATACCATTATCTGAAAATATACCTTCATTAATAGAATTAAGTTTGCTTATGTAATTTGATAATATTGTCATCATATTAAGTTTTAAATCATTTAATTTAGTAACAGTTTGATTAGTCATATTCTCATTTTCATTAAAAATCTCATTTTTGCTATTAGCATCCTTTTTCATTTTAAGTTCTATTTCATTATTTTCTTTCTTTTATTTTCATTAGTATTATTAATTTTTGATATATAAAAAAATGAATAAAAAATTATTGATAGAAAATAATATAGTATATATTATTTACCTCGAGCATTTCATTTGTTTTAATAACTTCTTTAAGTTCTTCTTCAATATCTTTTGAATAAACTCTTATATTTATATTCTCTATTATTAATGTTTTGAAAGCCTCTTCTAAATCCATATCCTTTGGAATATTAATAGAATATTCGTCAGCAATATAAGATATATCACCGTTCTCTTTATTGAATGTAACAACTTTATTTAAAAATGAATCTGTTAATGGATATATTTCTTCTGTATTTTGTTCCATTTCTTCTGGATCAAGGCAACATTTAATACTTATAATTCCGCTTACATTGTTTGGATTTGATAATTGAATTTTAGTTATATTTTTTTGAGATGACATAACATTTTTAAATGAATCTGAATCGCTATTGAAATATATATCATTTTCATTGCATAAATTACTTAATTTATATATTTGTTCGATATTATTCTCTTGTTTGTCTATGTTAGTAGAATTGGATGGTTTATAATTCATCATATCATTTGAATTTAAATTTTGGGAACTTGCCAATAACTTTGCTATACTATTGTTATCAATCAAACTTTTTAAATTATTAATCATATCTTTGACTGAATTTTTATTTATTTTTTTAGAATCTTTATTATTCTTATTTTTCATACTCTCTAATAAACAAATTTCGGAATCTGTATACAATTGCTTATTCAAATTACTATTAGTTTTATTCTCTTTTTTGTTACTGCTCAGTTCTGTTATACTGTCACTCTTGGGAAATAATAAAATTAATATTATTGAATAAAAATGTTATTAAATCATTATCTATAGCTTGTTTTTAAGAATAAGATAACAATAAAATTTTATTTTTAATTACCAATTCTTTAATTGCTATTATTTCGATAAATATATTTTTAATTTATTTGTTTGAATATATAGCATAGTTCAAATATATATATAAATGAAATGTATATAAATTTATTATTCGATATCTTTATCTCATTTCTTTTAAATTTTTTATATATTACCTTTACTAATTTTTTTTAACCATATAATTATTGCATTTTTAAAATAATAAATGATAATATTATTAATAAGCATAATTATTTGAAATATTACTATTAATATTAATAATTAATAATTATATTCACTCTATTCCACTGCTATTTGAATCCATTTTTGTTTATATATTCTTTAAATATATGTTTTTGATAATTAGTTGTTTTATTTATTTATTAATTCTATCAAAATATATGTAAAAAAAAAAAAAGTAATTTTGGATTGGAATACCAAAAATTAATTCAATGTATCTCTATATCACTGAAAGAAAAACAATACAATAAACCTCTATAAATAAATATAAAAAAAAAAGAAAAAAAATATAAAAGAAATAAATATTTAATATATTTATTTTATTATGTAGTATTATGTTAATGTGATTTTATAAATAACAATTATCGCAATTAAAAAAATTACTTTTAATAATTGAATACTTTAATACTTGTAATATATTCTATTACTATTTTTTTCTTAATTTAACATTTCCATTTATTTATTCAATAGTTTTGGATACTTTTTTATAATATTTTAGATTTTAATCTACAGTTAAATTTATAATTTACAAATTCTAATTGGATTTTTTATTTGATTAATTATATATAATAATTTTTAAACCTTTACATCATTTTTTTTACCAATTTCATTAGATTTAAATTATACTTTTTTAGAATAATACATTTAAGATTTTAGCTAGAATGAGGAGAAAAAAAATAATTAAATTAATGAGACATTATTATATTATTATTACAATTATTCACAATTCACAATAATTATTAAAATTTTTTTTTTACCAATAATTTTATAGTAAACGATAAGACATGTAAAAATTATAGTAAATATTGAAAATGTTGGCATAATAATATCAATGACTAAAAAAAAAAAAAATGAACATATTACGAATTAAAAGTAAGCTTGAATTATGTTAAGGATGGAATGTTTAGATAATATTTAAAAGCAAAAAATTTAATAGTAATAAAGTTATATAATTTTCTTTTCTATTATAATTTAAAATAAACTTTTTAAAGAATTGCTGTATCCAATATCAAGTTGAAACACTTGAGAATTTAGTTTTCTTGTGACATATAAGCAATTTGTTTATAATAGATGAATATATATAATGAAGTGAACATAAAGGAATATTAAGTATTAATTAAAAATTAAATATTGTTAGTATTATTTAGATATTACTTAATAAGAAATTAGAGATGACAATTACTAATCATCTAGTAATTTCATGAACTTAACAATTTACTTTAGTGTTTTAATTTTAATACATTTTTAAAGATAGTTTCTGAAAATTATTCGATACAAATATGTATAAAAAAAATTATAATTCTTTTTCGTTTTTAATATGCAAAAAATTTTGTTTTTTCTTTTTTCATTACTAATTTAATATTACACCTCTAATAAAACATAGTTATAATGTTAACGATAAATTATATATAAAATATATTTATGAAGAGTTTATTTAATTTTTATTATATAGTACATAAAATGTACTATATAAATATTATATATGCATGATTAATTATGTAATTTCATTATTAACTATGATAATTTTTTTATAATTATTAAGCTTATAATGAATTATATATATTTTAATTTTTTTTTTTTTTTTCCCTTTTTCTTTATTTTTTTCTCTTCATTATTTATATAATAATTATTTATATGTATATATATAAAATATTGAAAATAAAAATTTAAAAGATAGGGAAAAAAAAGGTTTTATTTTTATTTTATTATTTTTATTATCTTTTTACATTCTATTTATTCTATTAAATATTAATTTTATTTAGTTGATTTTATAATTTGTATTAAGATAGTTTTATTTTGTTTTGATTACTAAGTAAAGAAAAATATATATGTATAATTATGTATATAAAAATTATAATATTATCTATTGTAATATTTTATTGATTGCTTCTTTCCATTCAAAAAGTTCTTCTTTTAATCCCATTAAATAAATCATGGTATGACCATCACAAACAGTTAACATTTGTATTCCATTTTCATCAATAATATCAACTTGACATCCAGGGTTAATAATAGAGTTTGGTAAATGACCAACCTTTGGTTTTACTAATTCCATAATACGTACTAATTCATTAGTTGATGATAACACTTCTACTAAATTATTATTAATTAAATATACTTGTTCCCAAATAGCAAAAGATGGATTAATTAAATCATTAGTGATTGATAAAGATTCCTTTAAATTGATTGTTGAGAGAGAATGATGTTTTGAAACTTGATTAATTTCATTGATTTCTTCGTCTTCTTTAGTAGTTGGTAATGTGAGTTTTTTATTTTTAGATATATCATCATCTTCAATAATTTTATTCATTTTATTCATATTATTTATAGATGTTTTATCATCTTGTAATATCTTAATAAATGGTGGTGATAAAGACTCTAATGATGAACGTCTTCTTGTTTTTCTTTTTTTATTTGATGATGATGGAGGTGTAGATGATGATGATATTGAACGAAGTTTTGGTGACATAGACATCTTCATTACTGTGTTGTAAATCATAGGTGAAATTGAATTTAAAGAAGGAGAAAAGGCTGAAGAATCTATCATTGAAACTTCATTATCTTCTTTGCTTCTCATATCATTTTCACTAATACTTTTTCTTTCCTTACCTGTAGTTCTTTGAGCAATCCTCTGAGCTCTTAATGCTGGTGAATTTGAAAAATTAGTTGGTTCACGCCTATTATTTTTATTTTTCTTATTTCCTGTGACTTTTGAATCACATTGTTTCACCTTATAAATTTGGAATCGTCCTTCCTTAATTAAACGAAGCTCATCCAACTTTGTTAAATTTTGAAGTTTAACGAAGAACTCTACTTTTGTCTTTGCAGGAACAGTATCCAATAAAAGACGCTTATTATATGAGCTACTGGAATTCTTAATGACCTTACCACCAATAGAATGAACATTAGAAGAACAAAGACGAATATTACTTATTATTTCAATTACATGTTGTCTTTCTTCAAAATGACGAATTCTTTCATTACATTGTTCAACAACCATGCGAATTGCTTCTTTAGCTTTATTTAAATCACGGTATTCTTTATCAGTTTCACGAGTGTTTTTTAAAAGCTGCTCAAGAAGTAATAAATAACGTGGTAATCGCTGAACAGGCAAAAGAAGATATCCTTGAAGACTCATTTGAGTATGTTCAGGTTGACCACATACCCATTGAAGAAAAGTTTTAAATTTCTTCAAACGCTTTTTATTTTCTTTTTTAAATATAGATTCCTTTGGTTTATTATTTACTAATGAAGTAGAAAACCGGTTAGACTTAGAATTTTGAATCCTAGTTAAAAAGTTATTTGCCATATTAGAATTGGTATAGTATTCTCCATATAAATTTGCCAAAACAGGTGCATTTAATTGGAAGAAAGATCCAACAGACGGAGGTGGAACAATAGATTTATTACGTTCTGGAAAACATGATTTCTCTAAACGTGGAGCAAACGCTTCATTATGAAAATCAAAAATATCACGTAAATTTCCAAACAATGTTTTATATTCTTGCATATCTAAAAAGTGGCCTGGCACTGTATCTAATGGATCTAAATATAAATGAACAATACTAGCTAATTCTTTAACATAAGTCTTCTCAGTTTGGAAAAGCTCTTCCACAATTCTATCACGTTTATATGTTAATGATTTAGTTTGGGATATAGGATCACTAATATTATTAACGACAGGTCCTAAGATTTTTTCTTGATCAACTAGAGTTACATCGTTATTTATGCTTCTAATATCAACAGTAGGAACAGAAAGTCGTGTACTTGAAGATACTGGTTTTAACTTTTTAACTGCCATTAAAAGCTCATTTTGATTTGATTTTTGAAATTTTTCTTTGTTAAAAATCATTGATTGAGAACGAATTGATTCCTTACTTCTAATACGATTATCCTGAATTTTTGTAAACTTATGGCGAAGTTCTGATGATACTTCTTGAGACAGAGAAATATCATTCTCTCTTTCTTCTTGATTATTCAAATAGCTATCATCCGGTTGACTGTGTGATCTTCTATGACCAGAAGAATAATTTACAATTGCTTTTTTACTAAGATTTTCATCAAAATCAACTTTTTCAAATTCACTTGAGTCAGATGTGGAAATACTAATCCTATCATCTGAAACCATTGAATCTGTTTTTTGCTGTCTTTGTTTTAAAGAATATCTTAATGAATGGGTTCTTGGATTAACTTGAGGTGGTTGAGATGGAAGTTTTAAACTTTCATTATCATTAAAATCACTATTTAGAATTTTAGTTTGACTCATTTGTTTTTCAAAAAGCTCAATCAAATTATTTACATTAATATTATCTTTTATAATTGGTTCAGTAACACTGTCGTTTGATGTAACTGAAATTTTATGATGATGATGAAAATTTTCCCCCATCTCGTTATGTTTGTTGTTTTGAGTAAAAATACGACTATTATCAGAAACATATAATGAATCTGAACTTTGATAACTGTTTCTATTATTAATAGTTGTATTTATATCATCAAAATATCTATTTGTATTAATGTTCTTTTCCGAACGATGTTTAAAGAAAGGGTATGAACCTTCCTTAATAGTAGAATCATTTGATAGAGATTTTGTTATAATACTACTTTCATCATAAGAAGAAGAGGGAGAAGAAATTTTCGATTTAATTTTATGATTAAATGAAATAATTTCAGTATCACTTTCATTTGATTCTTTTATCTTTTTAACATCATATAAATTTATATCAGAACTATTTTGATCATTTTGAACTAATGTAATAGAAATAGAAGATTGTGTTTCATTTGTCTTACTATTATGATTATATTGGTTATATTTTCCTGTTCCAATTGGATGTCCTCCAACTGGTCCACTTATACAAATATTTTTAATGTTATTCTTGGATAATGCAAGTCTGCTTTTCTTTGGTGTTCTACTTAGAATTTCATATATTTTAGCCATAAATGCACTAAAATTAGATGGTAGTTGTAATTGTCCGTCTTTTGCTAGCATTATCTTTTCAATAATTTGGTTCTTTAAAATATTAAAAAGTCGAATAAATTGATTTATATCTGGGAATGGTATATTATTTGATTCACAGAAGTTTTTTAATACATGAATGCGATTCATTATCTTAACATAACCTTGTCGTAAAATTTCACTACTTTTAAAAATTGCGTTTGGAATGTATTTTGTTATTACTTGTAAAATGGAAATAATAGTATGAAATTTTGGATATCGTTCTTCAAAATAGCTTAATAATTGATTAGATTTATTAACAAAAATAACTCCAATAAATTCAGCCATAGAAAGAATAATTTTAGGTATATCTGACATGGTTGTCTTTTTTGATTCAACATTCAGTTTATTTAAATTATCAATTACCTTTTGAGGAGTATGTGTTTCATCATCACTATTCACTAATGGATTCAGCTTCGTACTTTCTATCTTTAAATTTGAATTTAATATTATAGAACTTGATGATTTTAATGGGAATCTATTATTAGATGTAGATGATGGAAGAGATGTTGAAGTTGATGACATTTGAATACAACTATATGAACTTGACCTCCTTAAACCATTTTCAGAATTTTTCAAACTATTTAACTTTGATTTTAATGAATGAGAATTTATATGTTCTCGTGTTGAAATTTCATTAGAAGGTGATCTACTACTTATTACTGACGTTGATTTATTATGACGTAATAGAGGAGTACATGGATCACTGGTTCTATTTTTACGTCTAGTAACTTTTTGAATCTCGGTAGGAGAAATAATTTCCTTTCTTATGGGTGAACTTATAGTAGAGCCTTGAGAACGACTTCTACGAACAAATATATTATCACTAAAAAGGTTTATAGGACGACCCCGACTTTCTTCATTTAAATTATTTTTATCATTACATGAAATATCAGGCTTTGTATTAATTTTAATATCCTTTGGTTTATATTTTCTATTTTTAGAAAAATTCCCTTCCTTATTATCAACTTGATTTAAAGATGTTTTGTTAATCAAAGATTTTTCATCCTTTATTGATTTTACATATTTAGTATTTTTACCTTCAATTTGACGTAAAAATGATCTATCAAATGGTACATTATCATCTTTATTTTCTACTTGACCGATAAAGGATTTATCAAATAAAGATTTCTCCTCTTTGATTTCTTTTGACCCTACTGGTCGTAAGATTGATTTATCGTAAAGTACTTTACTATTTATATCAATTGACTGACTATTGAAAGATGTAATAGAATTATTTGAATTTGATGACTCCGAAAGTACTATTGTTGGGTTAGCATTTCCTTTTTGGTTATTATTAGACACTAATTTAGTTGATATTGTTGGTGACATTGGTGGTGTAAAACTAGAAACTTGTAAAATTTCGGAAGAAAAATTGGGTAAATTAACTTTTGATATATTATTACTATTATTATTTATGTTGGAAGAATTAGAATATATAGATTGACGTTTATTATTTAAATCAATATTTGATATACTTGATATGGATAAACGATAATTTGGATCACTCGAAATACTACAATAAGATTGTCTTTTCATATCATCTGAGAGTAAAGATTCTTCTTCAAAAGGAATAATAAAAGAAGATGTCGAATCGCATCCAATAACATATGATATTTCTTCATTTTCGAATTCAGATTTTTGAGAAGACTTTTCTGTTGATGAATTTGATGAAAGACATATATTTGTATTATTAATATTACTACCTTTTGAATTATTTATTGTTGTAGTTGGTATATTTGTGTTAGATTTTTTATTTAACACTTCATAAGAATTAAATTCTTGCTTAATTGGTGAAGAAGTCATTTGTGGGTATTTTTCTAATCCTTTGATAAATTCTTTAGTTTCTTCAATAGATTTCAAACTCAAACTTTTTTCAAGTAATTTTTCTTTTTCATCATTAAAGCTATCTGTAATTTTAGTTATTATAGAATCAGAATTTAAGGGATGCACTGTTTTATATTTAAATTGAGAAAATTCACTATCATCTTTATTTTCATTTCCTTTATTATCACGATCTTTTTCTGTTAATAAAGTATTAGCATTTAAAGTTGATATTGAAGACGATTGTGAGTATGCACTATCCATATTTTCATCTACTAATGTATCATCTTTTAATGTTGATGATATTAAATTGGATTGATTATTTATATTTTGTTTTTTCATGTTTAATTATCGTTCTGTCTGTTTTTTCATAATAATAATAATAATAATGATAATAACAAATTATATTTAATAAATATTATTTCAAGATATATTTTTTTATAACAATTAAATACAATATAATAAAAATATGTCTAATTAATATATTTAAAAAAGTTACTATACCTTTAAGTTGATAGTATTTAATGAAGGATTTACCTTTTAATAATTAAATTTATATTTTTTAAATTTATTAAATCATAGAGTTTTAAAATGTTACTTAAAAATAAAATAATAATTATTTTACAATATTAAATTTTTTTAAAAAAAAACACTCTATAAATTAATTATGGTTATTCTTGACAAAGTATGGAATATTACTATAAATTATCAATAACATTTAATTAATCAATAAATGTATATTTTTCTTAATTTTAATAATCAAAACTTAGTACAAAATTTTTTTTAATTTTCTTCTTTTTTTTTTAATTAATTCGGTTACTTTATTAATTGAATTATAAATTTCAATAATATATAGTTTGTTACTACTTATATTTTAATATTAATAATACGATTTTATAATATGTTATTATTAGTATTTAAACCGAATATTAAATATGATAATATTATACTTTTATTGCTATTTCTATATAATTTATTAGCTTTTAATTTACAATCTTCAAAAGAATATTAATTGTATTCGAAATTTTTTTAATAAATAATTTGTAGAATAAATAGTTATTAATATAAAAATAAGTTCCTTTAAAATATTGTCTAATTTAGAAAAAAACTGTGATTAATTGTTTTATTATCTTTTTTAATATATAAAAAACTAAAAATTGTATATTTTGATAAATTAAATAATTCTATTATTAAGTTGTTGGGTATTATTATTTAAAATAATTATTAACATAATAAATAATCATTATAATTTCTTTTTTCAATAATTTTTATTTATATTCCAATAAATTTAATAACTATTATAAATTTTAAAAATTCTTTAAATTTATTAATAATTTAACTGAACAATTTTACATTATTATGGTTTAATTAATTCTTTCATTCAGTAAATTATAAACAGTCCTTTTTTTATTTCTTATTTACTTATCATTCTTTTTACGATTAATTTTTCATTTATTTAAATAATTAAAAAAAAAAAAAAAAAAAGACATATTTATTAGTAATTATTGTTTATTTGAATAAAATAATTTATTTTATTTTTTTATTTAGTCTTAAAATTTCTTTGGGAAATAGAGAATCCTTTTTATATTTAATTGATGAATTTTAACTTTAATAAATTTATTATTTAAAAAACTTACAATCATATATTTGATTATAATATAATATATTAGTATTAATTAAATATCTCTCAAGAGCTAACTTTATTTAATAATAAAAAATATTGAAACAAATAATAATATACTATTTCATATAGTACATTATATTAAATAAATTTATTATTTATATTGGATTGTAATATATTCAATATATTAAATATAAATAATATTATAAATGCATGAAAGTTTTTTGAATAATAAGCCTACTTAAAAAAGTATATAATATATTCTATTGTGTAACCAATTATAAAATTGATGAATATAAATAAAAGTAATTTTAAACTTTATCTAATGTTAAAAGATAATTAGATTGAAGTTTTAAATTATATAAATAAAATATAAAAATAATAAATATATATAAAATAAAACAGTTTATAATTAATAGCCTCTTTATATTATAAAATATTATAAAGCTAAAATAATAATATTTTTAATATTTAATAAAATAGAAATTAAATTAATAATAGAAAAATTGGCTAAATTTTTATGGAATAAAAACATATGAATTTATAAATATTAATATAATAATAATAAAACACGTGATTGTCACTTTGTATTTACTATTTTATTCAATATTTAACTTTATTTATTTAGCTTTTTTATTATCATAAATATTTTAATATTTTTTAGCCTTTTTCATAATATAGTATTTGTATAGAATGCTATAATATTTCACAGAAAAAATTTAAAATGCTAATTTTTTCTAAGCCACTAATTTCTATAACATAGAAAGTTTTAATTTATACCTTTTTTGGATAATTCTATAATGTATACATAAATATGATTTAATCATTTTACACAAAATATGTAAAAATGAGTAATACAATGATTACAATGATACATAATAGTTTATATTTCTTAAATAGTAATGACATAACACTATTAAAAAAAAAAAAAGAAAAAGAAATATGAAAGAAAATGGACAAATATAATATTAATAATTATGGTAACTTATAATTACTATCATAACTATCATTAAATATTTTATAAAGATGTAGTAAATATTGTTATATTAATGTCTTTAAAAAAAATATATATATATAATATATTTAATACAAAAATGTTAAATTCAAAAATTAAAATCGTTCATTCAAAAAATCGAAAAATATTTATTGTAATGTATTATAATACAAAAAAAACTATTAACTATAATATAAAGAATTACAAAACCTAATCATTAATTATACTTTTATATAAATATTATCTTTATAAATGTTTAGAATTTTAAAAAAAAAAATAGATATAATAGTAATAAAAAATTGAAACAATTGTATTAATGCGATGAGAATAATTGCTCTAGTTTTTTCAATAAAATATTAAATATTCTAAAGGAAAGTAATATTATCAATAATAAACCTTTATAAAATCTAAACTAAATCTAATATATATATTTAATATCGTATTTTGCCATTTACTAAGTAACTTTTTATATAAATTATATTTTATGTGTTTTTAATCAACAATTGATAATACTTAGTGGATTTAAAATAATATCTAAAAACATCAATTAAAATGGTGGTGTTTCTCTCTCTTTTTTTTTTTTTTTTTATTTTACGTAGAACTATTAAAACATAATATTTTTTTATTCAGTTTCTTATTACTATATTTACAGTTTATATTAATATAATATTATTAAATATTAATTCTTTTATTTTCATGATTCTTCTTTTTTAATAGAGTTACTTTATTTTTTCTACTTTAAATACAAAATTTTATTCCTTTTTAAATAAAATTTTGGGTTTTTATTATTATAATAAATGATATTAATAATATCAGTTTATATATTTTTTGTTTATATAATATTTTTTAATTTATTATAAAAATTTATAAAGATTACAATTAACATAATTAATATTAATTTAGTTATGCAATATTTTTATATTCTAATTATATAAATACCTATTATAAATTTATATATATAAAAAATGTACAAATATTATTATAAATGAATATAATAACTATTGGGATTTTCATTTTTCATTTTTTATTATATTTTAGATTTAGTAATCATAATTGAAGATATATTTAAAAATTTGGTAAAGCGCGACGAGCTGCATTACGAACTAATTCTGGAAGTGCTGGGTGAATATAAATAGTACGTAACATATCATCAATAGTAGCTCCAAATTGAAGGAAAGCAATACACTATAATATATGAATAAATGAATTCTTAGTATTGAATATTTTTTATATCTATATTTTTAAATATTAAAAATAATAACTTTTAATAATAATAAAAAAAAAGCGGTATTTACCATGTGAATCATGTTACTAGCTTCAACACCAATGATATGAGCACCAATTAATTTTCTTGTAGAACGTTCAAATATTAATTTGACAAAACCATCCTTAGAACGAAGAGCATCACCCATAGCAGAGTTTTTATATGGACAAAGGCCAATAACATAATCAATACCTTTAGCCTTAGCTTCTTGTTCGGTTAAACCAACACCTCCAATTTGTGGGTTAGTGAAAATAGCATGTGGAACAGGTGGATAATCAATTGGTTTGATTTCAATACCTTTTGGAGTTTCTTCAAAGATTGTACGGAAAGCATATTCACCTTCAAAATTGGCAGAGTGACGGAATAAGTTTCTACCAATGATATCACCCCATGACCAAATATGTGGAACATTGGTTCTTAAATATTCATCAACTTTGATGTAACCACGTTTATCTAATTCAATACCAGCATTCTTAACTTCTAATACATCGGTATTTGGAGTAACACCAGTAGCAACAAACAAACCTTCAGCTTCATAAACCTTATCTTCACCATTTTCATTAACATAAACCTTGAAAATTTCATTGTTGTATTCAACCTTAGTAAATTGAACCTTAAAATGACAATCAAACATTTGACTAAAGATTTTGGTAAATTCTTCTTGAACTTGAATATCTTCATTCTTAACAAATCCGCTACGAACAAGGAAAGTAACTTCTGAACCAGTTTTTCCTAAGCTATTAATTTATAATTATGAGTACATTGTATAAATATATATATATGAATATTATTTAAAAAATGTAATAATATTATTAATAAGATTTTATAGATTTTGAATTTATTTTAAACTGGTTTGACATTAATAATAATTTTATATAATCTATTAATTAATATAAGGTTTATTTAATCGAATATTAATTATACTAACTAGTAACCTAATTCAGTAGCTATGTATCCACCACCAATAATGATAACTCTCTTGAAAGTTTTTGGACAACGAAGAACTTCAGTTGAGGTCATATATGGAGTACCTTCTAAACCTGGAATTCTTGGAATAATTGGTCTAGCACCAGCAACAACAAAAATTTTCTTTCCAGTAATGTAAGTATCATCGTCAGAATTAACACCTTCAGTTTTTCTAATACGAAGAGTATGGTCATCAACAAAAGCACATTCCTTTTTAATATGAGTAACATTTGGATCCTTTTCGTATATTGGATCAATAGAAGCAGATTCACCATCAACATATGAAGTAACATAATTAACTAATTTAGCTTTGTCAATAGTAACATCATTTACTGCTGGGACAGTAATATCATATGTTTTGGCATGTTCAATTTCATTAATAACGTCAGCTGGATGAATTAACTATTACCATAATAATAACATATATATAATTATTTTATGAATTTTATTAATAAAATGTTAAATTATAAAATATATTTTCTTATTGTTTATTTATTTATTTATTATTTTTTTATTTATTTTTTAGAGAAAAAAAAGATTTAAAAATATAATAACAATTAAAATGTAATTGAATTATTTAATAATTAATATACCATTTTAGAAGGAATACAGCCTCTGTTTAAACAAGTACCTCCAAGTGGTCCCTAAAGTTTAATTAATAATAATTATTATTGTTATTCATTTTTTTTAAAATAATGATAGAGATTTATGATCTATATAAATATTTTTTTTATATCCTTTTTTTTTTTTTCTTTTATATTTGTAAAAACTAGTTTTATTACTGTTTTTATAATTTTTACCTTTTCAACAATGGCAACTTTGTTACCTAATTTTGCTGCTGGTCTTGTTATTTTACTACCAGAACCTGAACCAATGACAATAACATCAAATTCAGTTGGATTAATTGGAGCCATTTTTTTAAATTTATTTTATTACGTTTTATTAAATATTTTTTATTTTTATAAAATGTGAAAATATATTAAAGAAGAAAAAAATTTTAAGTTTTTTTTATAAAATATTTTGTAAAAATAAATTATATTAAATACAAACTTTAAATATAATAAAAGCTAAATATAATAAATATAATGCTTATACTTTAATATATATTTCATATATTATCATTTAAATATGAAAGGTTTACTAACTTTTCAAAAGTTTAATATAAAAATATTAAGCTAATATAAAATATAGGTAAATATAAGTTTTATATTTCTTTTGTTTTTATATAGTTGATTTTAAGATATTTATACTTATTGTAAAGTCATTTTTATATCATCTTATGATTAAACTATTCATGAATTTAAGTTATTTTATTAAATAATTGTCAAAAGATTTTTTTTTTTTAAAAAATGTTAATTTAGAAATGTAATCTCAATTTATTTATGACATTTAATATATGGAACTCAATATGTGATTTTATAATTTAGTAATATATTAACAAAATAAATTAATCTGTACATTTATTGTATTAATGTATTAAAATGGAATTAAAAAGAAATTGTTATAAACTCAAATTATGATCATTTCAAGATAAATATAACAATTGATATATTTTAAATTTTATGTGTATTTCAAATATTTAACTTAAAAAATAAAAAATAAAATGTAATACAGAAATGACAAGAAATAAAAAAGTAAAAAAAAAAAATAAAAAATAAAAAAAGTATAAATAAAATAACAAAAGAAAATAAAAGTAATAAAAATAACCATATTTCCATATTATACATATATAATATATTAAGATCAGGTAATTTTATTTTTTTATAATTTATCCATAAAAAATTGGGTTGTGGCTATTTTTATTAAATTATTAATAATTTATCCGTCATTTTTTTTTTAAATAAAAAATATTAATGAAAATTAAAAATATAGCTTTTATTTTTTAAATTTTAAATTTATTAATCTAATTTTATATATATATATATACACCAATAATAATATTTTCTATATTTAATTAATATGAATTGTTGTATAAATATAATTACTTCTTCTTTGATTAATTTAATATAATTAATAATCTACAATTACACTAGGTCCTAATACATTATCTGAACTACTACAAACACCAGCATCTTCTGTTTCTTCTTCGTCGTCTGAAAAAGCAAAATCAACCCCATACATGTCATCATCTTCTGGATCATATTGAATTCTTCTAATTCTACTTTTTCCACTATTATTAATAATTTAAAAATATTAGATTAATATATACAACTACGATTACTATGTTTTAAATATATTTAAAGTACTATCAAATGATATTTACCTTTTTTTACTGTTTATTTTTTTCTCATTTTTAGAAGTAGAAGTTTTTTCATCAATTTGATTATCTTTTTTTGCGGCTTCTTTTTTTGCCTTTTCCCTAGCTGCTTTTTCTTTTTCTTTTTGTTCTGTCTTCTTTTCTAATATTGACTTAGGTTTTTCTTTTTCCTGCTTTTGCTTATCATATATATTAACTTTTACATATTTTGGTATTTCTTTAATAAATGGATTGATATAATAACCAGTACTTTTAACTTCTTCTTCTAAAAATTTTAATAATCAAACAAAATATAATAATAAGTATAGTATTATCTTTATACGATAATAATAATAATAATATTCAATAATTAATATAGATATATAAATATACATATAAAAACCTTGTTCTTTTGACTCAGAAATTGCTGTTATTGGCTCGTCTTCTTTATATTCAAATGGGTCAGCTGGTAATTCAACAACTTGCTTTGTTTTTATATCAATAGCAATTCTAACATTCTTTCTTTTATTCTTTTCATATTCTCTTAATGCTTGTTCTTTTTTAATAGCAGCCAACCTTTCTTCTGGCGTTAACCTTTAAAAAGAAAAATAAATATTTTGAAAATTTTTAATTACTAAAAGTATAAATTTATTTTATTTCTTTACTAAAAATCAAAAACAATAAAATAGTAATTTATTATATAATTATAATAATTATTATATACCATTTATTATTAGCTGCTGTCATATTTGGATCAAAATCAGTTGCTGTATCAAAAATTTTTGTTCTTTCAGTACTATTTTTATCATAATCTAAGAGACGTTCTTTCATCATTATAGCTTTTTCATATGCTTTTTCTCTTTTATCCATTTCCATTTGAACTTCTAATTTTATGGCTAGTTTTTCAGATCTTTGTTGATCAATTTGTTCTTGAGATGGTCGTAGAGGACTTGATGATGAAGATGAAGCATTGGCTTTAGAATTTGATGAATTTGAACCGTCTTTATTGTTATTATTTGTTGATTTTATTAAAATAGTTTTTTCTTCTCTTAATTTTTCTCTTTGTTTTTGTTGGTATACTCTGACTTGTTGATCGCTATCTAAAACTTCTTCTCCACAAAATGGACATGGACCTGGTCCTTCCAATTTACAAACTAAAAAAATTAAAACATTATAAAATATGATTAAAAGATTAAATTCAATTTAGCTTAATTACTTATTAAAGAATATCAATACAATTATTTTAGCATTATTATTACCAATTTTCCCACAATTGAGACAATTTGCTACTAATCCATGTTTAGCAGCTATTATTATATTAATTTAAAATTTTTATAAGTAATTATTGTATTATAAAAGTAAGTTCATTAAATATTATATATGATTTATATTACCTTGACATGGACATAATGGTCTTCCATTTTTTCCTTTAGTAACAAATGATCTGTCTTCTTTATCCCATTCTTCTAAACTTATTCCACCTTTTTTTTTTTTTGCATTTAATTTTTTTTGTTGTCGTTTTGATAATTTTACTTCCTTTTCTTCATCATCAGTATCATCAGTGTTATCAACATTTTGTTTTTCATCATCATTCTTTTTTTTACCTTTATCTTTTTTCGATGTTTCGTTTTGTTTTTTATCCTTCTTTTTCTTTTTACTATTATTTGTTAAATTATATAAATTATTAATAGTAATTAGTATTTACTATTGAACATGAAAAAAAAAAAAGAAAAAAAGAAAAAAGAAATATAAATAAATGAAAATTAATTGTAATCAATTAATTACTTTAAGCAAATAAAATTATATTATTGTAATTAATCTTTTAATACAAATTATTTCAATACTATAAAATAAATTTCAGTCTATCTTGTTAGTTTTTTACCTCCCAGAGTAATATTCTTCTGCATCATTTTTGTAGTATTCATAAGGTGAATTATTTCGTACATCAGAATCTAAATTTACACTTGAATTGTTGTTACTATTTGAATTTAAGTTTCTTCTTGATACAAAATCGTTTATAAATAAATTAGTCGATACTGAATTTCCTATTATATTCTATTTAATTATTTATGTATATATATTTATCAATTAAAATCAAAATCAAAATTAAATTAATTATGATGAATATTAAGATAATAGTATATTGATTGAGTATAAAATCTATCTTTTGTATTAATAATTAAATAATATTTATACATTCTAATTTTTGAAAAATATTATTATTACTACAAAAATAGTTTTTAATTATTTTTTTTATTAATTGAAATTTTAATTTAATATCATATTCGTTTTGTCTAGATACATAATAATACTTTTAATGATAATATATATCTTTAAAAATCCTTCCATTTTTGTGTAAAAACATACTTGAAATTCAGTTCTTATTTCATTTTCTGTTTGTAATTCCCAAATATTATCAATTAATGGTCTACACTCTTCAGAACTAATTCCAATGATGGAACTGATTTTCTCGCATGCCCATTTTTTAACTTCCTCTAATGACATTTTAAAATCGATTCTATATTATTAGAGTCTGTATTTAAGTATTATTAATAATGTTAAAGAAAAAAAAAAAAAAAAAAAAAAAAAAACATTGTATATTAAGAATATAATTAATTAATTATTTATTAATTTGAATTTTATTGAATTTTATATATAATATTTACATATAAATATTAAAAACAATAATACATTCACTTTCTTTTTTTTTTATTCTTTTATAATATAAAAGAAGTAAAATATATAAATAATAATAATAAAAAAAAAGATAATCTTACTTAACTATAAAATTTCTTCCTTATTATACACTATAATAATAAAAATGAGGATAACTCATTTTTAATATTTAATATAAACTTCTTAAATGTATACATTAATAAAAATTTTATAGTATTAAATATATTAAATATGTAAGATATGTTATATACATTTTATTACATTTCATAATAAACCAAATTACAATATTATAATATTATAGGTAAGATAAACAGCAACAAAAAATTGATAGCAATATATAAAATATTTTAATTGGATTGAAAAGTAAAGAAATTTCAATACAACATTTAACTATTAAATACATTTAAACAGTAAAATAAATCATATAAATAAAATAAAAATAACAGTAATAAATTTAAAAATAAATTTAAGTACTTAAACTCAATAAAAATTATTATTTATCTGGACTAAAAGTTAAAATCAAAATGTCAAGACATAGAAATATTAGAAATCTCGATTATAATGGTACATTTAACATTTAAGAAATAGTATTTAGTGTATAGTCTTTATTGTTGTAAAAAATATATATATATTATATTGAAATTTATTACATTATATAATATAATAAACTTTGTGTTATTTCTATTATAAAATTATTCTAAAAGAAATCAATGCTATATTTAAATATTTTTTTTTTTTAAATGTAAGATTATTTGGACGATGATTATGATGATTACGATGATTATGACGACTATGATGACTACGAAGAAGAAGAAGAAGATGATTACTATGAAGATGGTTAATAAAATAAAGTTTTGTTTTAATATAATTAATCTCAATTTCAAATTTCATATTAATTATTATTGCAATAATTCATAAAATATATATAATGCAAATTCAAAAGATGATGGATATGATGATTATGATGAAGTTGCTGTAAAACCAGTAAAGAATAATAATAAAATAGGAGGAACAACAAAAAAGCTTGAAAAATTAAGTGTTAAAGGTATTATTATTAATTTAGATTTTAAATTTTAAATGAATTTCTTGAAATATAATTATTAAATATTCAAATTTTAATAAATGCTTTTATAATAGATAGTAAAAAGGTATATACATTAGATCAATTTCAAGAAATGTCAAAAACCAAAACAGGTATAATGAAATACTTCAATAAAAAGAGAAGTTATAGAAATATTATAAAAATCTATTATTATTATTATTAATTTTAATATTATATGTATTATTTTATATTATGCTTATAATATAAAATAATATAGTAAGTACTCCTCCTCAAGTTAGAAGTAATAATGATAATCAAGGATCATCGAAACCAAAGATCATTAGTTTAAATGTTACAAGTTCAACTGAAATAAAAAGTGAAACCAATGATAGTACAACAAGTCTTAATAGTCAATCCAAGAACTCAAACGAAACAAAGAAACAAAATATCCCAAAATCTGGAAAATTACAAGATATCGAAAAATTAATGAAAAATGATACTAATCAATCTGGAAAGGATAAACTTAATCTTATTGTTGTTGGTAATTTATAATATATAAAATTAATTCAATAAATTATAATTCTATTTGATTATTATTGCCCTCATTTATTGATTTAAAATATATATTCTCTTTTGATTATTATAGGTCATGTAGATGCTGGTAAGAGTACTTTAATGGGTCATCTTTTAACATTATTAGGTGATGTTAATGAACGTACTATTCAAAAGTATCAAAGAGATGCAGAAAAAATTGGTAAAGGTTCATTTGCATATGCTTGGGTTTTAGATGAAACTGAAGAAGAAAGAGATAGGTTATTATAATTATTATCTATTATGAAAAGTTATAACATTATTAACATTTATTTAATTTATTATATATGTTAGAGGTGTAACTATGAATGTTGCTATTACTAAATTTGAAACTGAAAAGAGAGAAATTTATCTTTTAGATTCTCCAGGTCATAAAGATTTTATTACTCATATGATCACTGGAGCATTCCAAGTATGTTAATAAAAATAAATGATACATATAGTTTTTTTAATATTAATATTTTAACATTATAATAATAATTACATAGGCGGATGCTGCAATCTTAGTTGTTAATGCAAAAACTGGTGATTTTGAAACTGGTTTTGATGCTGGAGGTCAAACTCGTGAACATACATTATTAATTAGAAGTCTTGGTATTCAACAAATCATTATTGCTGTTAATAAATTAGATACTGTATGATTAATCCCCTAAATAACATTATAAATTAATATCAATTACTGATTAATATAAAAACCTTTTTATTTTTTTTTAAATGTTATACAATAATTTAATCCTAATAGATGGGTTGGTCAAAAGATAGATTTGATGAAATCCAAAACAGATTAATTGGATTCCTTACTTCTACAGTAGGTTTTTCAAAAGAAAATATATCATTTATTCCTTGTAGTGGTTTGGTGGGTGAAAATCTTATAAAACGTGAAAATGAAGATCTTTGTTCATGGTATAAAGATAATACTTTAATACAACAAATTGGTAAGTAAAATAATATTATTAAATTATATGTACAGTTATATATCTCTTTATATTCTAAATTTTCTTTTTTTTCTTTTTTTTTTTTTTTTTTCTTCATTTAAAAATAAACAAAATAAAAATAAATAAAGATGCTTTGGAAACAGTTGTCTTAAATAAAGATATGATTAAAAAGCCATTCCGTATGGCTATTTCTGATTTCTATAGTGGAGGTATTGGAGGGGCCAATGTCACAGTCAATGGTAGAATTGAATCCGGTAGTATCCAAATTGGTGAAAATGTTTTATTAACTCCATCAAATGAATATGCTCAAGTTAAAAGTAAATTAATAATTATTATTTATTAGTATATAATAATTTAATTTCTAATTTTATTATTATTATTATTAATTATAATTATAATAATTAATTTTAGGTATTATGGTTAATTATAACCCTGTAAAGTACGCTATTACTGGTGATAATGTTACTGTTGGTATTACTGGTCCAGATATTCTTCAATTAACGTAAATATTTGTTATGCAACTATTTTATTATATTTTATAAAATCATAATTATAAAATAAATCGAATAATATATTAATACTAATATATTAAAATAATCAATACTATAGTTCCAAATCATTCTTTTCATCTTACTTAGAACCAATCCCATATTCTAAACGTTTTGAATGTAAAATTATTTTATTTGATATTGACAATCCAATTACCATCGGATATCCAGCCATTATTCATCATCAACATATTACTGAACAAATGCATTTCTCAAAATTAATTCGTGCATTTAATAAAAATGGAACTGTTGCTAAAGAAAAGCCAAAGTAAATATATATATATATATATATATATATATTAATTATTTTAGCAATCTCTCGCTATTTAAATAATTAATTGTTAATATTTTAATATGTGATTATCATTAGATGCCTTACCAAGAATTATGCTAGTGCAATTGTACAAATTAAATTGGCTAATCCAATTTGTGCTGAAACCTTCTCCAGAAATAAGAATTTAGGTCGTTTTGTTATTCGTTCTGAAGGAAAGACAATAGCTGCTGGTGTTATATTAAAGATTAAAAAGAAGGGTGAAAAGAAATCATATAAATAAATAGATAAATCGTCTTTATTAAAAAAAAAAAAAAAAAAAAAAAAGAATAAATGAATAAACAAATAAATAGTAAAAAAAAACAAAAAACAAAAAACAAATCTAAAACAAAAAAACATAATAATATTCTTAAAATAATGATAGAGGACTCCAGATTAATATTACAAATAAATTCAAAATAGATCTTAACATAACTATATAACTACTTTTTTTTTTTTTTTTTAATTTAATTTCTAAAATACATTTATATACTTAATTTTTTTTTTTTTATTCAAAGAAATAATAATTATAATAAATAAATATATAAATAATATGAATAAAACTAATTTTTTTTTTTTTAAATAAAAATAAAAACAAAAACATTAACTTGCATCCTTTTCGATTCCTTATTTATTATAATTATATTAATTTATAAATTTATAATTATTTTAGTAAAACATTAAAGTACAATTTAAATAATAATAATGAAAAAGTTTCTTTTAGAATTTTTTAATTGTTATAACAATATGATATAAATTTTTAATTCAATTTCTATTTTTTTAAAATAGTTTTTTTTCTTTTTTTTTTTTAAGTATAAATGTAATTTAATCAAAAATTTATACTAAATGATATAATATATATATATATGAATGCTTTATATTATTACTTATTATGCTGATTATTAATTATATGCTTGTTAATATATTCACTAATATTTTTGTATGCTATATATACACATTTATGTATTATTTAAATATATATGCTTATCATATATATAGTATAATAATAATATATAATATTTAATTTTTGTTTTATTTCTTATTATATAATTATTTATGAAGAATGGGATTTAACTAATGGTGATGGAATTGGAGGTACAGGAGGAGTATTTTTTGAAGATTTTCTTCTAACACTTGAATTTGATGTAATTCTTGATTTATTACGTTTTGGTAATGCTTCCTCATTATTTGAAATATTTGTAGAACAACAAATTAATGGGAAAGCACCAAACTTATTGGTCATTTCATTAATACCAGCACCCCAACTATTTTTTTTTTATTAGAAAATAATAATTTAATTATTATTATTATTATTATTATTATCATAATTATATATATATTTATGTATTTAATTATATTTTTTAATTATATATTTACCCATCTTCATATTCATGTTCAACGCGTATACGATCTCCAGAATGTAATTCCAATTCATCTTCTTTTTGTGGATGATAATTATAAATAGCAATCATGTACTTCTTTTCCTTTTGTTTATCTTTTTGACTAATGCTTAATTTCTTTACTGATAAAGAACCAGCTCTATTTAATGTAGCCTTTGGAATTTCAAGTTCAAACTTTTTAATAAAGTCATCATCAACATATTCTCTTGAAGGTTCTGCACTTGATGGCTTAATATCATATTCATTCATTTTTGTATTTGAATGAGGAATATATCCAAGCTTATATTGTTTATTTTGTCTTATCCAGAATATGAATGTAATAATAGCAATAACAGCTAAAGAACTTAATGGATAAACAACTTCCCATTTAATACTTCCCATTTTTGGAGCTTCATTTTGTTCTTTTGTTGCTTTTTGTTTTAATTGATCAACAACTTCGCTATTTTGTTCGCTGTTATCCCAACAACTATTATGTGGATTGAATGTTTGTGCCTCAACAGCCATTTGTGCACTACTATAACCTATTTTTTTTTTTTTTATGTTTAGTTTTAATTAATATACAAAAAAATAAGTTATTGGTTAACTATATAAATTGTTTCTAAATTTTAAGAATAATTGTATATTTACCACACTGCTCATTTTCTTTCTTTACTCCTTTTATACAACCCTCATCATCAGAAAATAAATTACACCATTTTTTAATAATATTTTCCTTTATTTTCTCACCAATTGAATTATCAACATTTCCACAAACTGTTTGTCCATAATCTGCAAAACTTTTTGCATATTCAATACATGTACTTTTACATATAGATAATTTTGGATTAGCTCTTAAATTAGGATTAGATTTATCATTTTGTGGACACCAACGTGCTAATAAATATTAACAACAATTTTTATATTTAAATATAACAATAATATAAATAAAAAAATTATTCATTTATTTCCAAATTTAATAAATATTATGATTTCTTATATGATAATTATTTTAATAGTAAAATTATTATTAATACCTTGAGCATATGCAAATCTACCACAAAATACGCTATATCTATATGCAATTTTTTTAACATCATGTTTAATATTTGAATTTTGACAAAGTGCTTTAAGAATTCCAAAGTCATTGTTAACTTCACTATTTACATATTTATCAAAAGAAGATGCTTCTGAATAATAAACACCTGTATCAGGTAAGTATATATTCATTCCATCACAAGTTCTAGAATCCTCTATAGAAAAACAATCGTAATATGTGAGTGCTTCGGATAAATCTGGATTTGCTGTATTTATTGTTGGTGTTGGACCTGAAGTAGGAACTGCTTGCTGAGGCTGATAATTATTTTTTACAGCAAAAACTTTTGATAAAAATATTAAATATAAATATTTTGACTTCATTATTTTTATTTTTTATTATATAATTATCTATATTTTATTTATATTTTTATTTTTATATAATTATTTTTTTGAAATCTTTGATTTATTAATTTTCAAAGTTTAAAGAAAAAAAAATATATTATATTATATAATATTTTCCATTTTATATTTAATTAAATTAATATTAAAATAAAATATACTTAATAAAATTTAATATATGGTAAATTTTTTTTATATAATATTTTTGTACATTACTTCATAAAATTAGCAATTACCAATACATTATTAAATATTTAATTAAATTATATAATACTATATTGGTTGAAGAATATATTAAAAAAAATTTGATAAACGAATATTCTAAATAATGTTTTATACCATAATATATAAATTATTTCGTGCAACATTCTATTCCAATATTTCTATAAAAGGTTAAATCATTCCTAATAACTAAAAGAATTTTTAAGACATTTTTAATAGTATAATAAATATTGAAGAATTCTTTTTATATAACTTATTTTTTTTTTACCAAAAAAAAAAAAAAAAAAACAATAAATATATTTTAATCATAAAAAAGTATAAATGTGGAAATTGATTAAATGTTGAAATAAATAAATAAATAATAAATAAAAATAATAATAGAAATATATATATATAATTATAAATAAAAAATAAATAAATGATTATAAACAAGGTAGAATAAATAATTAGTAGGAAATCAATATATGATAATTATACCCATATTCAATTTCAAATATTTATAACACACTATAAATTAATTATATTACATTACTTTATAATATATTAAATATTTAGTAGTATTTTACTAATAGTTATTCTCAAAAACAAGAATAAATAATAAAATAAATTGTAAAGTTTTAAAATAATAATTAAATAAATAATACATTTTTTTTCAAAAAAAAATAAAAAAAGATGGCATGCAATCATTATTTTTTACAAATATTTGCATTATTTTTAATATACATAAATATCTGTTATGGAAGAGTTGTATATCTCTTAGCTCATGCAGAAAAGCCTGGAGATGGTAAATTAGAAGAAAATAATGATGAATTGAGACGTATATCTTCCATGGATGGATTAGGTTTTGCCGATGATGGATTAGTATGTATTTATAATCGATTAAATAAAATTTTCATAATAATCAAATTAGCATTTAAAGTACTTAATATAAAATTATAATTATTGGTGTTATCTTATACAAATAAGGGTGTTACTGGTATGCTTCGTACCTCTTATATGATTGATATATTTGGAAAAAATGCACCATATTATAGACAACCAAAAAAAATTATTACTCAACATTTTATTCTTCAAAATAATGGTGATTTCATAAGTAAGTATAATATATTAAGTATTAATATAAATATTATTATTTAAATTTAATTATTTTTATAATAAATGAATTTAATTCAATTTTTATAAATGTAAAAATCATATAGATAATGGAAATCGTGGTCATCATACTTCTCGTCGTATGGTAGAAATATTAATATATTTTTTTATTTATCCATAAATCAAATGTTGTTATTAATTATTATTTAATTTAAAATAAACTTAAATAGTATCATCAAACATATTCCCTTGCTTTAAATTTGGGTCTTGATCCTGATGCTGAAACATGTTGTGGAGGTAGTTTTATTGACCAATTAAGTTATATTTTCTCCCTTCCACCAGAAGATGATCCAGTATTAGTTGTCGATCAACATGGTGTTGTAAGTGAAATTAAATCTAAATATTTATTTTATAATATATGCATAATTTATATATTAAATAAATAACATATTTTCAAATACAGTGTGATTTATTTGCTAGATCATTAGCAATGTCATATGGTGAAAATGCTAACCTTAGTGGTTTTGGAAAAGAACCAGATAAGATCTGGACTTTTGTTGATGGTAAAATGGTAGAAGAGTGGTATATGTGTACACCAGGTATTCCAGGTGCCAGATGTCAAGATTTATCACAACAACATAAAGTAAAACCAGATTGGGTAGATAAATATACATTTGCTTCAACAACCTCAAAACCATCGATAGTTCAAGCTGTTGAATACCCTTCATATATTTATACTCCAGATAATATTGCCGGTGATGTTCAATGGAGTTATAGAAAACAACTTAGGAAAAGAGGTGTTTTTATTGGTGAAGAGTGTATTAATGAAGATCTTGCTCAACCTATTGCAAATTTAACAAACTTTAATTAAAAAGATATTTCAATTGCTACTGTTATCACTAATTAATATTTTTCTAAGGAAAACTACAATTTACTGTTAAACATTCAAAAATAAACTAATAAATTTAAATTTTATTCATTTTATTTTTGTAAATAAATGATATAATTAAAATATAACAGCATATATCAGTGAATAAAGTCACTAGCAAAGATTATATAAAAATTTGGATTCATTTTTAAAAAGCATTCATATATAGCCATCAATCACAAAAATATTATTTTTAATATCATTACTTTTGTTTTTAAAAATATACTATAAATATATAAATATTTAAAAATGTTACTCTAATTTTATAAATCGACAATCGATGAATTATATACATCAATCCATATAAAGAATTAAAATGAGATAATTGTAGAATAAACAATTAGCATTAATTTTAAACATGAATATCATTTATTTTTAATTTTTACTCTATTATTTTTTATCTAATACTTTTATCTACTATTATAATTATAATTATATATAACAGAAGTTGAAGGATGTCATATAATCATTGAATTCTTCGTTATTGTAATAAATAATATCAAATAAAAATTGCATTTATAAAATATAGATACTATATTTTCAAACAAAATTTTTTATTGTTCATATAATAAGAAAAAAAAATATTTTATATATATATTCATATACACATGGATAGAATAAAAATATTGGTATTTATTTTAATGTTTTAGAACAAAAAAGTTTTTAGAAGATGATATATTTAAAAAATTTGTATTTTCATTTATTTTTATTTTTATTATTATTATTATTATTATTATTATTATTATTATTATTATTATTATTATTATTATTATTATTATTTTCTCTTTTTCTGAGAAAATAAAATATTATATTCCACAAAAGTTTTATTAAAAGTATCTTTTTTGTTATTTTTATTAAATTTATTTTTAAATGTATATTTAAAAAGGTCACTACTTCCAAACTAGGTTAGCTTTATAAAAAAAAAAAAAGTATTATAGGCTATAAGATATGTATGAATTTTTTCAAAAAGTACACTAAAAAGTTAAACTAAAAATTATATTTTATACTTTTATTTTCATAATAAAATAGTGTATGAACCATTTTATTACATTATATCTATAATGATTTGATACAAAGATAATTTTTTTTTCTTTGTCATTCTTTTATAATAAAACATTGTTTGATTAAAAAAAAAAAAACTAATAATTTATTCATCCTAATTATACATTTTTCTTTTAATTTTTTATTTAATTCCATCACCTTAGAATACAAATTCCTTTTTTTGAAAAGCTTTGGCCTTTTATTTCTTTTTACTCTTCTACATTCCACTATATAAAAAAACAATATATAGGATTATCTCTTTATTTAATTTAAATTTATATATAATATAATATATATTATTTAATATATTTTGTAATACATTAATTTTATATTTTATATTAATTTTAATTTATCTTTATTTGGTTGTACAAGTTTTTTGTCATTGCCATATGATAATAGAAAAAGGAAATTAGGATATAGAAAAAAGGAAAGAATTTATATTTTTTTAGTAAATAAGTTTATTTTATACATTTATACCTAATAATAAAAAAGAAATAAAAATACTTCATACAATATAATGATATTTTTAAATAAATTGTGTTAATAAAAATGTACATTTACTTTTTTCTTTTTCTCTTTTTTTTATAAATGATAATTCTTATACTTTTTTATAATTTTTATTTTCCATTTTTTGGGTATTATAATTTTTTTTTTTTTAAAAAAAGGATATTATCAAAAATATAAAAAAAATTTAATATTAAAGTTTATTTTTTGGTTTTATAAAATGAATACATTATTATTTATTATAATATATTCTATAATATATTAATGTAATATTGACTATTTATAAATATAAATGGGCTTTCTATTTCAGTTGATAATAATAAAATGTCAATTAACAAATTTTTAAATAATAATAAATAATAATTAAATTTAAAAGATTTATTATTCATGGTTATAAGAGGTGCCTTATTTTTAACCATAAAGTAAAAGTATTTCTTTATTCCTTTATAGTGTTTTAAATATCTAAAAAAAATAAAAATAAAAATTATTAAACCAAATTTTAAGGGGAATATCAAGGTAGGTTAAAATTTTATGGTTATTATACTTTTTTTTTTTTTTTAATATTAATAATTTATTGTAACTACCTACATAATTAACATTTGTTTATTATTTAATAAGAAAATAAAAGTCGGGGTTAATAATACAAATATACTTTACTTAGAAATTATAATTATCTTCTTTTTATTATTTTAGCTATTTTTTTGTTTTTTATTTATTTCTAGTATTACAAAATTAATTAAAATGCCTTAAAAAATTATCAGATATTAGAAAGCTATAGAAGGAAAAAACGGTCAAATGATAATAAACATAATAAATACTACTACGAATAATAATAATAATAATAATAATAATAATAATAATAATAATAATAATAATAATAATAATAATAATAATAATAATAATAATAATAATAATAATAATAATAATAATAATAATAATAATAATAATAATAATAATAATAATAATTGATATTTATAATATTTATTCTACCATATTAAACACTTTTCATTACATTAATTTATCATTATTTTTATGTTTTTATTTTACTTTTTCTCCTTAAAATTTTATACAAGACTTTTATATTTAATATATTGTTAGTATATGTAAATATATTATAAATTATTTAAATAGTAGTTGTAATATTTTATTTCCTTTTTTGTTAAATTAATATGTTGCTTAAGTTAATACAATTTTATATATTATACAATAAATTATAATGTAATATAATATATTTTATAAATAATACATAATCTAACATAATTTAATATTAATAATTATAAATATCATAATCATATATTATCAATTCATTATTATATTAATTTATACTATTTAATATATAATACTAATAAGATTTAATTAAATCAATTTCAATTATTATTTATTTTTATTTCCTAATTGAACATAAATATGTTAATTAAAATAAAATATAATAAACTTTATGTTATATTATTTAGAGGCTAGTTTAAATAAAATTAATAAAGCAAGTATAATGACATTCTTATTTTAATTTTATTATTTAATGTTTTAATATACAAATTTATTAATATATAAAATTTTAATAAATCAATACAAAACAATAATAATTTAGATTTAATTATAATATATGACTCTTAATACTCCTATTCATTTTTTTAAATCCCAACACTAGTAATACAATAAACATAAATTATCTAATATAATACAATAATATATTGTAAATTATATAATAAATATATTATTTAATTATTTTTTATTAATAAATTAAAAATTAATATTATAAATGCTTTGGTTGACTTTTAAAAATGGAGTAGAGAAGAGATAAAATTGGTAACACAGGCTAATTTCTTAGAATCTCAAAATTTGTAGCACAAACTCTGCTGAGTTTATAAATGTATTTTTAGTATTTTTTTTATAATTAAATGTGTATTAAATGTTTTTTCTTCTCTATGCTGTTGTTAATGTTATTATAGACTTTTTTTTTCTCATATCCTTTTTAAAGTTGATATTAATATGTTTAATATATTTCTATTCTTTCTGCATTATTTTAATAAGAACCTTTTAAATATGAAATAAAAAGGTAAAATTGTTTTTTTAATAATTATGCTAATTCATATTCTTGTAACAAATGATTTTATTGCCTTTCAATGACTTATTAATGATAATTAGTTTTTTTTTTATTATATTATGGAAAAATAGAAAAATTAATAATATTAAAAAATATAAAATAAAAAATATTTTTGGAATCATTAATATTTTAATCATTTAATATATTATTATAATAATTAGAATTAAAAATATTTTTGGAAAAAAATAGAGCACAAAATAAATAAAATTTTATTTTTTAAAATTTTCAGTTTTTAATTTTTTTTTATAAAATTTTATAATTGATTATAATTTTATAAAAAAAGAAAAAGGAAAGAGCAATTCTAATTTAATTCAATGTTCTAATAAAAGTTATTATCAATTATGATAAACTTTGTTATTATTAAAGTTGATAAGTGAAATTTTTAAAAAAAAATAAAAGTAAATATTTACCAGTAGTTTAATTATTATTAATAAAATTACTTTTGATTAAAAGAATGCTTGAAAAGTTTTTTTTTTTAATTACAAAATAATAATAACTAAAAGAATTTTTAAATTAATTAGAAAAACTTTAATTTTTTTTTTCTTTTTTAAAAAAATTATAAAATAAATAAAAAAAGAAAAACATAAAAACATATAAATATATACAAATAAATAAAAGTAAAGCAATAATATTAAAAATATCAATCAAAAATCAAATTTCAATAGAGTAAAATCAAATATCACCAAAATATAATAACAAAAATAACACAAAGTAAACAAAAAATAAATAAATAAAATAAATAAATAAATACAAAAAACAAAGGTATAAATAAAATAGGTAATAAATATAAAAGAAATTTATAATTTTATATTTATATTAAAACACCTAAAAAAAGTCTGAGGAGCTATTCAATTCAATTATAAATATTAAATTATTGTTTTAATCAAAAGGAATAGACCTTCAACATATTATATTGGAAATATTTTTAGGAGAAGAAAATACTTTTAAAAATATTATTTCAAAACCATTTGAACTATAAGCGTCAAGAAGAATTTGAAAAATAAAAGTTTATTTTAATAATAATCCTTTTTTTTATTTTTCCTAAGCCTTGTTTGCTCGATATTAATTATTAACAAATAATTTTTTCAATTTACACTGTAGAATATATTTCAATTTAATCGTTTTGATATATAAATATTGTCAATCTTTCAATATATCATTATTTTCTTTTATTTATTAAATTTATACAATATTTTTTAAAAAAAATAAAATCAAAATTACATCATTATATCATTATAATCAGAATAAAAATAAATTAAATACAACTTTATTGTCATATTTAAATTACATATAAAGGACGACTAATATGTTAGTATAAAAATAATACTATTTTTATTTTACAAAAAAGTTTTTGGATAAAAAAATGGACTAAATCCTTTTTTTTTTTTTGTAAAAATAAAATTAATTATTAAAATAGATAATAAAATTTATTAATATAATAAAAGTACGATTTTAATAATAGAAAAACCAAAAGTAATATGTAAGCAAATTTATTAATATTAAGCATAATAAAATATGTATCATTTGTACTAATTTTATTGTTAATTGAATAATTTATTATTGTTAGCAAAGCCATAGTTTTAAAAATATCAATAAAATACCGACACATATATTGCCTAGTATCCACTTTTTATATATTTAAGTAAACTAAGATGTTAACAACAGATTCTTCTACTGAACAAGATAATATTATTTCTTCATTAAGTTCTATGGATGACAATATTAATCATCAAGACAATAGTGAAGAACAATTAGATGTTAGTGAAGAAGATATTTCTGAAATTGAAGAATATTTAGCAAAAGAAGACATAGATCCAACTAATTTAAGAAACAAAGCTAATAAATTAATTCAATTGATTAAAGTTAAAGAAAGAGGTATTATATAATTTATTAATGAATTAATATATATTATAAATCAGAAATATCTATTTGATTTTACAATCCAACAAAAATTAATTTTAATATTTTTATTTATAATAATAACTAAAAAAAAATAGATTTATTATTAGCTGCTCAAATTGGACAAAGTTTATTAGATGCTAATGTTAGTATGCAAAATCAATTAAAAATCATTTCAGAAAATCAGAAAAATAATTTACAAGGTTTTAGAGATGATGATAATTTAGAGGCATCACAACAAATCAATGCTGATGATTATTATGGATCCTATGGTAGTCAAAGTCCAATGACAATGAATCCAAGAACTAATAGCACTGTATGTTTTGATGATCCAATACCAAATTCCAACTCAATGCGTAACAGTGGTAAAAAACCAATTTCTCGTTCTGATTCATATGATATTGATTCTTATACCGATAACTTAGAAGAAACTAATTATAGATTACAAAATCAAGTAGAGAAATTAGAAGAAAGTCTCAAACAAAATGAACAACAAAATTCAAAGAGAATTGTTCTTCTTGAAAATTTATTAGATCAATTACAAAATGAACTTTCTGAATTACAAACAATGAATCGTGATCTTGAAAATGAAAAACGTATATTGTTAGAAGAAAAAGAATCTTCAAAAAGAATAAATGAAATGAGTGAAAAAGATACTGAAAAGATGATTGCTCAACTTTTTGATAATAAAAACAAATTAGCCAATACTGTAAATAAACTTGAAATAAAAAAAAAGGTATTAGAAAATGAATTGATGGACGCTATGAATGGTGGCTCAATGTTACAAAATGAAATTGCTAAATGGAAACAAGAAGCAGAGGATTGTAATAAATATAAAGAATTATATGAACAGGAACTTCAAAGAGTTTCTGTATTGGAAGCTTCATTAAATTCTTATCATGATGATATAAAATTAATAAAAGCAGCTCAAATGGGTTTAAAAAGTCGTTCTTCAAATTTTGATGTAGATGAAGATTTTGATTATCATAATTCTCATGATAAATTAAATGAAAAATTAAAACTCAGTGAAGAAATAAATGATAGCCAAGGAGAAAGCAGCCGTAGTCGTAAAATTCGCCGCCGCCGCATTATTCGTCATTCTAATGAAGGTGAAGAGGCTAACATTGAAGAAGAAATTGAAGAAAGAGAAATAATTGGTTATCGTAATAGTAGAAATGGACACCATCATCGTCATCATTTACGTCATATTCAACCATTATCATATGAAAATGATATTTGTACTGTTACTCCATCATATGATAATGATGAAAATGTTGTTGTATTGCAAGGTAGAATAAATCGTATAGATGAAAGAGATGAAGATACTGATGGTGCTAATTCAAGAGAAATTGTTTTAAGAGATAAGCCATGTAATAAATGTGGTAAGATAAGGCTTAATAGATTTAGCCATCAAAAAAATACCCACCGTTCACATTCTAGAGTTATGAGAGCAAGAGCAAAGAGAACAGCAATTAGTAGAAAAAGATATTCAGCATTAGTACCATTAAAAAGTACTGGTGAAGAAGATGAGGAAACTAATTCATTAATTAAACTTCGTGATCGTTCCGGTTTTATGAATATATATAATACTTGTAAAGAAGCAATAGAAAAATTAGATTATTCAAAGACTGAATTATCAAGGTCACAATCAGCATGGAAATTTTTACAATTTTGGTTTGCAATGCTTTGTATTTTTATTGGTTGCATCGTAGTAAGTTATAGAAGAGTATTCAATGGTAATACATCATCAAGACCAGTTAAAAAAACAATTTCGAAATAATTTATTTCATTGATTAAAACACAAGATTCATAATTAACAATTAAAATATATTTAAAAAAAGGAATGAAATGAAATTCATAAATTATACAGTAAAATTATAGCATATATAATTAAAATAATAATAAAATAATTATTATAAATATAGCATACAAGTATCAATAAATTAAAAATAAACAAACAAAATAATTAACACCATAAAAATAAGCAGCAATAATGTTAATAAAAATAATAAACAAATAAAATACATAAAATAGCAATATATATATTGTTATTTTATGTATATCGTTATTTTATTCATTTATTATTATTATTCTATATTAAAATAGCAATAATAAGGATATTATAATAACACAGTAAAAAAAATATTAACAAAAAAACAAAAAACAATATTTAATATAACAAATCAAAAAAAAAAAAAAAAAGTAAAAGCAAATGAAAAAAGTATATAATTTAACTATAATCAAAAAAAAAAAAATATATACATTAAAGCTTAAGGAAAAATAAATATAAGGAAGGATGTAGAAATAATTAAAATATATATTATAATATATTATAATATATTTTTTTTTAAAAAAAAAAAAGAAAAAAAAGAAAAGAAAAAAGTAAAGAACAAAGGAAGAAGAATATTGATATTCTTTTAATATACTTTTAATATAATTATTATCTAACTAGTATGATCTAGTTTATTACCTATTGTTCTTTATTTTTAACAACAATAATAATAATAATATAATAATAATAATCATGATTTGATTATATATTTTAAGTATATATAGTTATTTTATATTTATATTTATATATAAATAGAATACATCCTTAATTTATATATATTTATTTTATCCTTTATATATATAAATAATTTCATTTCATTTGAATCTTTTTTTCTTTATTTTATTTTCTACCTTAAACCTTTTTATTATAACTTTTTTTAAACATTTTTATATTAATTTTTCTATTTAAGTACTTCATAAATAAAAGAAATAAAGAATGAGATTATATGAAAATATATAAATATTTATATATAACTTTTTTTTTTTTTTTTTTTCATATATATCTTTTTTTTATTGTATGATTAAAAAAAAAAAAAAAAAAAAAAAAAAAATTAACAATACATAAAGTAAAGTTAATATATAATTCAATAATCTAACTAGAAGTTAGATTTCTATTTTCTTTTTTTTTTTTTTTTATTTTTATTATTTACTATTATTTTATCATGTTATTGTAATACCAAATATAATTAAATATAATTATATATTAACATATTATAATGTATTTAAAAGTTAAATTATATATTTTAAAGAAATAAAAAAAAAAGGAAATTTGTAATCTCCTTATAAAATATCAAACATTACAAAATATTTTTTTTTTTTTTTTTTTTTTTTTTTATATGAGAGTAAAAAGAATATGTTAATCTCTTAAAATAAATAATTGTTAAAAAAAAAAAAAAAGAAATATAATAAACTATATATTTCAAAAATTAAATTTTTATTTATTTTTTTTTGTACACTTTAAATATTTTATTGTTCGGGTTAATCGATATTTCACTTAAAATACTTTTTTTTTTTTTTTTCACAAAAAGAAAAAAAAACAAAAATAAACAAATGTATTAATATAAATGATTCGCGCTTAAAATAACACTATTAATAATAAAATAGATGCTTTTTTTTTTTTAAAAAAAAAAAGGAAAAAAAAAGATAATAATAATTATTATTATTACCATCATAAATATTAATACAACAATGTATTGGTAATATCTTATAATAAAAGATATTATATATTACAATTTAAATATTTACATTTATATTAAAAGTTAAAAATGATTAATATATTATTTAAATCTTTACTGATTCCTTAATAGATTGTTTCATTGTTGAATAATACTTATAAATTAAATATTATAATTATTATTATTTTTACTTATTCAATTAAAAATCATTGTAAATATTATATAAATTTTATTTTGAGATAATATTTATTTATCAATTTAATAGCCATGCTTCATTAATCATTTTACACCATTCCTTTAATTCACTTTTTAATCCAGCAATAAATAAGATTGTGTTTTCACTTGCTACTCTTAATACAATGTTATGGCTGTTTTCTTTTTCATCATCATATGAAATTTCTTCATTACTATTGCTATTACTATTACCATTGTTATTACTATTATTATTATTTTGATTATTATTATTATTATTATTATTATTATTATTATTGTTGTTGTTGTTGTTGTTGTTATTGTTGTTGTTGTTATTATTATTATTATTAAATAAATCTAAATCATAAAAATTATTAATTTCATTTTCATTATTATTTAAATGTTGTTGATTAGATAAAAATGGTGTAGAAAGAGAACGAAACATTGAAAATGGAATAAATGTATTATTATTAGGGCTAATGTCATGTTGATTATTACGAGTTTTTGTATTATAATTAAAATTTAGGTTATATAAATTTATTTCTTTCTCCATATCATTAATATCAATATTAAAATTATTATTGTATATTTGGTTATTTTCAATTTTAACATTATTTAAGTTATCATTATAACCATTATTATTAGAGTTATTGTTGTTGTGTTCATTATTTATATAAATATGTTCAGTAATCAAATCTTCATTGGATGCGTACGGACTTTTCAATTTATTTGATGTATTACTATCGATAATAATTCGACTACCTCTAGGAGTATTTAATGGGGTAGTTTCTCCAGAAGTTATAGTATTTGATGAATTTGGAGAAAGAAGTTTTGCTGGTGGGTTCTTTTGTTTTTTATGATCAAATTTAATGACACGAAGAATTCTAATATTTTCATCATCTTTAAATGTAGCAATATTATCAGCTAATGTACCATTTTTAACAGTACATTGAACAAGACAATCTCCGAACAAAAAGAAAAGATAATTTTGTTTAATGATAACTTCTTTCATTAATTGCTTCCATTTGTTGATGACAACATTATTATTGTTGTTTCCTTTTTTAGTATATATTTGATTAATCCATGCTTGATTCACCAGATCTGAACTTGGATAGTTCTTTAAATTGCTGTTGCTTTTTGTTAAGCTTTTTAAAGTAAAATTATTGGCATTATTAAGTTTTGAAGATGAAGATATGGATGAACGATAAAACATTTTTTGAACATATAATATATCACTTTTAAGGAATCTACCATTAATTAAATGACGAGTATTTACATCATATCCAACAAAATCATCTACTGCTTTTCTTAATAATTGGAATCCACGTTCTGTACTTTCCCATTCTCTTTTTCTTTCATTACATTCTGATACTACTTTTTCAAATTTATTTAGTGCTGATTTTAAACACTTATAATCTGGATGAGTAGAGGGTGTATATCTAATCAATTCTCTGTACAATAAACGGTAACGAGGCAAACGTTGGACTGGTAAAATTAAAAAACCCTGTAAACTAATTTGGGAATGATCCGGGTGAGTTTTAATAGATTTTAAATAGGATTTAATTCTTCGACGACGAATAACATTATGAATATTAGCACTTAGATTTTCAATGAAGTTAACAGATTTTTCAAAATTATTATAATATTCTGAATATATTTTGAAAAAGGATAGATAAGAAAGAATCATTTTTCCAAATTCTTTTTCATCTTTTTCTCCTTCTGTTACCATATTTGGATATAAATGATCCCTGTGAAACATTAAAATAGCTTTAATATTTGAAAAGACAATAGAATTTTCTTCAGGTGTCAGAAGACCTAAACGAGACATAGGATCAATATATATAGTATCTAGAATATTTAATTGATTTACATAATATTTTTCCGAACTAATTATTTCCTTTATAACTTGTTCTCTTAAATTATTGTTTAAATCAATAGTACCTTTCTTCTTTTTTGATAATGTTCTTGATGGCATGGCAATATCAAGATAAGATGGTGGATTTAATACAATATCTTCTTCATTATTATTGTTGTTATTGTTATTATTATTATTGTTATTATTATTATTGTTATTATTTGAAGAAGAATTTAATATTATAGAAGTTGCATCCTTTTTATTATTATCATTTGGATCAAATACAGGTGAAGTATCAATGCTACCATTAAATCTTGATGTATTCTTTTGATTTAATGATGATAAAAAGGTGGAATCTTTAGTATTTTCGAAATTATTTATTTTTGATGAAATAAATTGTGAAAGAAGGGATTGATTTATGGATTGTGATCTATTATCAAAATTTAATGAAATATGTTTAGATTTATTTCTAAGAATATGATCATTATCATTATTATTGTTAACATTATTGGGCTTTTCCATATAATTTTTATCCCATTTAACCTTTAATTGTTTATTTTTGTCATTATTTGAATTGGATCTACTCATTTTTGTCTCTTTTTCCTTTCCATCACTATGTTTTTTCTCATTTTCATCATTAGAGACTATTTCTAAAGTTTTATTAGCATCCTCCCTATTATTATTTTCTGATTTTAATTTATCTATTATTAAAGTATTTCTCACAAGAGAATTTTTTTTCATTGAACTTACTCTTGAAGGTGGTAAGAGTATATCGTCAAAACTGTATCTTTCAATAACAATATTAAAGTCATCATTACTTATATTTAAACTTTCATCGTAACTATGACTTAAAATATTTTTATAAGGTTTATGGGTAACTTCTTTAGCATTATTACTATTTTTAATTAATTTTTTATTATATTCAGAAGGAAATTTCGTTTTATAATTCAGTTTATCATCCTTATTATTTATATTAATTTTTATGCTAAGTGCTCCTCTATTTGGTATAACCTGAATATTTTGAATTTTTTTAGTATCCCTTTTTTCTTTAACAATAAATGTTAAATAATCATCATCCTCATCATCATCTGTTTCTTCACTACTTTTAATTGAATTAGCATTACTATTTATTAGTAAATAAAATTCATCTTGCTTTTGAAAATTTAAATCCATACTTTTATCATTGGATTTAATATCTTCTTTAATTGTCACTTTTTTATTGGAACTGGTAAATTCTTTCTTTATATTTTCATGACTTTTCAAAATACTTTGAATAGTATTTTTATTATTATTAATTTCATTAATAGTAACCCTTTTCCTTTTAAATAATTCTTTTTTATTAATACTGCTATTATTATTAATATTTGGACTATAGCTTAAACTCTTTTTAGTTTTAACATATCGTTTGATATTAATATCATCATTTTCAATGACTGAAAATATTGAAATATGTTGTTGTTGTTGTTGTTGTTGCCCTTCACGATTTTTACTGATGTTATCTTCCTCGTCTGTAACTATTGAATGATCATAATTGCTTTTTACTATATCATTATCATTATCTTCATCAGCATTAGCGTCAGCATTTTGGCCTTGATTATCTGTAGACTCATTGTTAATATAATTATTATTTGGAGTAAATGGTTTAATAATTTCCGTTGAATCATTCGCTTTATAGGATATTATATTAATAGAATGAGGATGATATTCATTATTATTGTTTATTTCTGGTAAAATTTCTGGGGAACAACTTTGAACTCTTCTATGATTTATTTTATAATTCAAGAAGGTATTATTTTCATCAATTGAAGGGTATTTTATATCCACAGTATATTTTGGATGATTATTAAATATAACTCTGTTATTATCGGTAGGTCCAACATCATTGTTATTATTACTATTTAATTCTTTGTAATATATATAAAATAAATAAATTATTAATAATAGTGTTAAACGTTAAGTGATAATTTAAAGTATCAATTATAAAATTATTTTTAGTTAATCTTTATTCTTTATTTAAATAGTAAATAATATTTACCATCAGATTTAGACATATGCGGATTTATATCAATGTTTTCAGTGTTGTATAATTTATTTTTTATTTCATTAATTTTACTGAGCTGTTTTTCTTGAATTATCTCTTCTGAAAAACTATTGTTTTCAATATAATTTGAATTATAAGAAAAGTCTGAATCCATAATATTATTACTAGATGAAATATTTACTACTGAAATTCTACTTAAACTTTCGGTGTAACTTTTAGGATCTTCAAATTCTTGAGAAATATCATCTTGAATATTTTTTTCTATATCGACATTTTTTTCTTTATTGTCATTATTAATTTTATCACTAAAATCATTAATTTCCTTTGTGTTATAAATATTATTATCAGTATTTTTATTGCTATCATCAATATTTATATTATTGTTGCTGATTATATTATTAGTATTATTAATATTATTTTTATATTCAATTTTACTATTTGTATGAAAACTATGATTATCTGGATTAATAAAACAATCAGAAAGATTTAAATCGTATGAAGAATCAGCAGGTTCTTTCCCTTTTCGTGATATTGGTTTAATTTTCTTCTCTTTTGGTTTAAATTCTGTTTGAAGGAAAACTTTTGTAGTACTGCAGCATGGTAAGTCTAGTAAACATATTTTTGTATTAGATTTACTCAATACATTTTTAATAATATTACTTTTTTCTTTCAAGTCAGTAATATTATTTGAATTTCTTTTAATTGTATCTACAATCATTGAGTTTTTATTATTTTTATCATTTTCAATATAATATTTATTATACTCCTCGTTTTGAATGTTACCATCATATATAATGATTTTATTATTATTATTTGAAATATCTTTATTGATAACATTATCGTCCTGTTTAAAACTTTCTTGATAAATAATCTCTGTTGATTCTATTGTTCATTAAAATAAATTATATATATATATATAATAATAATAATAATAATAATAAAAGAATACTTATTATTAATCATTAAGAATTAAAATTTTTCTTTATTATTTTTATTTATTATTAAAAAAGTTTTATTATTACCAGTAGGTTGAATTAACGATAAATAATCAAACTCTTCTTTTAATATATCATCATTTTCTTCATTAGTTTCATTAATTATAGGTGAGTTGCTAATACTTAAATTATATTCATTAAGTATTAAGTCGCTTGTCATTGTTTCACTAGAATTGAAATATATGGAATCTTGAATGGATTAAATAAGATAATAAATAATTATATAAATATAATTTTATTGATTATAAACATTTATAAATTATAAAATATGAAATTTTTTTTAAAGTAGTTACCTTTTTCTAACTCTGATAAATCTATTTCATTTTTATGATTAGATTTATCAATAATTACATCAATGAATGATTTATTCTAAAAATATAATTTAAAAAATAATAATAAATTTTTAAATATCTTTCAAAAGTATCAAATATTTCTATAATAATATTTAAATAGGATTAATATATATTAATAATATGTTTAATTATACCTCATTTTCCCTATTTAAAATATTAGAATTAGTGAGTTTTTCATTATTATTATTATTATTGTTGTTGTTGTTGTTGTTGTTGTTGTTGTTGTTGTTGTCATTATTATTCTGAGCAGTATTATTAGCATAATCTAAATTCAGATTACCATTTTGGTCATCTATTAAATTATTAAATAAATTAAAACTTATTTTATTTTTTAGCCTTCCTTTAGGATTTTTAGTATCAATAGAATCTGAAGGATGTTTTATAATTTTTGATCTTGAATTTTTAAGTGCCTTCATCTTTATTTCTTCTTTTCTTAAAATTTCTTTAGTATTATTTTCTAACTCTTTGTGATTAACATTGCAATTAGAAGAAAATGAAATTGCAGGTGTTACAGACGTAGTAGGTAAATAATAATGATTTAATGGGTATAGATAAGAATTATTCAAAGATGAAATTGAAGAACATAAACTAATGTTAGATATAATAGAATTTGAAATAGATCCATTTAGATATAATTGATTTTGATTATTTTGATTCATGATATTATTTTTTCTTTGGATTTTTATACTTTTTATATTTTTATCTTTACTATCATAATTAGGGTTGGTATAATTATTACTTTTTATTTTATTATTATTATTCATAGCTGTATTTTCAAGATGATTATTTATATCAATTTTATTATTATTTTTTTTCATAGTTTTATTTTCAAAATGATTATTTAAATCAATTTTATTTTTATTTTTATCGTTTTTATTATTATTATAATAGTAATTGTCATAATCACTATTGTTATTATGTTTATTGTTACTGAGATTATTACAATTATTATTGCAATTTTCGTTCTTTATTTTATTATTATCATTACTTTTATCTTTGTTTTTTTCTTTACTTTTATTTTTTTTATTTATTCTATTTTTAACATTGTTATTTTTATTAGTTAAATTGACCTCATTATTTTTATCATCTTTATTTTTATTGCTGCTACAATTATCATTAATTAATCCGTTTTTATTCGTATTCGTATTAGTATTATACTTTATATTTTTGGAATATTTAAAATTAGGAATTTGACAATCATTTTTTAAATTTTTATTATCATCTTTTATAAATGAATGACTGTATTCATTATCATGTCGAGAGATTTGATTATTATGCTTTTTTTTACTTTCCTTATGCTTAAATATTCCTTCATGAAAACGATTAGGATTAGTAGTACTATTATACCAATGTTTTTCATTATTACAGAAATCTGTATTAATATTATTTATTTTATTAGATTGTTTTTGACTTTGACATTTAATTGGAGATGAACAATAAAACTTTCGGTCATAATTTTTATCAATTGGTGAAGAGGAAATATTATCCACTTTTATATCCTTCTTTATATTTCGTTTATCATTTAATTTTTCTGTTGTTACTTTGACATTATTATTTATTAATTCTTTATTCTTTCTCCCCTTTTTAACATTATTTTGTTTTTGTTTTTCATCTTTACTTTCTTTTTTTCTATTTTCTGTCAAGTTTTTATTTTTTTTCTTTTTATGATTTTTGTTTACGTCATCATTTGAAAGAACAGGAACAGGAGATTGTGGTGGTGAAATATAGTCATTTTTTTTGTAATCATTACTATATTGAAAGGTTTGGTTATATATTGTATTATTATGATTGAGATTGTTGTATCTTGGAGAGGGAGGTGAAACAATTATTGGTTTTAGTTCTTCTGTTTTCTTTTTATCTTTATCTTTTTTCTTACGAGTTGGAGACGACGAACGTTCCCGTAAGTGAGATATTTTTTGTTTTTCTTGCTTTTTTTGAATTGTATCTGATTCACTCGAGTCCAGATTTTGTAATGGAGAAGAATAATATTTATTTTTTTTTTTAATTTGTTCATCTTCCATTTTGATACGATTAACAATTTTATTGTACTTATAATAACGTTCAATAGAATATTGATTATTTAAAAAGTTACTCTTTTTATATGAACCGAAAATCTTATCCCCTTTTTTATTTTGTAATTTGTTAATAAATTCTATCATATTTTCTTGTTTATTATCATTATGATTTTCTTTATTTTCCTCTTTTTCTTTATAGTAATATGTATTAATAGGGTTTTCATCATTTATTTTATTATTCTTTGAAGATGAATTAGGTTTTTTTTGATAATTATATATTTTATTTTTATGAGGATTATTTTCAGATAGAATATAAATATGACTCGTTTGATTTAAATTTCTATTTTTTTTATTTATCGTGTTAAAATTCATTTTTTGTATTATATTTTACATTTATTATTATTATTTTTTCTTTATTAATGATTTAGTTATCATTTATATTAATATTTATCGTAAAGTATTTTGTGTTTAATATATATATGCATTGTTAATAAATAGTAAAAAATATGAAAAAGAGAAATAATCATTAACAAATTATAAATCATTTCAAAATAAAATTTTCTTTTTTAACCATTTACTTATAATACTTTATTTTATCATACCTTCATACTCCTAATTTTTTCTTTACCCTAACAATAATAGCAAAAATAAAAGATAGTATTCGAATTTATTATTTTTGTAATATTAGTTTCTTGTATATCGAATAATGAATACTCCTCAATTATTATAATATATATATCAATATTATATTTATCTACTTTTTTTTCAAATTTTTAAAAATACTTATTACTACTAAATTAAATTTACTTATATAATTATTATATTATTAATATATTTCAAAAAAATATAAAAAGGTTTCTTCTTTTTATTTTTATTTTAATTATTAGTAATATTATTTTAATTTTAATTCAATTTCAAATAACTATTTATATAAAGATTATATATAATTTGATATATAATTTTGTATAACTTATACTTAGAAATTAAAACAATTATTCTTAAAATATATTAATATATATATATATATATATATATTTTTTTTTTTTTTTTTTTTATTTTTTTCTTGTTTTCATTTAAAAAGAAAAAAAGAAAAAGATTTGATTATCAATTATATAATAATATAAATAATCCACATTTAAGATGTTTTTAAAAATTTTTTAATTAATTCTTAAAAAATATTAATTTAAAATTCATGAGTAAATTAAAATTTTAATTTAAAGATTCCATAAATTATGACAATTTATATTAAAAACTAAATTTTAATTTTTATTATTTGCTTAGGAATTTTATTAAATATAAAGTTTTTTTTTTAAATGTTAAATTGTTTTTTTTTTTTTTTTTTTTTTTTTTTTTTTTTTACACTAAAGTAAATAAAACATTAATATATAAATCTTTATTTTTTTTTTCGTTTTATTATTATTATTTTTATAGTTTATTAAAAAGTTATATATAATCAATTTTTAATGTAAAATATAAGTTCGATCTTAATCATTACTCAATTATAGGATAACTATATATAATTATTATTATTGTCATCCTTTTTTTAACTATTTTAATATCTGAATTTTTAAAATACTATTAATGTATAAAATAAATTGAATATGTCATCCTTTTTTTAACTATTTTAATATCTGAATTTTTAAAATACTATTAATGTATAAAATAAATTGAATATATATTTAATAATTTTATTTAATTCTATTAATATACCTATCTGAGACTGTCTTAATAGTGACCAGTTTTCAACTTTTAAAAAATATTTTATTTAAACAAATAAAAAAGGAATTAGTTTTTAAAATTATTCTTTTTTTTTTTTTTTAATAGTATTAAATATTATAAAATCTTTATATTAATTATAATTTATAATAGAAATTCAATTTAAAAACAAGAAAGAAAAAAAAAAAAAACATGATCAATATTTTTCAAGAAAAGAAATTATAGTTAATTAATTATACTTGACATGGCATTCTTTTCTGTTTCTTCATTTTCAATAACTTTGCTTACTAGTTTCTTTAGACAATAATATAAATCATAATATTTTAAAGAAGTTTCGGCATGTCTTCCAACAATAATATTGTTCACAAATAAGTTTCATAAATTCTTTTCATCCATTTATACTTTAAAATTAAGATTTAACTACTTCTCCTAATATAACTACTTCTCCTAATATATATTAATTTGATTATTAAAACTTTCCTACTATTATCATTAATTAAATTATTATTAATATCTTAATATATTAATTATTTTTATAATTGAATTTAATTACTAATTCTAAACCTAAACATTTTAATATTTTCTTTAAATTTATATATTATATATAAATATCAAAAAAAAAAAAAAAAAAAAAAAAATAACAAATATTTATTATTACTTTTTTTTTATTATTATTATTATATTCTTTTTAAAGATTATTTACATATAGAAAGAAAAAAAATACATGAATTTATAAACTTGTTTTGTTTTTCAGATATTTTTTTTATATCTCTCTTTTTCTTTTCTTATTTTTTTTAAAATACTTTCAATTTGAAATTATAAAAAAAAATATTGAAAAAAAAGTTATATTTAATTAAGTTTTCGATAATGATAATATTAGTATTATATGATTAAGTATTTTAGATGAAGTACGATTAGAATATTATTGATGATATTATAAAAAATATATATGTTTTTATAGGTAAATTAATGTTTTATAATTTATTCTTCTTTTGGTGGGTTAGAATAAATTAAACGGTTAGCAGATTCAGTCCAGAATGGTAATCCCTTAATAACATCTGGAGTACTCATTTCAATGATAACATTCTTTATTTCTTCTGGAGTCTTATTTTCATATTCTGGCATACTAAGAAGTAAAGCAATTAAACCAGCAACATGTGGACTAGCCATAGAAGTACCTGAAATAGTGTTTGTAGCTACATTAGAACCAATCCAAGTAGATGTAATGTAGTGTCCTGGAGCAAAGACATCAACACATTTACCATGGTTAGAGAACCAGGCCATACGATCGTCCATAGTAGTAGCACCAACAGTGATAGCATTAACTGAAGCAGCTGGAGAATAATTACAAGCATCCATACCATCATTACCAGCAGCTACAGCGAATTGAATACCAGCCTTAACAGCAGCATCAACGACACGATCTAAAGCACGACTACGACCACCACCTAAACTCATATTGGCAGCAGATTTAACAATAACCTTTTCGTCGTCGTCAGCTTCTTCATTAAACTTTTTAGCTTCAGCTACACGTTCGTTATGATGTTGAACGGCAAATTCAATACCCTTAATAACATCACTCATTGAACCAGAACCATTTGAACGTAAGACCTTAATAGCTACAATATTAGCCTTTTTAGCAACCCCATACTTCTTACCAGCAACTGTACCTGCTACGTGAGTACCATGACCATTTCCATCAACATCTTCGTCATCTTCTGGGATGGTAGCACCCTTTATTAAAATAAAAATATAAAAAATATTGTTTATAATTAATATAAATCTATATATTTAGAATATTATTTATTTTTAATATAATTTTTTTTTTAACATACCCAAACAGCTCTTCCTTCGAAATCAACATGGTTAACATTAACACCAGTATCAATGACATATACAGTAACATTTCTACCAGCAGCTTCATTGTATGGATACTTTTTGTATTCTTCTTCTGTATCTGGCTTGCTACGATGAGCAATACGAGAAAGTCCCCATGGTGCATTAGTATCAACATCATAGGCATGAACAATTTGATCCTTTTCAACATAGGCAACCTAAAAAAAAATATTAAAAAATACATGAATTCATTCAATAAGATAAAAATATTCAAATTATAAAATTATTTTTTCTTTATTCATTATATATATTTACTTCATCGCTATTTCTAATTTTTTCTATAGTTTCTTGAGTGAATTTTCCGGCATAACCACGGAATTGAGAATGCAAATCAAAAATATGATTAATCTTTTCTTTGGATTCACTTGTTGAAGTTTGAAGAAGATTAAGTAACCAAGTATGATGCTTTGTAGAATTCATAATACTTACATTGTCTTTTAATACAACAATATAATTATCTGAAATTTCCTCAGCATCTACAGAAGAATAAAGTGGAGCAACATTTTCGGAGGAAAATGAAAGAATATCGTCATTTACATTTTCATTTTGTAAATTTAATTTTCCGCTAATCATACCAAAAGATGGTAAAATAAGACTAGCTAAGCTGACAATACTTAAAAATTTCATTTTGTTTATTATTTTTTCTTTTTCTTTAAAAAAATAGGAAAAGAATAAGAAAGATTTTGGTTATTGAATAATTAAACTCTTTTTTTTTTTTTTTTACACGAATTGCTTTTATAATTTAATTTTATTTCTAAATTGGAATATCTATTAAATATATATAAAAAAGTGTTAATTATTTTATACCTAAAAAAAGTTTAAATTACTGATAATTTACAAAATTCATAATTTTATCATTTAGGTAATAATGATAAATTATCAGTAGTAATTTTAGCTATAAAAAAAGAAATTTATATATAATTTGTTTATATTACCTTTATTTAATTTATAGAATATTGTTAGGTATCAAATAAAAAATCTTTTATTTTTTTTAAGAAATAGTGTATATTATATAAAATAATTTACAACAAGTTAACTATATAATATATATTATTTCTTTTTTTTATTTCTTTTTTTTTGTTTGTTTAACTTTTTTTTTTTCTTTTTAATTTATCATTTATTTTTTGTTTTTATATATTTCTATTAATTTATTTTCTTTTTTTTTTCTATTGAATGATGGTGTATTTTTGTGGGTGTTTTTTTTTTTTTTTTGTTTTTCTTTATGGGAGAAAAAAAAATTTTTTAAATTTTCTTTTAGGTATTTTCTTTTAATAAATTTTTTGATTTCTATTTATTAATAATAAATTTACTAATAATTTTTTTTTTCACAATTATTGAAATTATTTTCCTATAAAAAATTTAAAAATAATTTTTAGATTCAATATTAATCTTTTTATGAATAATACTTTTTTTATATAATAAAATAGAATAAAATATAATAAAATAGTTTTTCAGTATAAAATAAAAATATAAAATAAATTTTTTAAAGTACCTTTTTCTTTAATATTTATATTATTTTCATTCTTATATTATTATTAATCTGTTATCATAAAACCTAAAACTGATAATTAAAATAATAAAAGTTAAGGGTTAAGTTATGATTTAAACATTTTAAAAATTATTGACTAAAATTGTATTGATTTTAATTTAATTAAAATATTGTATATATTACAATATAAATGAATAAGCAATCAATTAAAAATAATAAATTAATTAATATATGAAAAATATTATTTTTACCATCAATATCTATAGATTTTTATTAAAAATAAAATTTTATAAGAAAATACGGAAAATAAACTATTGTTAATATATTGATAATTACACTTTTTTATATAAATAATATATTTTATAATAAAATAAAAATAGTAAATATTTTAATATAAATGAATAATATTAATATATTTAATTTATTGATAAATATATTAAAATAAATCATTCTTATTTATATTAAATTATTAATTAATATCAAAAAAAAAAATTTATTTCTGTAATAAAATTAAACGCCTGTAAGCCTGCAAGCAAACATGATAAAGGTTACTTTATTCCTACGACACTGAGGGAAGATTCTATATATTAAGGAAAAAGGTATTTATTCTTTTTATTGAATTGAATACCTTTAAAAAAATAATATGAAAAATGTTTATAAAATAAAACAATTAATTAAAAATAGACATTATTAATAATTATCATTGATAAACAATGGATTGAGAAGATTAATTATTAAAGATAATAGTTTATATCAATCACTATAATAGTAGAATAAATTATTAAAGGTGTCAAATTCAACAAATTAAAATGAAAAAGATATATTAAATCGTAGGCATTAATACTTAAAATAAAATAATAATAATAATAAAAAAAAAGAAGTTTACAATTTTATTTTAAGAATTTTATTCATTAATTTACTATTAATCGCCATTAAAACCAAGCAAATGATCAATTTAATTTATTAAAAAACAAGTCATATTGCTACTTTTATAATAAAATAAAAATAAATAATATAAAAAATAGAATTAGAAAATAGAATTGTTTAATCTTTATTTTTAAACAAATAAATTATTAAAACTTAATATTTTATTATTTTTAATGCTTTCATAAATTGAGTTTTTTGTTTTTTTTTTTAGAAAGCAAATATTATATATTTTTTTAATAGCAATTTATAAAATTACAAAGCAAATATTATATATTTTTTTAATAGCAATTTATAAAATTACAATGTATTTGAAAAATACTACTACTACCTAAACTACTAAATAAATATTTTTGAAAATTTTTTTTTTTTTTTTTTTTTTTTTTTTTTTTTTTTTTTTTTTTTTTAACTTCCGAGTGCATTTCTCCCATCGATCAGAGTTAGCTCCAATGGTGGTTCTTAGAGAAACGTTGGCTCATTCCTATTGCTAGGTGGTTGTGACCCTCCTGGTCTGTCATACTGTTTCTTCATTTTTGAAAATGGTTCTTTTTTTTTTTTAATTAATACATGTGATTAAAAACATTTATTATTAATAATAATAATTATAAAAATAACAATTATAAATATAATAATAGTATATTAAAATAATACTTTAATCCAATATTTTATTTTGATCACTATTACTACATTTAACTTATAAACTATATAGAAAATGACTTTTTATTATTATAAAATTGGAGATTAATTTTAATATTAATAAATGTAATAACATTACGAAATGTAATATATGCCATATAATTCACAAAAAATATTTAATAAAACATTATATTTATTAAAAAACTATAAGTAATAATAAATCAATTATCTATTTATTTTAAAACTTAAATAATTGTATTATTAACCCTTGCTTTTTCTTTATAAATATAATAATATTATTTTTTATTAATGATTTAAAGAAATGATATTCTTTTAATCACCATTAATCCATATTTAAATTATAATTATAATAGATAATAGAAATAATAATAATCAGAATTATATTATATATGTAAATCATATAGAAAAGCAAAATATATATCAATTTGGTGTATGCTTTAAATTTGTTCAAATAAATCTCAATATGTAATTTCAATTATAATGTATCCAAATAGTTAAGGAAGTAAATGTTTCTAATATTATAAATATAAATTTCTGGAAAATTTTTAAAAAGGTGAAAACAATTGTCAAATTATTAATTGTTTTTGTAGAGGAATTTCATCTCACAATTTTTTATTTAAATATCTGTGTATATGGTGTATTTGGTAAAGAAAACCTAAATTATATATATACAATTAAATAAAATGTACCAATAGTTATTTCATTTTTCATTAAAAAATGTATGTTATAAATTTTACATATTATTAAATATTAATAAATATATAGCTTTTTTTAAATCTAAATATTAAACTATAATTTATATAAAAATGTATAGTTTTAAAAAAATGTATAGAAAAGATTTTAATTAATTAATTAGTGAAAAACAGTTAAATTATTAACATATATAATTTTAAAGTAAAAATTGAATGAACGATGTAAATAATTTAAAAATAAGGAAAAGTTATAAAAGACCACTGTATTATTTTAATATATAAAAATAAATATTAAAAAAAGAATAAGTACACAAAGAATCGAATATAATTCTTTTAAAATATTTTATAAAGTTTTTTTTTTCATGTAGGTAGTATAACCATACAATTAATTTGAAAAAAATATTCTTTAAATTTAAAATACTATAAAAACTCTAATTATAGTGCTACTATCATGTATGTGACATTTATTTTAAATTAGTAATTTTCTTTTTTTTTTTTTTTCACTTTTCTTATAGAAAAAACTATATCTTTAATTCTTTTTTTTTTTTTTTTTAATGATTTATATATTACTGTGATAGTAATTAAAATTATAATTATATTACTATTTTTAATACATTTTATACATATATTATATAAATATTATTAGTATAAGAATTAACTTTTATTAAAAAAAATGAAGTATAATGTTAGTGTTCTTTTATCATTTTTTCTTTTAATATGTACTAAAATTTATGCAAATTTAACAAGAGAAGAGAAAAATGCTTTATTAGATCTTCATAAAACTGCAAGAGATGCTGTATATGCTCCAGATATGAAAGAATTATCTTGGGATGATGAAATTGCTAAAGGTGCTCAAGTAAGTTGTTTCTTTAAACAAAATCAATTAATATATTTATTAATGAAAATTGATAAATGTATATATATAGTATATACTATGGACATTTTTATACTTTCCGTTTTAACTAAAATTATAATTTTTTGTTTGTTTGTTTGTGTGAAAGGATTACTCTGATAAATGCTTAGGTATGATTCACTCTGATTTTTCCGGTGGTGAAAACTTAGCTGGTAACACCAATCATGATGTCTCACAAATGTTTAATCAATGGATGAATGAGAAAGCAGCCTTTGATGAATCGGGATATAGAGCGAAATTTTTAGATGTTTCATATAATGGAAAAGTTGTAGGTCATTATTCACAGATTGTTTGGGCAAAAAATTCTAAACTAGGGTGTGGTTTAAGTTATTGTGAAAAACTTAGTTATAAGAATCTTTTAGTATGTAGATACGAAACTGGTAATTATTTAAACCAACAAGTATATGAAGAAAGTAATATCACCACCATAGATTCCACATCTCTTAATAGTCCAGAAGAAAATGATAATAGTAGTGGATATAATATCATATTTAATCATAGATTTTATTATCATTTATTTATAGTTATAATACTTGCTGTTTTATTTTAATTATTCTACAAAGAGATTTCATTCTTTAATCAATACTTGCTGTTTTATTTTAATTATTCTACAAAGAGATTTTATTCTATTAATCAATTTTTATTATAAATTAAATAGATTTAAATATTATTTATAGTTTTTTTAAATAAAATATTTTCTTAGATTTCTATTAATAAATGAACAATGCCACATAAATACATAAATAAAATAATAAATTAATACTTTTATTTATTAATAAAATTAATATATAATAAATATAGTTTTTATTAAAAAAAAAAAAAAAAAAAACATGATATATGTATAAAATAAATTGATAATTTCTATATAAAAATAAAATAATTGCTTATAATTAATATTAAATCAATGCATAATATTGAATTGAACTTGTTTAAATATTGATATATAAATATATTTCAATTTATTATTTTATATTTCAGATTATATACATGAGAACGTGTATTGAAAGCATTGACTGTATTCTTTTAATTAATCTCTTAATCACACAAAAAATATATGAATATAGAAAATTAATTAATGTAGAATATTTTGAAGAAATAGTTAATAATTTTCATATTCCATACTAATATGTATTATTTTATAAGTAGTTATAAACATTATTATATAGAATTTTTCTTCTTAGTTAATTATCATTTTAAAAATAAAAATACTACAAACTATACTATGATATAAATGTTTATTTTTTTTTAAATTTTGAACGAATAATGTAAAATATAATAATGTTGATCCTTTTTTTATTTGTAACATTAAAATAATAATAGTCGTTTTTTTAAAAACAATAAAATTATATATTATATATAATTTTATTTTCTTTCTTCATCATTATTCTATTTACCATACTACATAACATTATAAACTTTAAAAAATAAATTTTATTTATTTTTCACCATTTTAAAGTGAATAAAAATATTTTTATTATAAACTTTAAATAATTTATCCATTTTTTGTTAAACTATACTCATTTTACTTTTTATTTTCTTGGGTTTTTTCTATTAAATATTATTATTATATTATTTTTTGTAAAGAAAAATTATTTTATCTTATGATATTTTATTATCAATTTTATTAATTTAAAAATACATTAATTCAATTAATGAATTTTCTTTATATAATCAATTCTCTTTTTATTTTACAATGTTAATAATCCCCATATCTATCTTTGTGTTTATTTATAATTAAAAATATCATAAATAAATAAATAATATACAATTTTATATTATATAAAAGAAATATTAATTAAAATTTATTGAGGTATTTAAAGCTAAATTAAAATTAAGCAAATTATCTCTCTATAGACAATTTTTAGTAATAATATTTCCTTTATTATAACTATTCACTTCATTATAAAAAATAAAGTTATAATACTATTTTATTTTAATATATTTAAAAACTAACATTATTAATTACTTTTAAATATGCATTTTTTTTTTTGTTTTTAATAAAAAATCAAAGTTTTTCATGTGAAAAGGTGATAAAAGTTAAATGAATCAATATTTTTATATATAAACTTTTCTTTTACATGTCTTGTGATATTTTTTTATATAAAGTAATTTGTTTTTATACTATGCCATATAGGAGATTTCTTTTTTAATATCTTTATTTTTTTTTCCAAATTAATTTTTTACCTTCCCAAGTTTTTGATGATAAGATAAAAGAAAATAATATGTTATTAGTTTCTGTTAGTAAAACAGGAATGATTTTATTTTGTTTTGTTTTTTTTAAAAAAAAATATATACATTATTATTTAAAAAGAAAATAATTATGAAATTTTAGTGTTCAAAAAAATATAAAAAAAAATTAATTATAAAGTTTTTTTTTTATTCAATACATCATCCGTAAATATATATATAGCTTTTATTTTATATTCAAATTATATATATACATGATATTTATTAGAAATGTATTTAAATAATAATTAAAATTGGTAAAATAAAAATTTTAAATAAATATAATAATGTAGTAGTAAAGAATAAAAAAGTTAAATTTTTTATAACCAACGTTTGTTTAATTTATAATAAAAACTTTAATAATTTATGATGTTTTTTTTTTTTTTTTTTTTTTTTTTTTTAATTAAAGTAATATGATTATTTTAATTTATTTTTTAAAATGATATAAAAGACATAAAAAAAATCCTTTTTTCTTTATTATTGATTAAAAAATATTTTTGAAGAGATGATAATTTATTATTTTAATAATATTAATTATTAAAATAAATAAAAACCTTCTATACAGAGATTGTATTTCACTGTGTATAATAAAACTGGTCATTCTATATCATAAAATTGTTTTTGAAATGATAAAAAGCAGAATTAATACCGTTTTAAATTTTATAATATCTATTAAAAAAATAATAATATAAACTTTCATATAAAAAACCATTTATTGTAATAAATAAAAAAAAAGAATAAAACTTTTTGTGTTCCAATAAGATCTTTATATAAAGAATATAAAAATAGCACAATATTATCCTTTTTTTTTTTTTTTAAAAAAAAAAGACTATTTATGTTAATTTTTCCTTATTAAAAGTTAACATTGTAATATATTAATATTATTAGAGGATAAGAAGAAATAAGAATAATAAAAAAAAAAAAAAATACTATTTCAAAGAGTCATGCTTATTATATACTTGAAATTTTAAATATATTAAAATAACAATAACAACAACAGACTATTATAAAATCAATTTACCAAACATACAAAGTATTTAAAAATTAAAAAAGTTAAATATAATAATTATATTAAGAAAAAAAATGGTTAAAGAAATTACTGTTAAAGATATAAACTCTCAAGTATTTGTTAAGGCCTATGCTGCTCATCTAAAAGAAAGTGGCGAAATGATATCACCAAAATATGTGGATAGACGTAAAACATCAATCAAACAATATTCTTTTAATGATAATGATTTATATTTTATAAAAGCTGGTAATTATACATAAATCTAATAATTGTTATTTGTTTTAGTTTTTTTTTTTTTTTTTTTTTTTTTTTTTTTTTAAATTCAGTATTAAAAATATTAATAATATAAAATGATAAATGATACAATATAATTATTCAGTTATTTCCCACTTTATAATTGTATACAAACTAAAAAAAAGATTAAATAGTTTTTTATTTTTTACTTTAGTCATATTACTAAAATAAAAAAAAAAATGTATATTCTATTTTTTTTTTTAAAAAAAAAAAATTAATTAAAAAATAAGAAATCAAAAAAGTTTAACTTTAATAATAAGAAAATTATTATTATTATTAAAGTTCTTAATGCAAATAGAATATCATATGGTAAAATTAGAGTTTTCCAAAATGAATGACTATAAAATAATAATGAATTAATTTTTATTTTAATGAAATATAAAGCATTTTTTAAGTTATGAGTAATAGTAATTTTTTTTTTTTGTTGATATATTGTAATTAGAAGAAAATGATTTTTTTTTTTTATTACTTTATATATAATTATATTTATTATATTTATAATATAAGAATTATAATAATTTTTTAATTATCAATAATTGATATTAACATTTTATAAAATTTTAAATTAAAAAATATTAGCTTCTGTAGCTCGTCATTTTTATTTTCGCTCTAATGTTGGTATGGGAGGATTATGTAAATCTAATAATGGCTTATCAAGAAATTCACTCCACTCCTCAAATCCATTGTCTTATAATCCTAATTCATCTTCAGGAAATACAGTTCGAAAAATAATTCAATCTTTTGAAGAAATGGGAATATTAGAAAAAGATTATTATGGGTAAGTTTTTAATAATATTTAAAATTTTAAACCTTATTATATATATTTATTTTCATCAAAATTTTAATTATTTTTTATTTACATATTTAATAGCGGAAGAAGATTATCTCAAAAAGGTCGTAAAAGTTTGGATTCCGTTGCTTTTCAAATATTTAAAGAAAATGGAAATAAAAAATAATTAATATATTTTTCATTTCTTTTTCTTGAAAAAGAAAAAAACTATCTAATAGTGATACAATTTATAAATTGATATTAAATCTAATTATATATATACATTTTAACAAAAACATATTGTTAATTCAATATTTAATATTATAGTAATAATTTTTATAATATATATCATTACATTAATAACATACATATATTATTTTGTATTATATATGTTGTTATTTTTTTTTTTTTTTTATTTTTTAATGATCATTTATATATTATATTTTTTATTTTATATAAATGTTTTTTCTTAAAAATTTATTAAAAAAAAAAGAGTAATGCTTTTGTATTATTAAAAATTTAAAATATTATTTATTGTGTTATTTTTTTTTTTTACCACTATTTAAAAAAAAAAATAACACACTTTCAATCTCAATGAAGATTATACCATATTTCATTTTATTTATGATTTAAATAAATAAAATGAAAAATTATGTATATAACATATTTAAAAAAACAAACAAACAAACATCAAAATAATATACTATCTCAATATTTATTTAATTATAATTGAAAAAATTAAATAATTTAAAATATTAAAATATGGATACGGAAAAAGAAAAGAGGAAAAAATCCTTTGAATTTCATTAATAATAATAAGAATAATATGTGTGTCATATTAACACATTTCTAATGATTTTTTTTTTTTTTTTTTTATCTTCTTATCTTTTTTAATTCTATTTATTGATTTAAATAAAAAAAAAAAAGAATTCGAAAAAGAAAAATAAAAGAAAAAAAAAAAAAAAAAAAAAAAAAAAGAAAAAAAAAAGGACAGTTCATTATATATATATTAAAAAAAGAAAGAAAACTTTTTAAAAATAAATATATTTGAAAGGATTTTTGAAATATTAATAAAGAAAAAAAATATATATATATATATATAAAGATTAATAAAAGTAAATTAAAAAAGAATTCATATTTAAAAAGGAAGGGAAAAAAAAAATATAAAAGTTTACTTTTTTTTTTTGTGTGTGTGTGTATATCGAAGCTCAACTCTACATTTCTATTGTGTATATGTATTATTTTCTTATATTTTTTACATTTTATTTTTTCATTTTCACTCCTTTATTGTATCTAAATTCTTATCGTTGACTTTTCTTTTTTTTTTTTTACGTTTTATATGATTCTATGGTATTCCTAAATACTTTATGCTAATATAGATGTTAAATTTTTTTCCATAATAATTTCCAATACTTAAGCAGAGAATGAACAAAATGAAATCAGTAAATTTATATATAAAAATAAAAATAGGATTTGTATTTAATATTATATATATAAATATATATAAAAGTAGATTTATTTATTTGATCTAAAAAACTACATTCATTATACTATGTAATATTATATTATAATATTCTAAAGATGAGTTATAAAAATTTTTAAATAAAAAATATATTCTTTTTTTTTAAAAAAAAAAAAAACTTTTTTTATGATTTTATTATTAAAAAGTATAAAATATTTTATTTTTTTTTTTTTTTGTTTTTTTTTTTACTTTATTTTTCTTTTCTTTTCAATTCTCGAATAATAAATTATATATAAATTTTATAATATATTGCGGTGCGTTAAAAAGAAAATTGGAAAATAAAATAAAATAAAAAAAAATAATAATAATAAAATTAAAATAAAAATACAGAATTATAATATTTTAATGCTACTTATTTTATATTATAATTATTATCTTCTTTAATAAATTATTCATTGCTAAGATCTTGTAAATTTGATGAACTGTTGTCATCATAGCCTTCATAATCTAATATTTACATATATAAATATAAAGAGGAAATAGAATCATTAATAAACTAATTTGGAAATGGATTATTAATTATTATTAATAGAGTAGAGTAGATTTAAAAATGTTAAAAACTTACTTTGATTGTTCATAGAACCATCACCATTACTGAATTGTTGATTACTTGAAGAACCATTAGTTGGTGCTTCATTATTATTCATTTTATTGTTATCATTTTTCTTATAACGTTCACGTGGTGGATTACCGCAACGATCTTTACCATAGCCAACCTTGAAAGTTTTATAGTCTTCATTATTTTGAATACCTTCAACAGCTTTGACGGCAGATAAAATATCAGTAAAGTTGACAAAAGCAATACTCTTATCTGGAATGATATTTATTAATTCAACTTCACCATATTCAGAAAAGTCTTGCTTTAACTTTTCTTCGGTAATAGTATCATTAATACTACCCAAGTAAACATTACGGCTTGCCTTGTTTTGAACAGCCTTGGCTACTTGTTGATTAAGTTGAGTAGATAACTTACCCCAACCAACCTTTACAACTCTTTTCTTAATAACTAAACCTTCACTTTGAGCTCTATTAAAGAAAGCAGTAGCTGCATTTGGATCAATAAAGGTAACAAAAGCAATACCCTTATCTTGCTTATATTTAATATCTTGAAGAATACCACCACGAATAACATCACAAATTTCCTTAGTGGTAGTTTCTGGATGAAGACTACCAAGGAAGATAGTTCTATTATTTGATGGATTACTATTAATCATAACTGGGGATACAGAGTTTTGACCGTTAAACATATCGAAACCCATAGATTGGTAATTCATTGGATTTCCGTATTGAGAATAACCATTTCCATACATCATATTTGGATTTGGCTTAATTGGAACAGCACATCTATCTTTACCATAGTTAACTCTACGATTAGCCCATTTAGCATCGTTTGGTAAAGTTTGAACAGCTTTAATAGCAGATGAAACACTGGTCATGTAAACAAAAGCAATGTGTTTTTCTTGAAGGATTTTAATTGATTCTACAATACCGAATTTGGATAATTCTTCTTGAAGGAAAGATTCTGTGACAGTTTCATCAGTGTTACCAATGTAAACAGTACGAGTAGCTTGATTATTAACAGCAACTAAAATATTTGGTGAAATTTGAGATGGTTTACCCCAATTGAATTTTAATTCATTATCTTTTACAATAATTCTTCTAGAATTAGCATCTTGTTGGAAAGCAGCAGCAGCAGTAGCTTCAACAAATGTAATAAAAGCACAGTTCTTATCTTCAATAATCTTGACATTATCAATGATACCACCACGAACATGGTTTAAAAGTTCTTCATAGGTAGTTTCTGGAGCAAGGTTACCAACATAAATAGTACGGAAAGATGGGTTAATCATCATAGAAGATTGACCATATTGACCTTGTTGGTATTGAGAAGATTGATATTGATTAGCAGTCATATATTGATTAACATTTTGATATTGAGATTGATAGTTGGAAGGATATTGTGAACCATGGAAGGCCATGGAAGTGTACTGGGAAGTACCAGAGGATACACCGTTTTGAGAGTATTGATTTGAATTGCTCATGTATTGTTGTTGTCTTAATTGTGAATAATATTCTTGATTAGTACTGTTTTGAGAAAAACCCATTCCAAGGTTTGAATTATTATTTGAGGAATAAGAAGAATATGAATTTTGATTAAATCTTTGTTTTTTATGATTATCTTGGCTTTGAGAAGAGTATTCACTACTTCGTTTCATGTTGCTTAATAAAAATGTAATGTTTGAGTCTCGTTGTTTATACTGTTCAATTACTAACGAACACTTTTAATCAACGAGTGAATAATTTATTTATTATCAATTATTTATTATATTATATTGAACTATATTATATATAATAGGAAAAATATAGAGTAGAAGTTAGTAAAATATATTATCATTATACTTTTTATTATATTATTGAAAATATGTAAATATTTGCAATAATACTATTAATTTTAAAAACTCTAACATATTCATATATATATATATTCATATTGAAAATATAAAATGGTGAATTCTTTTTGAAAACAAATTTTTTTAATACTTGTAAAAATATTATCATAAAAAAGACTTATTTAGTAACATAGTTACAGATAAAAAATTAATAATGTTTCAAATAATGAAAATAAATTAAATTAAAAAATAATTTTTTTAAATATAATTTATTTTTTATAAAAACGTTGAAGACATATTTACTTTATATATTTACTTAATCGGGAATTACTTATCTATATTTGGTTTAATCTATTTTTCTTTCTATTAAAAAAAATTTAAATTTCTAGAACTATGTAATTTCTATTTTATTGCATATTAATTCTTTGATTATTATATTTGATCAATTATTTTTTTTATTTCGTAAATATTTATGAAATTTTATTGAAAATTTAATTTTTATTAGATTGATTTTTATACTTTTTGAAATTCTTGATCAAATAATATTTGATGACGTTATTGTTATGATCAATAATATATATTACTTTTCTTTTAATTTATTTTTTTAAAAAAAAATTTAAAATTTTTTTTTATTTATTTTAAAATGATAAAAAATAGAGAATATTTATAGTTTTATAAAAAAAATTAAATGATATATATAATATTTTCTATTAAAATGGAAATTATCTTTCTATTCTCTTTCTTATATTTAAAATAAAATAAAATTCTAGCTCAACATAAATTAATAATCATAATATTTAATAAAAAATAATAATTACCTACCCTTAAATAATTACAACTAAAAATAAAAAATATAAATAACTCTTTATAAATTTTCAATTATAATAATGAAGTATAAAAAAGTATTTTCTTTTTTATTTTTTAAAAAGTAATTATTTTAGATAACAAAAGTTTTCAAATAAAAAGGTTTAAATTTCAATCATAAAGTTTTGAAATGATAAAGAAAGTTTTAATTGATTTTAAATATAAAAAATGTTAAAATGAAAAGAAAAAATAAGAAAAATAAAAGTTAATAAAATAATAATTATAGAAAAAAATATTTAAGGTATAATAATAATTTTTTAAATAATCAATATAAATAAATAAAAGAATTAAAATAAAAAGTAATAGTATTAGATCTAACTATAATTCATCTACTGATTCATCCTTTTTTTTCGATCATAGATAACTTTTATATATGCATATTGTTGATAAATATACATATAACATATGCCGCTGAAAGTTTATCCTTGTAATTATTTTTTGGAAATTCTATGATATTGTCGAAAAAAAGATGGGTTATAATATTATAAAATTTCAGTCTATTAATTGTAAATTTTTATTTCATCCATAATTTACTCCCTTTTTTTTTTCTTTCTGATTATTAATTATTTTCAATCTAGTTTTTATTTTCTACTTTATTAATACTATGTTTTAGCACTGAGATAAATTGTTATATATCCTGCCATCCATTTTTGTAATAATATACAATATTTATTTATCTTTTAAAATAATAATAATAAAAAAAGTGTTTTATAATCATTACCATAATAAAATAATTCTTAAAAATAATATTTGTACATCAATAATTAATGTTAATTTAAATTTATTTATTTAATAATTTAAAAATATTAATTTATTGATGGGCATATACTTAATAATAATTAAATAATAATATATTTTAAAACTTAAAATAAATGCGATATTATTATTAATAAAAAAAAAATAATAAAAAGGTAACTAATATAATTTCAAAAGCTTTTTAAAGTTATTAGGTAAAAAAAAAAAAAAAGAAATAAAGAAAAAAAAAGATAATCATTAATAAATAAATATTAAATTAATTTATATATATATAAATATAAAATTTTATATAAAATTAAATATATTATATTTTATTAAAAATATATTACATTAAATGGATTACTTATAAAAAAAATTACTTAAAAATAATCATATATTAAAATCAATATATATAATATTAATTCAAAAAAAAAAAAAAAAAAAACTGTTAATATAGTAAAAAAAAAAAAAAAGGATCGGTTGTTTTTAAAAGTTAGTAAAATAAGATATTGCATGAAAAATTATTATAAACTAGTACATAATAACAAAGCATGAATTGAATAATAAATTCTGGTTATTTTTTTTTTTATTTAATTATACTTTTAGATGTTTGGTTAATACCAAATTAAAATTTTATTTAAGCTTATATTATATTTATTCATTTGAATTTATTAATGCTTTATTTAGAATATATTTATTTATACATTTACTTCTTATTATAGTTAAATTAAAAAATATATAAATGTAATATATTACATATAATGTATACATTTTTATTTTATTTAATTTTTTTTATAAAACTAAAAACCATAAAAAACGGAAGAGTTACTTGATGCAAATTAGAAATCAATTATTAAAGTTTTTTTTTTTTTTTTTTTTTTTCATTTTTTAACAGTAATATAAAATCAAAACAAGAATATCTATAAAAATGCAAGAATATTTAAACAACGAAAAAAAAGAATCGTTAATAAAAACTTCTCATATTTTAACAAATGAACAATTTTTAAATATAGAGAATGTAATTTCAATTTATATCAATATTAAGAATATATATATTATTAAACTAATAAATAGTTTTTATCCTGTTAATATTTTAAAATCTATATTAAATTATGTAATTTAATTTGTTTTTATTAAAAAGTCATCTTTTTATATATTTTATGGTTATTAAAAAAAAAAGGCATTTAATTATGCAGACAATGAAAAGAAAGGTTTTTTAACAAAAAACGACTTTAAAATAGCATATGTAGCATTATGGGGTTATAAACCTTCAAAGGTTTCGTTTGAAAGTCAATAATATTTTATTTTTTATAAAGAAAATAATATTGATAGCTTTCTTATTTTTAAATATATATATATATATTCAAGTATGAAATTTCTGTTATTAATGAAAATTGGCCTTTTGAAAAAAAATGTAAATAATTTTAAATATAATTTTTTTAAAGGATGCTTTTTAAAATTTCTAAACAAGATAATTATTGTTTTATATGCATTGGCGTTTTTATAATTCTGTGTAAATAGGTGTAAATTTTGAATTATTTTGTAATTTAATGGCAGATAAATTTCATTTTCAAAGTAGAGAAAGTAAAATTAACCAAATGTTTATTGCAATGGATAATAAAAGTAAATTATAGTTTCTTTTATATACCATAATACATATATATATGTGTGTGTGTGAAGAGAGAATTAAATATTTTTTTTTTAAACCAAAAAACTAATAAATTTTTAAACAAGGTCAAGGATATATTTCTCTAGAAAATTTTTTAGAAATTATTGAAAAAGTAGTACCATTTATGGATAAAACTGTAGCAATGAAATATTTTTTTCAAATTGATAAAAAAAAAAAAGGAAAGGTAATAATTAAATTCATAAAAAGTTTTTTTTTTTTTTTTTTTTTTTTTTTTTATTTATTTATTCTAGCTATTAAACCTTAAAACGAGTCTATAAAGTCTATAAAGTATTAATCTATTATTTATTATAATTTTTTTTTTATAGATTACTTACCAAGAATTTGAAAATTTAATAATTAAAGGAATGGAATAAATTTAATATCACGTTTTTAACCATGTATTCCCTCTTTAATATACCAATATTGTTAAGAACCTTTAAAAAATTTTATTCATAACGCATTCAAAAATAAACTTTAAAAAATAATTAAATAGATAATATATTTTTTATTTTTCAACAATTTCCCTATAATTTCAAATAGGATTTCATAAAAAAAAAAAAGTATTTGTGTTATATTATTATACTACCACAATAATATAAAATTTATATTCTATATTATTGTGGCAATCGAATCGGTTTATTAATTATGCTTGTTGTATTAATGTTCTTTTTACAAATAAATAGTTTACTATATGAATAAATAAAAAATGTCTAATATATAAATTAAGATTATTGATATTTACGAATTTAATGATATAATTTAATAAAAGTATATCATTTTATAATAATTATGAGTAAAAATTATTTTTTTTTTGGCAATATCTTTTTGAATGGATATTACAGAATTTAAAGCTTGTATAATCTTTTAGTATTTTCATAACAATGCTCAAACATTTCTTCTTCTGTAATATTCATTGTCTCGGCCATAACTTTTATGGTATGTGGTATCATTCCTGAGTTACTAATTTTACCTCTAAATGGGACAGGGGCTAAATCTATATTATAATAAATATAATATGAGAAACTTGAACTTTTTAAAAAAAATAAAATTTTATATCTTTTTGACTATTCTAATTGAAACTACATAATTAATATAAAGAAAAATAGTATGCTATAATAAACACTTACATGGTGAATCAGTTTCTACAACAATACGATCTAAAGGTACAACAGCCATAGATTCTCTAATACTTTTAGCACTCTTAAAAGTACATACACCAGTAAAACCAAAATAGACATTTGGATATTTTTCGAGAACTTTACTTGTAAATTCCTTTGTACCAGTAAAACAGTGAATATGAACATTAAGATCTTTTGGGAGATATTCTTCAAAAATTTCCCAAGTATCAACTTCAGCTTCACGAGTATGAATAACAAGAGTTAAATTAAGTTGATGAGCCAATTTTATTTGTTCAATAAAAGCCGATTTTTGAATATCTTTTTCAATTTTATTCCAATGAGAATAATCTAAACCGCATTCACCAATACCAACAATACGATTTGGAGTATCCTTAATGTTATCCTTACAAGCATCATCGTCTTCTTTTTTCATTTCAATAATAGTCTTTTTTACATCTTCTGACCATAAATCAGCATTTAATGGATGAATACCAACAGCACTGTAAACATTATCTGTATTTCTAGTAAAAATCTTTCCGAATTCAATAAGTTCTGGAGTAAAATTAACGTTTATACAACTTTCAAAACTATCTGGAAAAGTTTTAGAAAATTTTTCCCATTCTTCAAGTGTGACTTCAATTTTGCTTTCTTTTAAAGTAGAATTAATATGACAGTGACTGTCAATATATTTAATCTTTTTCTCAATTTGTTCAGTCATTTTTTTAAAACTCTTTTTATTAAAATATATATATATAACTTTATATATTTATTTATTTATACTAAAATAATTTTTGGTAAAAAAAAAAAAAAAAAAGCGATTAATGATTAAATTATTAATAAGATTATCTGATCCGACAAATCAAAATTTTTTATCAATAATTTAATAAACCACAAACTTTTTTTTTACTATTATTATTATTATTAGGGAAAACAAGTTAAAAAAAAAAAAAAAAAAAACAGACAATTATATTTAAAAAACATAAGAATTAATATTAATTAATATTATAATGCTTTTGTTTTTTAAACAAATTATACTTTTTATTATATGACTTTTTTTTTTTATTATTAAAATAATACTAAAAAAAAAAAAGAAAGAAAGAAAAATCTTTAACTTATAATAATAATATTAATAATAATAATATTTAATTGATATTTAGATCAAGTTTTTTTTTTTATTTTTTCTTTCTCAATATATATTTATTTAATGTTTATAATTAATTAATGAAATCTATATAATTTATAAATAAATAAAAAAAAAGGTAGCATATATTCTATACATCTTATTGATATAGACAAAAAAAAAAAAAAAATAAATAAATAAAATAAAAATAAAAATGATAAATAAATAAAAATATCATAGAATTATAATTGAAATTGTTGAATTGATTATTATTTTATTATTGTTGTGTTTGAAATTCGATTTTAATTTAAAATTTTAATATTATGAATACTTTATAATTTTATTTTTACTTTTTTTTTTTCTTATTTATTTATTATTATTTTTTTATTCTTATTAAAGTGAAATAATACGGTTATTTCTCTTATAAATTAACAACAGTTAATTTTCTTTTTGGGACAGTCATAACCATCATTACTTCTTTATTATTCATATTTTCAATAGTATTATTACGTTGTGGGAAATCAAAAGAAACTTCTTGATCCACCGTATTAATTTGGATTGGAGATTCTTCCAAGAGTGGTGAAGAATTATCAGAATTATCAGATGAACTTTGACTTATATTATTTGGAATAAGTTGTGCTTGTGATTCTGGACTTGGATTATTAAAGGTAGCAACTGAATTATTTATAGGTAATGTTCTTTCATTATTAACACGATTAGTAACAATAAGAGGAGAAGGTGCTATGGATGAAGAAGCTTGATTTAAATTGGACAATGGCATCATATTCGAATTTACATTGAAATTCATATCCTTAAAAGATGGATAATCAGATGACGATGCAGGAATATTTGTCATTTCTGATGCTTTATAAATGCTTGGATCAAGGGATGGATTCAATAATGAGGAAGTTGGCGATTGGTTTTGAGTTTGTTGATTATAGTTGGACTGAATGGAGAAAAGACCATTATTATTCATATATACAGCATTAATGGGTAATGGGGGAATGGATGGAGGAATGGATATGCTAGAAGCACTACTACCTCCACCAATGTCAGGTGCATTAGTAGCAGCAACGCTTTGTGGTCTACTTATATGATTAAAGTTCTTAACACTTTGAGAATAATTAGAAACATTACCAATATCATCATAGGCACTAGTTTCACTCATACTGTAGTGTTTTATTTGATCGTTTGAAACTTCCCAAGAAGGACTGACAGGGTTTGGTTCTAATGGCTCACTAGGTCTAAATGATATACGTTTAACATGTAAAAGAGCTGAAGTAGAATGTGTCATACGTGAAAATACAATAGATCCGACATATAATAAAATGACAATAACTAACCAGATATATACTACTATTTTGTAATTATACAATCTTGATTGATTCCAAAAAGTGTATAAAAGAACAAGAGTAATGCAGCAAACTAATAATAATAAACCAATTCCTCTTAGCAAAGTTAACCACAAATTAGCACGAGAAAGATATTTCTTTTTAATAACTTGATCTTCATCCTCAACTTCAGAAATATCAGAATCATCATCCCCAGCTTCTTCTTTAACATTAGGATTAATATAGATCGGTGAAATATAAGAGTCACTTTTATTAGTTTCGTTTCTATCCATATCTCTATAATTTTGATCAATTACCAATTTCTTTAAATGATTAGCAGTATTGGTACTTTCATTATCAATATTAATATCTGTTGCTGCTGTATTTGCCCTTTCTTTTATTGAGTTTTCAATCAATAATGAGGAAGAAGAGGTACCTTCTTTATATCCTTTTTTATTTTTTAAAATCTTGTTACCATTTGAAGCCACTGGTACACCTGCTGCATTAACTTCTCCTTGATTAAAATCAATAGCTGGTTGTTTCGGACGAATCAATGGAAAAATTAAAAATATTAATAAGAAACCGATAATGATATATTTCATAATATAAACAGTTGATTTATTATTAATATTGGATGAAATTGCAAGGTTAAGTATAATTAATAATAAACTCAATGATCCCAATACAAAAAATGTAATTTTCCATTTATTTGTAAAGCAATTTAATGCCCATGAAGTATTCACTAATACTGGTACAACAATTAAATAGGCTAAAATGAATGTGATTAAAGATAAAACACTTTCTTTTTTAACACTAGATCCATCAAATACAGCATCATCTTTATTAATATCTTCTTGAATTGTGTAACAATCAGTCATGGTGACACCTTCTGGTGGAGTTGGATAGTAAGAAAACACATTTGAAACATCAAGCTTCCAAACATTTGTAGACCAAGAATCCTCCTTAGTTAAAGGTTCACCACCATATAAAATGATTGAAAATCCATTATTAGAACTACTTTTTGGAGTAGCAATCATTTTTGCACCTTTAGAAGTTTTTGGAAATTCATTGCTTTTAGAAGAAGGTTGAACACCAAAGAATTTTCTCTGTTTATATTTATTTAATAATATAAATAAAATGTTAATATATAATAATAAACATATATAATAAAATTAAAAATAAAATATTTGAAAATTACAATAAAAATAAATTATTACCTTATCCATATCAAAAATTGAAATTTCACCATCAGCATCTTTACCATATTTACCCTCAGTTATACCACCAAAAATTATTAATCGATCATTTTCATTTAAATCGGTCACGGATTCATCTGAACCTCTAGCAGAAGCAGCATATGCTTTTGGTCTAATACAACCATTACTAAGTTCACTCCAACTTGCTTCTGGTTCCACTTGTGTTCTATAATAATCAAAATTAACATCCAGTAAATATCCCTTTTCATTACAATTTCCTTTATTTTCTTCACATCCTCCAAATACTACTAAACGATCATTTGAAAGAACATTAGCAGTGACGCCATCTTTCAATTCTGGTGCATTTTTGGTATTTAATTTTTTCCATTCTGCAGTTAATTTTGAATAATCACCTTGTTGACTTCTACCATCTAATTTTAATATATAAGTATCAGTAAAATACTTTGAATCATTTCTACCATGACTATATATTAAATAAACTGTTGATAATTGATTTAAATGTGAAAACTTTGTTAAATCAATTCCACCAACCGCATTATATCTTGGTTCTGGAATATCACCTATATTATGTATGAACAATAATATAATATTTAATATTAAAAATTACAAATGTTTTTCAATTTTGTTTAATTCAATAATATTTTAATTTATCTATTATTTTAATGTTAATTTTTTTGTATTATTATTATTACCTGTAGCTTTTAATTCAACCCAGCATTCTCTAATAAAATCAAAACTCCATACATCGTTATAAATGGTATCATCAGAACCCTTACCACCAGTAATAACAAATGTGTTACGATAAGAATTAGATGGAGGTTGGTCACTACCATAGACCATACTATAACGACCTGGAGGATGTATATCTATTTCACTATTAACAAGTGCTGGTTTCCTCCATGAGCCACTGGAAATATTAAATATCCATGTATCACTTAATACTCTATTATCAAAGGTTCTATAATAAATAGCATAATTAATATTAATATTTTATATATTTAAAGATTAAATAATATATATAAAAATTCAAATTCAAATAGTTGCTCATTTATTTATTACTAATATAAATATTATAGATTTTTACTAGTTTTATCATTATCATTATCATTATCATTATTATCATTATTATTCAATTATCATTTGCTATATATATTAATCTTGTTGTGTTATATATTTATACCCAATAAACAGAAATTATTTTAAAATATATAATTTTACAAATTCAAAAGTAAATTTCTCAAGGATTATTATTCTATCCAATTTTTTTTTTCTTACCTTCCACCATAAATAATAATTTCATTTTGGTCAGGATAATACCCAACAGCATAATCTTTTCTTTCTTCAGGTAAATCTTCACCGACATTTGTGATAACATTAACTTTTTCCCATGTTAAAGAAGGAATTCTTATATTGTCTGCTCTAATCAACGAAATCCATACTGATATAAAGAGCAGTATTATTTTTATATCTATTATATTTTTTTTCATTTTCTATTTATTGAATTATTAAAATCATAAATAAATATTAATTTTAATTCAAAAAAATATATATGTACTTATATATTATTTACCGAGAAATGTTAATTAATAATATTATTTTTTATTAATATATGAATTATGGTAATTATCTTTTAAATAATTCTAAATATTTATTATTATTATTATCCTTTATTTTCAGTAATTTTAATACATTTATATAATTTTAATTTATATTTATTATTTAATTCTTTTTTTATTCTATATTTATGAAATTTATATTTGAAATTGCTTTTTTTTTTTTTCTATTAAACTTTTACTTTAAATAAATTAATAGATTTATTTCTTTAGGAAAGATAATAGATTTATTATTTTTTATATATTTCTGTAATCTTGAATTGAGGTATATAATTTGTACAAAAGTGTAAATGCTGTAATATTAAAAATCAGATTTACAAATTGTTATATTAAAAGATTAAAATTAATTTTGCATTTGTTTAATTATTCTTTTGTATATATAAAGTTCTAATTATTCTATATTTTCGATATAAATAAATATTTTTTGTATTTTTTATTATATTATTTATTAATTATTATTAATAAAAATAAATATTAAAATGAATATATTCAATGTTTTTTTTTTTTAAAAACTTTAAAAAAGGTAACTTTTTTTCTATTTTAATGTTTGTTTTTATTTTTTAAAAAAAAAAAAAATTATATTATTATTATTGTTTAGTATTATTATTATTTTGTACTTTTTTTTTTTTTTTTCCTTTTTGCATTATAATTTTATTATTATTAAATTGATAATTAACGAATTAATTTTTTTTAAAAAAAAATGGTGATGATGAATAGATTTTAATTAAATAATAAAATGAATCAAGATATTCCCCTATATATATTTTATTATTATCACTAATAGTTAATAAAATTTAATTTTAAATAAATATGATCATCATCATTTACAAGTTAAAAGTCATCCTTTTTTTTTTATATATAATTTCTTTTTTTAGTAGGTTAATTAATTAATATAGAATAATAATTAAATTTAATTATAAAATAAAAACATAAAAATAATATGTAGGGATGATGAACGATATGGCAAATATAAATAATATAAATAATATAAATAATAACAGGATTAAAAAATAAGATTAAATTAAATACTATTTAAAAGATAAAATATGAAAATTTTATAAAGCATTTTAGTTTCTAAAATATTTTATTTTATCACTTTTTTATAATAATATTTTTAAGCATTTTTAGTTATAATATTTATAATTAAAATTTAGCCATTCAATTATCATTATATAATAAATAGTGTTATAATATATTATAATTAATTCATAATATATTAAAGTCTTTTTATTCATATATTACTTTATTAGATTGCATTATGATTAATTTAATCTTAAATATTTTTAACTTTATTCATATGATAAAAAAGTAATTTTTCAAACGGTGATATTTCCTTTGAGAATTATTTAAAAAAGAATTATATTATAATATGTTTTAAAAAAAGAATTAAATATTAATATGGTAAAACTAATTTATTAATAAGTTGTATATTAATAAACATTTTATTATTTATATGGGAAATTTTCAAAAATAAATTAAACAATATTATTTCTATGCACCGTAGAAAAAGTGCCAATATTATACTGTATAACACGTGAGTCTGTAAAAGAATAAACCATGTGACACAAAACATCTTAACTATTAAATAGTAATAAGAAGAAGAAGAAGAAGAATAGTAATAATAACAATAATAAAATAAATATACCTATGGCTATACTATTTGAAGCCAAGTTAAAAAATTAATATTGGAATTCATTTTCATTCTTATCTTTATTTTACTATAAATTCTCAATAAAAAATTCTCTTATTTTATATTTTACCTTTAAATTAAAAAAAAAAAAAATTAAAGTTTACTCTAATTAATTTTAAACTTTATTGGAGATTTTGCAAAAAAAAAAAAAAAATTGAAAAAAATTCATGATAATAATAATTATCTCAATATTATTTTTTTACGTTAATATAAAAGATATTTATGATAAATTAATTTTACTTCTTTTTTTTATTATTCATATAAAGTAAATACCTACTCTAGAATATCTTTATTAAATATTAAATTTTTAATTAGTAATAATATTAAACCATTACTAATTCCAATTAATAGTAAAAATTATAGAATGTCCAGGATGCTTTTATATCAGAAGAAATTCTTCCCTTACCAGATTTTTTTTTTAGGATAAAATATTAAAATGAATATTTTGAAATAATCTTTTTTTTTTCTGCTTTCCACCAAATAAATTTTTCTTATTTTTACTAAAAACTTTAAATATATATATTTCATTTCAATTTTTATAGTTGTATAGTGGGTTGTTTTTTTAACTTGAAATCAATATATTTGATATTAAAGTATGTTATCATTTATAGATATAACATAGATAATGTTAAATGAAAATATCAATTTATTTTTTTAAAAAAAAATACTAATTATTATATTTAAAATTTAATCACTTTGATTAGATTAAAAAAAAAAAGGCATTCTTATTAACTATCATAAATATATATATAAATTATGTAAATTATATTCTGGTATAAACTATACAATAACAATTCAAAACTTAAGTTTTTTTTATTTTTTTTATTTTTATTTTTTTTGTTTTTATTGTAAAAAAAGGTTTAAACAATAATTATTATTAGTATAAAACACTATTAATAATTATTACTATTTTTTTTTTAAATTATAGGTTTATATATAATAATTTATTATTACAATTAATTTTTAATATTTATAAATTAAATTATTATTGTTATTATTATGGCTTTATATTTTATAAATTAAATATACCGTATTATTTAATTATTATTATAAATATAATTGATTTATTTGATGTTTATGATTCCATTTATATATTGCTATGTTGTTACTTTTTTTTTAAAAGTGATTTTGTACATTTTATTGATTTATCTAAGATACCTATGAATAAAAAAAAATATTATTTTTTTAAGCTTCTTCTTAGATAATTACTGATTAGTAATGATGGGTAATTAAAAATGAAACCTTTTTATTATATTTTTTTTTCTAATGATGAAATTTAAAGTTGGATTAAAAGATTAAAAAAAAAAGTTCATTTTTTGAAGCATAAAAGTTCCTTAGATCATAGAATCAATAAGTTGATCTCTCATTTCATTAACTTTATTGTTTAAATATGAATATTGATATAATTGTATAGGAGGAAAAATGTAAAAATTAATAAATTATATTTATTACAAACATTAATTAAAAAAATTGGTTCAAATTATAAAAATACGTGTAAAACTAAAAATCAATATTTACCAACGTAGGAAGACTTAGTGTTTTGAAGGTTGAAGATCTTTTCAATAACAGAAATTTCAGTACTAGAAGTATCTAAACCAACGAAAGCACTCCAATCGTTAACAACACAACCAGCACCAATTAAATCGGAACCTCTGTTAACAGTACCAGCCTTTTTTTAAAAATGCATTTTAACAAAAATTTATAATTAGAATATGAATAATAAAAATATTTATTATATAGGTGTGTATTTTATATATTATTTACAAAATAATACTTACAACAAGTGGAATTTGTAATAAGGAAGAAAGTTCATCTTGATCTTGAATAGAAGTGTTTGGGTGAACAAGACCACCTTGGTTACTAAGAGAACAGTAACTACCAACTAAAACATTACCAGCAATAGTTTGTCTGAAAACTTCAACCTTAAGAGTATCAGCAATAATTTCTTCAGTTTCCTATTATGAAAATACAATTATTACATTTAGTTTATATTACTTTAAACTTTATGATATTATATAAAAATATTATTATAAATTATCAATAAATAACTTACTCTATCAATATCTGGGTGAACTAAAGCAACATAATCGTTACAAGCAATAACATTACCTAAAGCAGATAATCTTTCTTCAATACGTTGAATAGCAACACTGTCTGGTAAAGAGTTTCTTAAATGTTGTAATTCTTGGTCAGTAGTAGTGTTTGGAACTAAAAGACCGTGTCTGTTACCAGCAGTAAGACGACCAATAATTCTGGTTCCACCAATGGAAGTGTGAACAACTGGAATAACATCAGCTAATTGACTTTCAAAAACACTATTTATTATAATTTTTTTGTTTAATTATTTATCACGTATATAAGTATATGTATATTTGTAATATTTTATATTGTTTCTAAAAAATAATTTTATATTATAATAATATTTTTAATAAAAAAAATATAATTTACCTGTAGAAATTTTCGGAACCACCAATAGCAACTAAACAGTATGAGTTAGTTAACTTGGAGAAAACACCAATATCGTTACTATTTTCAAATTGAGCACCTATTAATTATTCAAATATCATTATAAATATATTTTAATTAAAATTTCTATAATTGATAATTAATTTTATTTCTTTATTTTTTTTTATTTTTAATTTATGGTTTTTTTTGTCTTAAGATTATTTTAATAATCATTTTGGAATTTTGATTTTTAAATAATTGATGAATGGATTTTAAAAAATTTTGGTTTTTAATCATAATGATTTTTAAAATTGCTTTTATTAGATAATTTTGTAAAAATCAATCTGATGTTTTAAAATTAAATGATAAAATGTTTTATATGTATATATATTTTAATTAAATCATGAAAAGTATTAATATTCTATTAATTTGGAAATTTTAGCTACTCATTTGATTACTACTTCATTAACTGAAATCTTTTATTTATTATTGATTTTTATTAAAAATCATCTTCAAAAAGGAAAAAAAAAAAAAAGTATTTAATTGATTTTTTGAAAAAAAAAAAAAGTATTTAATTGATTTTTTGAAAAAAAAAAAAAAAAATTGATTTATATATTTTGCTTAAAAATAAATTATATTTAAATTAATCTACTTTATTTGCTGATTTTAAAATTATTCACTTTTATAATATATCTTTATTTAAACCATTTATTAATTATCTTTTTATCTTTACTATTTTTGATACTTACGAACAGCCATTTTATATATTTTTTATTTTATTTGTATTAAAAATTAATATTTTTATTTTTATATATATATATATTTTTTTATCTTTTAATTTATTAATTAGATACTCTTATTATTGAATATCAATTAAAATAGATTTTAACAATCTTTTAATGAATTTAAAATATTCAAAGTTTTTTTTGGAAAGTACGAGTGTTTATATAATAAATATATATATATATTAAATTATATTAATCCTACATATTTTATACATATATTATTATTGAAATTAATTGAAATATATTGTGGAATTGAAATTTGATTGGAAGATTTAATAAAATAGAAATATTATTTTTTTTTTTAAATATGAATAATATTAATCATAAATATTAATAATTCAAAAAAACGTGGAAAAATAATATATTTAAAAATATATATAGATATCAATATAATAGCTAAAAATTTGCTTATCCGCATTTTTATAGAGTATTTATTAATTTAAATGTCACAAAAAAAACTTTCAAAAAAAGATATATTTATTTTTATTAATATTATTTTTATAATTTAAAATACATATACATATTTTAATTAAGAAAATTGTTTTCTTTATTGTATTAAAAGCAATCTTTAAAATATTCAAAAGTTTTTTTTTTTTTTTTCTATAATATTAAATTATATTTATATATAAAAATAATGAAGAAAAATTATGCAGAATCACATTTGTTAGTAAAAGATAGACTTATTATTTAATAGAAATCACATTAAATTAAAATTATATTTACTTAATATCATAAATGATAATTAAAAATATAATTATATAATGTGTGGGCTTTCTATTTTATATCCATTGATGATAATTATTGTTATTAAATGAATGACGAAGATCATTGATGGGTTGATAATAACCTATTTAATAATTAAGCAATATTATAATTATATTAATATAATATATTATTTTAACTTTTCATTTTATAAAAATCTTATATATTTTGATATATTATATTTTATTAATACCAGGTCCTGGTATATTATTATCACTACTACTGAATCTTTTAGAATTAGTAAATGATTGTCCTTTTTTAATTCCATTAATAATTTCTGATATTTTTGAACCACTTCGAATATCATAATATCCTAATTATTATTATTAATTAATAATTATATTAAAAGTATAATTTTACAGTATTATGGTATATGTTTTACCTGGTCCCAAATTAACATCTTTGCGTCTTTTTGATGTATCTGCTTTATCTGCTACAAGACCCAAAACCAATTTGCCATTACTTAACATATTCAAATAAAAATTAAATATATATTAATTTAATTAAATTTAAATTTAATTTAATTATTTATTTATTTATTTTCACTTTTTTGTTTCGAGATTAAATGATTCTTGTTCTTGGAAATAGGATCCTGGTCCAGGACCATCTATAATAGTACTAAATGTAGTTATATTTAAAAATAAAGTTATAATTATAATATATTAAATAAAAAAAAATATTTTATTTTAATTTTTCTTTTTCTAATATTTTACCTGTATGCTTTCTTTCTTCCGCTAGATTTAAATGATGATATAGCACTAGGTTTTCGTTCTTCCTCATTAATTTTATAATATCCAGGAGCTGGCAATGAATGACGATCTTTAGAAAATCTTGGTGTTCTTGATTTAAATGTATAATTCATTTTCTTATCATAATTTGGTCCTAAAAGAGCTTTTTCAGATTTCTTTTAAATTATGTTACATAAAAATATCAATTTTTGTAAATTAATTATAAAGCATTTAAAATTAATGGATTTATTATATTGCCATATAATAAAAATAGTGAAAATAAATAGTACCACAGAATTGTAATCTGAAGGACCTGGGGTGGGTTCGGGTATAATAGTACCAGCAATTCTTGATTTAAAATTTTTAAGAGAAATTGTTTTTTGATTATCATAATATTGATTTAATTTTTCAATTTTATATTTTCCTGGACCAACATTATACAGATTTTCATTTTTAAATCTTTTATCCTTTTTTTCAATATTCATAATATAACCATTAATAAAGTATTATATATCTAAATATTTTATCATTAAAATTAATATATAATTAAATATTGATTCAAATTCGTTTATCGTCATACACTGGAAGTAAATCCTACACCAAACCCCTTATTTGAAAAAATAAAATAATTATCATCTTTTTCGTCTACATAATAACCAGGTCCTGGTAAATCATTCTTTTTTTTTTTTTTTTTTGAAAAGATAATTATATATATATATTCAATTTAATATATAAATTTCGGAAGAATTTTTGAGAATCATCATAAAGAAATAATTATATTAAATATCATATTTAAATATTATATATATATATATACAGAAATTTTGATATTCAATATATACTATACATTCGATTTTAAAAACCTTGGAGCTGTAGAATTGAAAGCTTTATAGTTTTTTTTATTATTGCTTCTATTATCATGTTTTACTGGTATATGTGGTATAAATAAATTTATGCAACTAATACCTATATCCCATCAAATTTTTAAAAATTTAACATTGTTAATTCTTATATTCCCATTCCCAATTAAATTAAATATTTATTAAATCAAATTTATATTGTTATTTTCTACTACTTCTACCATCTGTCATGATTTCGATTTATTAATAAGCTAAATATATTATTTAAATATAAAAACCACAAAATATCAAAAAGTAATAATAAAATAAAAAATTGATTATAAAAAACAAAGTATATTTAATATTCAATTTTAAAAAATATAAAATCAAAAATACTGTTATAATTTAATAAATTTAAATTTTATAAAATATTTTTTCATAATCAATTATGAATATGGAATATTAAGAAACAATTTTTTTCCTTTTAAAAAAAAAAAAGTCATAATATTAATGACAGCAAATAAATAAAAATTAAAAAGTAAATTTATATGAATATTTTTATATAATTGTTTTTCTTTATATGTTTTATTTGATTTTTTTAAAGATCTATCTATCATTCTAGTAAATTATAGATATTATCATATTTTTGAATTTTTCTTTTTCTATTAATTATTTAAATTATTGATTTTAGAATTTATTTTATTCTATTCTATTTTTTCTATTTGTTTAATATACAATATTACATTTTTTTTTTAAAAAAATAATTATAAAGTTATTTTAACCTTCTTAGATTTCTAAAAGACATTTAATCAAGAACTATTAAATAGTATTTATATATATATTTATTAGTTATCCATTTAATCATTTAAAATATTTTTGTTTAAAAAAAAAAACTTACTAAATCATTATCGCGTGGTAATTCAACTTGTTCATAATCATTAATTAATATTGGAGTTGGATTGTTAAATTCATTATCTTCTATATTTAATAATAAGTTTTCGGTTTGATTCTTTATATCTTGACTTCCTATACTCTGAATTACTTCTGTAGGAACAGGATTCTATATGATTTATTATTAAAAAATAAAAATAATAATAATGTTAAGCATTTCTTTTTATAATAATAAAATTTTTTATATTATATATAAATTACTTCATATTCAAGAGGTTGATATATAGATAAGAATTTCTTAATCTGAGTGGTATTTAATAAATAACAAATTTCAGCAGCATTTACAATTTCTTCAACAGATATTTTACTTAATTGTAATAATTTTGCTGCTTGGATTAAATATTCCATATGCATAAAACCTAATTGTAACATTTCATATTAAAAAAAAAATAATTCATTAAAAATACTATTAATCTTTTTTTTTTATATTATATATAAATATACCTTCTTGTACTTGATGAGTATCACACCATACTTCGATTTGGTTAACATTATATTGAATTTGAACACCTCTCTTCCAAGAACAGAAATTCTTTTATTATTATTAATAAATTGGCATTATAAAAAAAAAAGTATAAAAAATGAATATTTTACAGAAAAGTAGTAAAATGTATATATAATAAAAAAAATGGTAAAAATACCTTTCTCATAATTAAATGATTGAATGAATTAATACCAATTAATTTTACAAGATGGGATAATATTTGTGTTGCAATAGATTCTTCCATATAATACAACTTCAAAAGTTTACTAATTTTACTTAAATATGTTAATAATTGTTCTATGGAGTATTGTGGATTAGTAGTACCCTTAATTCTATTCCATATACCATCATTTCTTATAATATATTCCTTAAGACATTGACTTTCAATAACAGCAGGAACAATCATAACATTTAACTCTTTTTTCAATTCTTTAAGCCAAGTGAAATAAATTTCAACAATTAATAATTCTATATCATTTGATATTTTTTCCATAATAATATAAGAATTGGAGTTTTCGGCATTGCTGTATGGATCTCTTACCATAATTGTTTTAATAACACATAATAATTCATAAGAATTAGAAAGCCAGAAAGCTGATACGTTATTATCAACATTTTTCTATTAATGAAAATTAAAATAATAAATTTTTAATCATAACTATAATATTATAAAATTTAACTATATAATTTATTTTATACTTACCAATACAACATTTTGAATACTTTGAATAACCTTTGCTGTGATGTTTTGAACCCTTGTTAACAAACCATTATCAAGCATTCTTTTAATAAATATACCAATAATATGGGATGGATAGAAAATTGATTTTGGTTCAATATTTTCTGTTGGTTTTGGTACTTCTAGACTCAAAATTAATCCATCAATAATTTCTTTTTCTAGTGATGGATCTTCAAGCATTTTCAAGGTACACTATTTTTAGTTGTTTTTTTTTATTTTAAAATAATGTATATAAAAATATTATTGTTAATATTATTCTTAATACCTAAATAAAAAATATAATTTAAACCATGAACTCATACTTCATTTTCTAATGCTTCAGCTTCTAATTTTTTCTTTTCTTCTTCATCTTCAACTTCATCCTTCTTTGGTTCATTTTCTGCTTTTATGACTTCATCATTAATGTCATCATTTGATGATAGTTCATTTATACTATTCGAGAAGAAACTATTCTTCTTCTCCTTTAATAATACAACATCAGAAGATTGTGGAGTAATAACAGAATTCCTTCTTTTTTCTAAAGAACTAGTAATATGAAGATTAGAACGTCCCTTTGATAAACTCTTTCTTCTATAGTTCTCTTCTAATGTTTGTGGTTCGTTATTAGAATCAGCTCTAAATTTATGAGCCTTTGCTAATTGATCTTTAAGCTTATTATTTTCTTTTCTTAATAAAGCAACTTCAGAAGCTTCATTGGCATATTGACTACTTTTTGTTGAAACAAGGTATAAGTCATCATTAACCTTTTTAATTTCTTGCTTTTGCTTTTCAATGATATCCTTAAGTTTAGCAATCTCACTATTTTTAACATTAATTGTATCGTTGGCATCGCTACATTCTTTTTCTAATCTACTAGTCTTTTCTTTGTAATTATTTAATTCACGTTCAAGATTAGCTTGTTCTTCATTGGCTTGTTCACCAAAGTCCTTTGTACGTGTATCCAAACGTTCAAACTTTTCTTTCCATATACTAATTTGACTTTCCAACCATGAAATTTTATCTATATATTCTTTGTTTAAGTTTTCTTTTTCAGTTAAGCTTTGAGAAAGTTCAAATACCTTATTTTCAAGTTGATAATTAACTTGTTTAATATGTGTAATACTTTTAGCTTCCTTCTTTAATTCTCTATATTGATTCAAAGCAGATATACGTCTAATACAAGATTGAACATAAACAATACTGGAAATTTGTTGTTTGTAGAATTTTCTTGTTCGTTCTCCTCTAAAAACTTTTTGAATCTTGATTGCGGCAGAATTTCTCTTCAATTCAATATATTCATTCTTAGCCTTAATTAATCTTATTGCTAATTATTATAAATTATTTATATAGATATTAAATTAAAAAAAAGTATTTTATAAATATTTATATAACTACTATGCTATACTTTTTTAAATAAAATCATAAATACTATATTTAAAAATTATTTTTATCTTATATGTTAATTTTTTTTACCTGATTGAATTGTAATAGCAGCATCTCTAAGTTCATTATATCTTTTTCTTGAAGCATAAGCACGAACATTCTTTTGAATAGTAATAGCTGCACATTCTTCTCTCTTTGTTTTTAATAATTGTTGAGCCAATTTTATACGAACAGCTTTATATATATATAATAATAAGATTTATTTCCATATTTATATTCATATATATTTTAGAAAAATTATTATAAATTATATATTACTAAAAATTATTTTTAAATTTACCAGCTTGAACTGTAAGCGCAGCTTCTCGAATATTTATATATCTTTTCTTATAAATAAAGCATTTGATATTCTTCTGAACCATTGTAATGGCCTTATTAAGACGATCTGAACGAATTTTTTCAAGATAAGCCAACATACCAGTTCTAAAGAATACTTTTGTTATACCAAATTGGTACTTATCAGGGTTGGTGATGGTAGATTCCACAATTTTTTCAGTCATAGTTTTATAATCCTTAGAATTCCAATCTTCTGATTTTAATAATAAGTAGTAACGATCTACAAATTCTTGGAATGTCCAACGTGTTGGATAACCAGCACAACTAATTCTAATGGTTTCCAATACACCACAAGCTCTTAATTGAGAAAGTACCATAATAGGTTCAAATATAAAGGCTTGTTTAGCTTGATTAGGCTTAATACATCTGATATAATGAACATCTGTTGAACGAATAGTATTCATTAATTCAATTAATGATCTTTTGAATATTGAACCTAAAGTCTTTTTTTGTGGAGTAGTATTAGGTCTTCCGGCATGAATAGAACGTCTTGTTTGTTCAGGAGATAGAGCTTCAACCCTTTCTAATTTAACTATTTCTTTTACAAACTCATTTGTACTATTCATTAAAAGATTTAATTGTTCATCTGAAACTGTATCTTTATTCTTTTCAAGGAAACCTTCAATTGAGTAAGTAACATCAAGAGCATAGTGAGCAATAGTAAATGAATCTCCAGAGAATCTTGGTTTCTTGAAAAAGTCCTTATATTTATCATTATTAAAGTTATTATATAATTTTGTAATTAAAGAAGAATCTGATCCAGATGGTAATTTACATTCTTCATCAAGTAAAGCTAAAATACCAAATCTACTTTCAATTAAATCAATACATGGTTGGTTATCATTGAAATCAATAAAAGACCATTCAATTTTTTCTGTAACATATTCATCTTGTTCTAATTTAAATACATGTTGGTTAAATTCTTGTTGTAATTTTTCGTTAGAATAATTAATACAAAATTGTTCAAATGAGTTTTTATCAAAATGTTCAAAACCATAAATATCAAGTACACCAATGAAAGATAATGTTTCTTCATTTGGAATTTCAGTCAATGCTAAATTCTTATTAATCATTTGAACAAGCCATTCGAATAATTGGGAATATAAGAACTTTGCAATTGAATCTCTTCCAACAATAGCATCATTCTGATTTAAATTAGTATTAATAACTTCTGTACGAGCTTTAATTTGCTTTTTCATTATCCATTTACAAAAATCTGAAGCTGGAATACCTAAAAGTTTAGTAGCAGTAACTACAGCAGGATCAGTTTCTTGTACCACCGAATCACCATTTCTTGAAGCTTTAACTTCAATATTACCAATATGAAGCAAAGCAGCACAAACTCTAAATACAGACCTTTTATTTTTATATAGTTTAAGAAATTATGTTGTTATTTATAATTTAATATAATAAAATATTTAATAAATATAAATTTAGTTTAATATATCAACTATAATAAATAAAATAATAAATTACATGAAAAATTTTATTACCATTGTAAAGATACAGGAATACCAGTTGCAGATAAAGCTCTTTGTGTAATTGAAAATTCAGCCTCATCGTCTACACCTGGAATAGTACCATCACCCCCTTGATTTAAATAATTATATTGATCAAATGTTGTAATACCTAAATCCTTTCTTTCCGCAGCAGGACAACCAGCACATAATTGATAGAAAATGTGATAGTTTCTTTCTATTGATTCAAATATTGTTTTTATAATTGACAATAATATTAAATAAATAATAAAATAATTAAATTACCATTAATAATATGTTTTATTATTATATTTACTACAAAATGAAATTAAAAATATAATAATAAATAAATTATATATTCTTAATTTACCAGTTGGTGGTTGGAATACTAATCTTGATCTTTCTAATAAATAAGTTCTTGTTTGAGCACCAGCAATTTTAACATTGCCAACTTTGTCCTTTAAAAATTGAATTTCAATATATTTACCAAATCTAGACGAATTATCATTACGTGATGTTTTTGCATTACCAAATGCCTATTAGCAACAAAAAATTATTGATGATGATAATAATAATAATAATATATTCATTTTAATTATTTAAATATTTGGATTAACAACTATATTCATATTTTTAATAAATAATTACTTCCATAATAGGGTTAGTAGCCAATACAGCTTCTTCGACTTCGCTCATTCCATTATTTAGCATTGATAAATCATCTTGTGAACCCGGGAATGATTTATCAATCATATCAATCGTGGCAAAGTATCTCATAATATATTTAGCTGATTGAGTTTTACCTGCACCAGATTCACCACTAACAATAATAGATTGATTTTTATTTTCTCTTAACATATTTCTATATGCCTCTTCAGCTATAGCAAACTGTATATAATTATTATTATTATTATTATTATTATTTAGTCACTCTACTACATTAGGATAATATAATAATAATATACACAATACTATTGATATATTATATATTATATATATTATATAAAATATGTACCAAGTGAGGTTCTAATTCACCACGACGTTTACCAGAGTCTTCATAGGGATATTAAAAATAATTAAAATATAAATATTATAAATATCATATAAATTATTATTATTATTATTATTATATTAATAAGATTTTATTACAAGCTCTCATAATATCTGGTGTATAAATTGGAAGGCTTTGGAAAGGATTGAGTGCAATCAATACAATTCCAGAATAAGTATAAATTTGTTGTTGATTATATCTTATTTTTACATTATGTAATACTTATTTGAAATATAATATTAAAAAATAAAGTTATAAATAAGCAATCGATCATTATATATTTTATAATTTAAACAAATATAATTATAAATCATATACCAGCTGGTTCATGTAAATGACTAAGTAAAGTTAAATCATCAATGCCTTCCTATATAATATTTGAATTGTAATTGTAATATATAGTAAAATTGTTAATACAAAATTACTTTAATATTTAATTAATAATTATAATAGATACCAAGACTGGAGGGTTTCTTAGAGGAGGAAGTACTGAATATTTTGTTTTTTCTAACTCTTTTATTGTTGTTTTAATAACCTTTGTCTTTGATAAAAAAAAGTTTATAGGATTAATTACCACATTGAATTATAACTCATAGAATATTTATAAATCAGCATACTTCCGAGCTATTTTCTATTATAAAAGTTAATTCTACATTATTATCATCGACCAATCTGTTGGATAATGTACCCGTTACAAAACCTTCCTCTTCATCTTTAAACCATGCTTTTGTTCCCTAAATTTATTTTAAATATATATGCATATTAATACTATTATCCTTTCACTAATAGCTTTAAATTACAATAGAAAATGAAATACATACAACTGTGTAAAAAGATAAAGTATCATTCTCATTTTTATTTTCGGCCATTTTTATAATTTTTGTTAGAATATATTATCAGGAATTACAAATAAAGCAAATGTAAATTAAAATTATATATTTATATTGTTGTTGAAGATAATAAATTGAATTTTATATGAATTGGTTTATTATCATTTAAAATTTAAATAAATTTAAATTATTTTTATAATTTATTAAATTGTTTTTTTTTTTTTTTTTTTTTTCTTTTTTTTTTTTTGAATATGTATATAATTATTTCTATTTAGTGTTTCGTATATATTATTAAATATGAAATTGTGAATTAAAATTAATTATTATATAAAACATTTTCATTGAAATAATTATTTTTCATTTATAAAATATAAAAATAATTTTTAAATATTTATAAATTAATAAGTGATAAATGATATATATTATATTTTATAATTGTTGTTACTATTATTTTTTATACTATATTAAATTTTATTTTATTTTACTAATTCAATTATAATTCTGTTATAAATAATTAAAATGGATGATTCATTTACTTGAAATTTCTTCAATAGATTATTCCATTGCTTCCTATAATATAAAACATAATAAATATGTTATAATATGATATTATGATATATAGAAAATAGCATAATGTTAATATTCATTAATTATTAGGGATTGTCTAAAATTGAATTTTCAAACCATAAATATTAAATAAATATTTATTAAGGAATAAATAGAATTTAATATTTTACTAAATAATTAATTATTATTAATATACTTTTATATCCATTAATGATGTTATTTTATAATTTTAAAATTAAAAATGAACTAGAAAATACAAATACCTTATAATTGTTTCTTAATATTACCTTTCTTTAACCAAAACTTCTTCCTTTTTGTTTATATAAATAAGATAATAATTTAAAATTATATTAAGTAAATAATTATTTAAAATTTAAATTACATTTATAATTATTATGATTTAATAATAAAATATATAAATAATTTTTTATAAAAATACATTATAATATATTAAAATAATATAAAATAATTATAAATTAACGAGTATTTTAACAAAAATAAAAAAGTTTAATTTTTATAAAAATTATAATATTTTTTTTGGGTGTTGAGTTTTTTTAAAAAAAAAAAAAAAATACAATTGAATTTGTGTGATACATTTAATATTAAAGCCACGTTAAATCTAATACTAATAATCCTTCATTACAAAAATATGCCAATGTCTCAAATAATTTATTAAAATTATATTTATTGACAAAAGGTAAAAAAGTTTTTTAATTTTACGAACTTCAAATTTTTTAGATTATTGGAATATAAATATAAAATAATTTTTATTCCACTTTATTGGTTATAACACAAAAAAGTATTTAAAAAAGTACGAAATAACTACAATATATGTTATTTATTATTATTACTATTATTAATGATTATTAATACTGTAAAGATTAAATTATTAATTTTTTTATTTATTTATAAAAATATTTCTCTATTCATATTTTGTTTATAGCTTTCATTAATTATGATAAATTGTATTACCTAAATATAATATGCATAATCGTAAAATAATATTTAATAGGCTACACTGAAATATTTATTTGCATGATTTGGATGCATCTTTAAAGCTTCATCATTTTGATAAGTTCTTGCGATAATAATATGTGGTGGTGTAAATTCTTTTTCATTATTTTCCTTATCTGGTGATGATGATTCCTCATTGTTAAGAGGTTGTAATCTTTCAGGTATTTTAATTGGCATTGAAGTAGCATATATACTGAAGTTGTTTTGTTGATTATATCTCGATGATACATTAACTAATTCATCAACTATAATATAAAAATGATTATTAATAATTTATTATTTATTACTTAATTTTAATTGATTTAATTGATTTACCTTGATCATATTCTTCGTCTAATTCTTCAGATATGTATTTATCTTTTTTATCCTCTTCATCAAAACCATCTAATAAAAATATATCTACAAAAATATTTTATAGTAATAATCAAAAAAAATATTAAAAAAAATTATATTTTTATTATTGTATTGTAAAATTTACTTTCATTATAAATTAGGATGTAAATTATATAAAATATACCATCATCAGTTGCATCGTTTTTATTGACATCATTATCTTTATTTTCATTCAATAAATTATCATTCGACACCTCTATTTTTTCAATATTATCATTTAATTCTTTTGATAATTGAGAAGAAGATAAAGCTTGGGTTTCAACTTCAGCTTCATTACTCTCAGATGTACCTTTTTCACTTTCTACATCTTTTGTAACATTTTCTTGATCAAGAGCAATTTCTTCGCTTATCATTGATTTATTTTCATTTAATGAGTTTGATGAAGTTTTTTCTATGTTAGTGTTGCTTAATTCTTTTTTGATAGCAGCTATGTCAAATATATTCTTAGTATCAGGTCTTAATTCAGCTCTATTATTTGCATAATTAGCCATAGAACTGACTTTGTATGAATGATAAGTAAAGAATTGATTATTATCATTAAATCTTCTTATATTATGGTTTGTGTATGAGCCAATTGGATATGCAGATCTTTGTTGATGATAACTTTGTAGTGAATCAGATTCAATTATAGGTTCAAATGATATTTTTTTATAATTGTTCAATGAATTGTCCGCATTAACTCCACAAATAATATTCCATAAAGCTTCTCTTTCTTTTCCAGCCTTTTCTTTTTTACTATTAAACTGTAATAATAAACGTTTACGATAATTTTCTATATTTTTTTCCATTTCATTATATTGTTTATTAATATAATCAGAAAGAGAGTTTTGCAATTCTGAGTATATTGAAGAATAATTGTCGTTTATAGAACCTACAGAAAATTATTTGAATTTTAAATATTTTAATATATACTGATAGAGTTATAATATACATATATACGTTAAAATAAATAATTAAAAAATTTAATTAAAAAAAAATACCGTTGCTAATATGATATTTTTGTATTTGAGGATTTAATATTAATTTATAAACCTCTGAATAATTAATATTCATTTTTGCTGTTACCATTGATTCCTCATTCTTTAACAATTAAGTGTATATGTGTATATGTTAATAAATTTTATTTATTAAAATTAATTTTTATTAAATTGAATTCATTTAGATTTAAAACTGCCTTACCATCACATTGTCCTTATTTAAAATAATAATACCATTATTTGGTATAATTTCTTTATTTAAAATAGTTCTATCAGTGTATTTTTTTCCTTCGATTCCACGAAAAGAATAAATTGGAACTGAATTATTATCAAGTAAAGGTGTTGAAGATATTTGAACATTTGAATTATTCATATAATAACAATTACAACAATGAATTGTATAATAATCTGGATAATCTGAATGTTGTTTAATTTTCAATAATGAGGGTTGTTCCTATCAATAAATGAATATAAATTACATTAATATTTTCTTTTATTACTTTAAAACTTTATTTTAAAAAATGATATTTACAATGCTAATGCCTCCAATATCAAGTTGTAAAGGGCATAAATTTTCACCACCAGCAACAATACTACTTACAGTATCATCTACTGTACATTTATGCTCAAGAACATAAAATTTTATATTTAAGCAATTACAAGAAAAAATCATTTTCAATATTAATAAAACCTATATAAAATAAATAGTTCTATAATATTTATGGATAACAAATATTATTTAAAATTTATTAATGTTATTTGTTGATAACTTGTTAAATGTATTTATATGCAAAATTTGTATATAATTAAATTTGATTATATTGATAAATTATGAGAATAAAAATCTTTATGAAAACAAAATCTACATAATAAAATTATTTTAATTACATATGATAAATATATAATAAATTGTATATTTAATATATTTAAATAAATATTTATAATATTTAAATATACAATATATATAATATAAATTATTATAAATATTAATTAATAAAGTGAAATAAAAAAAATAATATTATTATTATCTTTTACCACCATTAATTTATTTTTATTTCTTTTTATGCTACTTTATTACTTTAGATATATATATTATATATATTTAAATGGATATAAGTATTAAACATACCTATCAAAATAATTCTTCAAATGTATTTTACTGTTTTATAACAATATTATATATATTATTTTTTATTAATAACTTTTAATGTTTTTTCCTTGCTTTCTCTTCTTTTTTTTTTTAATTTAAAACGAAAAATATTTAATTTACAATAAAGAAGTATATATAAGAAAATGTAATGCTTAAATAATAAAAATTTTAAAAATATTTTTATTGAATATTTTTATTATTTTAATTTAACCAAACTGATAATTTTAATTACTAAAAAAAATACCATAATTAAATATGGTAGAATTGAAAATTGAATATTACATTAAAAATAACCTGTCTTAATAATATTTAAAATTGATTAAAAAACTATTAATAGTTTATATAAACAATATTGATTTAATTTACAATAATAATAATACAATAACAATACAAAGAACAGAAAATACTGTTTATATATTATAGACCAATCATAATACAATTATTTAATTATCTAATATATTTTCAATTTATTTTCAATTTACTATAATAAATATTATAAATATAGAAGTAATCATGTGTAATCATTTAATTTTATTAGTATTTATCATATTTTTATGTTTAATTTAACTTAAAAAAATATTAAATTGAAAATTGTTTTTCAATTTAATATTTATACACTATCCTATTAAACTATTGAAAGTAGATAAAAGGTGTATAATAAATCATAATTATTATAATATCTCATAATTAAGAAGGTGAAATTTATTACTCTTTTTTATTAAATTAAAAAAATAGAAAAGAAATAATAATAATTTTAAATCAATTCCTTTAACAAATTATTTATTCAATAAAAATTATTTTCATTTTAATATAATTATTTTATCCAAAACATTGAAATCTAATATAAATTTTAAATATAATTATCAAATAACTTTAAAAAACTTAAGAAAAATGGCTGATACTTATGAATTAGATCTTGAACCAGGAGCAGATGATTTTGCTGAAGATGAAATGATGCTTGATGATGGTATATAAAAAAATAGAAAATAATTCTTATTAATAAATATTACAAAGAAATCAAAGAAGAAATTTCATTATTTTAATCTTTTAAAAAAAAAAAAAAAAAAAAAAAAAAAAAAAAAAAAAAAAAGAAAGAAAGAAAGAAAGAAAGGAAAAAGGATCATATATGAATTATTTCTTATTTCCTTTTTATTTTAAGACTAATTGTTTAAGTTTATGAATGATAATATTTTGAAATTAATATAATGGAGAAAAAAAGAAAAAGAAAAAAGAAAAGAAATTTTCAATGATTGAAATTAATTTTATCATATATTCAAAAATATTTATATTTTCAGTAAATTAATTACATTTACATAATTCTATATCAATTTTTATAATATATTTTTTTGAAGATACTACTAAAATTAAATCTCATGCTACAAAAAGAAAAGGACGTGGTTTCAATGATCATGAAGGTATTAAATTAACATTAATTACTAATTAAAAAGAATATTTTTTTTAATTTATTATGTCTAAAATGATTTATATATATATATATTTATTTAATTTTCTAATTTATTCTTTAAAAAAAAAACTAATAAAGATAGAGATGAATTTACTAAAGAAAAATTCGATACTGTTGAAGCTGATACAGCAGGAAATGCTCAAAAATGTAAATTTAAATCATAAATTAAGTTGTTTTTTTTTTTTTTACGTTATTATTAATAATATATAATATAGCTGTAGAAGGATGGGTTATTATTGTTACTGGTATTCATAAAGAAGCTTCTGAAGATGTAGTAGAAGAAAAATTTGCTGATTTTGGTGATATTCAAAATATTACTCTTAATGTTGATAGACGTACCGGATATATTAAAGTACTCACATACCAAGAATATTACTATTAATATTTTCATTATATTAAAAAATAAATTAAACTATTATTGATAATATCAATATTAATATAGGGCTATGCTTTATTAGAATTTAAGTCATACCAAGAAGCTAAGGAAGCTATTGATGAATGTGATAATACTGAATTATTAGGTCAAACTATCCATTGTGATTTTGCTTTCGTTAAAGGAAATGATTCTAGTATTAAATCACGGTAAATCTATATATAGTTTTTAAAAAAAGAAAAAGAAGAAAAAGAAAAATAGCAATATTATTAATTTATTTAATATTTATTTTTTATAGTGGATCAAGACAATCAAGAAGAGGAAGAGATAGATCAAAGAGTCCAAGAAGACGTTAAAAATCTACATTATCATAATATAAACTATAAATCAATACAAACTCAACAAAATATATAAATATTTATTAAATCAATTTTTTACAAAATATCTTTATTTATTCTATATAATATAAATATTTCTATTATATCATTATTATGAAAAATTAAATTAATAAAAAAATATATCTATACTGAAAATAATACATTTATTTATTTATTTATTTATTTATTTATTTATTTATTTATTTATTTATTTATTTATTTATTTATTTATTTATTTATTTATTTATTTATTTATTTATTTATTTATTTATTTATTTATTTATTTATTTATTTATTTATTTATTTATTTATTTATTTATTTATTTATTTATTTATTTATTGTCTCTAAACCATTCTGCCTTATTTTTTTATATGGTCTATAATTTATTTTTAATAATTTTTTTTGTTCTGGTAGTAATAATTTTTATATTAAATCAAATAAGTATATGATTGGCTTTGTTACCAATAATTAAATTATTTATGATACATTAATCTAAAATTTTTATTGCAAGAATACTTCATAATTAAATTAAAAGTAAAAATGTCAAAAAAATCTAAGAGCAAAAAAAATGATAGATTAATGAAGCGTAAAGCTGGAAAAGAAAAGCTCAAGAAATCAGAATCAACAACCTCAATAGAAATAGAAAGTGAAAATGAAATAGAAATTGGTAATTTCATATAAAACTACTTTGTAAAATTCTATAGTTATAAACTCAATTTAAAAATTATATTTTAATAATAATTTATTTTATTAAAAATATAAATAAAGAACAAAGTAAATTACCTCAAAATTTGAAAAAATGTAACCACTTAAAAAAAATGGTAAAAGTAAAAACAATTAATACTGCATTAAGTAAAGCAAAAACTTTAAGTATTTGTGAAGATTGTAAGGTATATAAAATGAATAAGTATTAATAAAATATTATGATAAATTTCTAAAGAAATAAAAATTTATATATAAAATAAACGATAATCTTTTATATTATTAAAATAATTATCATAATGATATGAAGGATAAAACTGAATTCAAAGATAATTTCATGTGTTTATTTTGTGCTAAATTATTCTGTGGAAATCATGACGAAAATCATACTGAAAAACATTATAAATCTGTGGGTCACTGTGTATTCATAAATCCAAAATCAAAAGCCTGCTAGTAAATATTTTAAAAAAAAATAGTATAATATATATAAAATCAAATATTATAATTTATTTAACATTATATTATATATGATAAAATAATAAAAGTTGTTTCTCGTGTAAGGAAGAAATTGCAGTTGGGAAAAATAAAAATTTAATTTTAAATGAGGTAAAAAATTTTGTTGAAACATACGAAAAAAAGAAGAGAATGGAGGAAATGAAGGAAATTCATAAAGAAAGATATATGGAAAATGCAAAAAAATCTATTATATATCCAGGTTTAAGAAATTTAAGACAAACTTGTTTTTTCAACTCTGTCATGCAGGTATATGAAAATAATTAATTCAGATATTTCATTAGCTTGTATATAACATATATAATATTATATACATATTTAGTGCTTGACTTATACTAAGCCTTTTGAAGATATTATAAATGATAAACTTAAAATAGAAGAAGGACCATTAACAGATGCTTTTGTTCAATTTTTAAAAACAATGCACGAAAAATTAAAAACTAACACTGAAAAACAAAAAGAAGGTGTAAAAATTTCACAAGAAGTCTTTGCACCATATGATCTCTTTAATCAAATTATTGCAAAATGGAGTCAATATAGAGGTTTTCAACAACAAGATAGTCATGAATTATTAAGACGTTTATTGGACGGAATCAGAGATGAACAAATAGAGGTAAAATGGAAATAATTGTAATCTAAATAAAACTATATAAGATAAATGCATAATAATAATAATAATTAAATTTTATTAAATTTTATACTGTAATAGGCCTTAAAAGAGAAAGGAGAAGAAAAGAAAAAGACATTCATTGACGAAATATTTGGAGGAAGATTAGTAAATTGTATTATATGCGATTCATGTAATTTAGTAAGTTTAAATATAATTTAACATAATAATAAAATAAAAATCTTTTTATATAATTACTAATTTTTTCATTATAAATTTATTTAGATTAATTATACTTATGAACCATTATTTGATATATCTGTTTCAATTGAAGATTCCAAAGTAAAAATAATAATAATAAGAATAAGAATAATAATTAAAAATATTTTATTCACCATTTTATTTACATAATAACTATATAATAGAAAAAAAATAATGAACGTGGTAGCACTATAGGTCCAGATAACAGCAACATTGAGGAAAAACTTGATAATGAAGAATATCCATTAGTAAAAGATGAAAAAAATAAAAAGGACATTAAATGTATTTTAGATGATATTATTGTCGAAAAAAATGAAAATAGTTCAGTTTTAAGTATTAGGGATTGTTTAAAACAATTCATGGATATTGATGTTTTAGAAGGAAAAGAAGCATGTATATGCGATAATTGTACAAAAATACGATACGGTGAAAATAAAGAAACAACAAAGGAAAAAACTAAAACTAATGGAAAAAAAAATGGAAAGAAATTTACTGTCAAGTATTATCAAGATTGTGATGAAGATTACACTCATATTAAATATTATACAGCTTGGGACGGTAAAAATATTTTAACCTTCAACAATAATGAAGATAGTGAGGAAGAAGATGCCATTGATAATGAAAACGAAAAAGAAGAAAAAAAAGAAGAGAAAGAAGAGAAAGAAGAGAAAGAAAAGAGAAAAGTAGTATATAGAAGAATTCAAAAACGTTACTTCATTGATGAACCACCAAAAATTTTGGTTATAAATTTGAAAAGATTTATTCAAGTTGGTATGTACGGTCGTGTAAGAAAATCAGAAAAATTTGTTGATTTCCAACCATTTTTAAAACTTTCACCTTATCTTTCTCCTATAAAGTATGATGAATCTGTTAATCCATTCTACAGACTTTATGGTGTTGTCGTTCATTCTGGCTTTGGTGTACAATCTGGCCATTACTTTGCTTTTATTAGTAGAAATATAGGTGAATGGTTCTATGCTAGTGATAGTATTATCAAGCCCTCAGATTGGGATGAAGTAAAGAAAAGTAGTCCTTACTTATTATTCTATGAAAGAATTAAATAAAAGGCTTAAAAAAAAAAAAAAAAATTGTTATAATAGTCTATCAATAATTTAATTATACAAATATTACAAGAATTTATAAATAATCAATTAAAGTTTAATTTTACTTTACATTATATATTATTATTGTCAAAAATATATGAATAAAAAAAATTAAAAAATTTAATACATTCTATTATGAATATAAGTCTTAATTAAAATTAATTTTATATTTAATGTAATTCTTTATTTATTATATTTATTTTATTACTATTATTATTATTTAAACTATAATTTATTGTATTTATATTTTATGAATTAGGTTTTTACTATTTATAATATTATCAAGTTAATTAAAACCTTTTCCATCTAATTCCATTAATTTCTTTCTAGCTTCTTCCTTAGGAGCATCATATATACCTAACTTCTTTTCCAATTCATAACGTCTTATCATTTCTTCGTCCATTGAAGTATCATATTTTGGCTTTGGTTTTGATGACAATTTTGCTTTTCTTTGTTTGGTACGACAATCCACAATTAAACCCCAGAGTTTTAAGTAAAAAAGTTTTGCTCTTTTTTCTGTCATTCCTTTCGAAAGAAGACAACGACGTATAAATTCCATTTCAGGAATATTACTTAATTGAATACCATTTTCATTATTTGGAACTAAAAACTCAGGATTAATTGCACCATTAGATGATTTTTCAATCCACTGAATGACATGTTTATGTTCCCATGTTGATGGATCTTTTAGATTATACGATTTTTTCTTTAATGGATCATAGCCAGTTTTTTGAGAAACTTTTAATGGAGAAGAATAACGAAGTGTATTTATAGTATGTGAATAATCTAAACAATTAGGTGATACATTTGCTATAAATATGGTAGTACAAGGTCTAATACAATATTCAATATCAAAAGTTTCTTTAAGTAATGTCGTTAATTTACTATTTCTAAATGGTACATGAATATGTTGTTGTAAACCTAATGTAGATAATGTTCTTGCTCTAATACATTCCTTTAATGTTAACAATGAACTATTAATATCTTTGGTTTCTTTTAACCTTTCTTTACTATGAAACTTTGAATCTTATAATATTTATAAATTTAAATAATAAATATATAATATTGTTATATAAAAAATTTTCTAAAAATAATAATAATATAAATATAAATATAAATATAAATATACCTGCATGTCTCTCAGAACCAGCTAAGTCAACTAAATAGATTATACCATCATTTGCTTGATTTATGACAGTATTATGTATTCTAATTTGGCAAATAGCATGACTTCTTGATGAAGTATCATTTTTCAAAGTGGCATGAGTTTTTCTATGAGAAAAACCAATATTTATATATTTTAACAAATCATCGGAAGTTAAACAATCATATTCTTTTATTCCTTTAATATTCATGTTTCTAAATTTATCCTCCATAATAAATATTTCTTCTTTATTGTTTAATAAGTCATAACATTGACTCCCAAGTATTTCAAAAAAAGAAACTGTAATTTCAAAAGGTCTATCATTAAATGTCTCTAATGATCTTAAATTCATGTCATTTATTACTTTATCCATTTTATTAAACAAATCCACTGCTAAGTATTCTTCAATACCAGTAATTGTATATGTCTTATATGTATGTTTATGTATTCATATTTACATATATATAAATTTCATATAACAGATAAATAAAAATATGAAATAATATATATCATTAAATTAGTTTACCTTTCCTGAACCAGTTTGTCCATAGCATAAAACAACACCTAATGCCCCTGCCAGTGAAACTTCAACTATTGATTGAATAGAATTGTCATAAACAGTTTTGTTATCATCATTCGGACCAAAAACATAATCAAAATCAAAATTTTGGGTTTTAATTACAGGCTTGTTATCAAAACGAAAGGCTGGTTCATATACACATGCTTTATATGGATTATTTTTATTGGGTAAACAAATTTCAAAAGAATTTTGTTCAATTTCTGGAGGCATTAAAGGTCTAATTCTTAAATATATAGATATATCCTTTAACTCTGTAGTTTGTAATTTGTTAACAGTTTTGATTTTACTCATTCGTTCATTATGATCATTAATCGCCTTTATAAAAAAATCTGCATTTTGTATTATTTTATCCTCTAACATCTTATAATATATGAACTAAATTTTTTAATAATATATATATATAAATTTGTAGAATCTTTGCTCTATTCTGATTTTTGTGTTTTGCTTATTTGAATTATTAAATGTTTGTAAATAAAGTATTTATATTAATAATATCAAAATTTATATATAATTTTTAATTATTAATCTACCTTTTTATATTATTTATTTTAAATTATAAAAATTGAATTATATAAATATACAAAAATAAAAATAATTGAACTGTATTAATTATATTATTAATTTTTATATAATTTTTATATTATGATTAATTAAATATTTTTCCATATTCATTAATATAGTTTTATTTACTAAATTTTTTTTTTTTAGTATTTAAATTAAATTATCTAAAAATATAATAAATGATTAATGTTATGATAAAATACTATCAATCAATTAATAAAAATATTAATATTTTATTATCTTATTACTTTGGTAACACATATAATGAGTTCTTGTTTACCATTATTTAAAATTATTTATATAACTTTCATATTTATCGTAATTTAATTATTATCTGCTGCTCTTAATAACATATTCATAATTTGAAAGAACAAAACTTTCTTCAGTTTTTATAAAACAATAATAAAAATAAACTATTTGTAAAACATATAATTTTATTAAGTTCAATCTCCAAATAATATAAATACTGGTGACAATATAATTAATGTATACATTTCCTATAAGTTAAACTATAATAATAACAATAATAATTGTATATGCTATATTTGCCATTCATTCATTCATTTGTTTTAATAGATGTTTGTAATTTATTATATACTATTATAACTAATTTTTGACTTTTAATTTTTAATTATTAAAATATATATTATTATTTATATTATTTTATAATATAAGACCATTATTTGTTGCATAATTAAATCATTAATTATATTTATATATTTATAAATGGCTATAATAATAATAAATTATATAAGCACTTATTGTGATTTTGTATATAAACCTTTTTAGCAACATTAAAATTATTAAATTATTAAAATGTATATAAAATAAATACTTCATTGAAAAGAAAAATATTATACTATTATTCTTTTACTGGATTATTGATATAATCTAAAATTAAACCCTTAAATTACATTTTGGTAATTTATAAATAATAAAAATTTTCCAGAAAAATTGAGTTATTTTAAAAACAAATTTATTTATTTGTTTATTTATTTACTAATCAATTTTTATTTATAACATGTAAAAGTTATTTTATCGAATTGTTTATGTATGTTCAATTATAATTTATTTTTATTTATATTATTTCAATTTTTTAATTATTAATTAAAATGATTTAAAGATATTGAACAGTATTTACTTTATATTTTGAAATAATTTATGTTATAACAGAAAAAAATATTAATTTTTTAAATTTATTTAAAGAGTATTGGAAGGCTATAAGAAATAAGATTATTATAAGCTATCGCACATTTTATAAATTGTTAAAAAAAAAAAAAATAAGGTCTTGTCTTTTTTAGTATTATTACTGCATTATATAACCATAGTTGAATATTGATTTTTCTTATTAAAGAAATTATTTTAATTGAATATTTAGAATGATTTAGAATTACAATATAAAATCATTATTAAACTTTCAATTATTTGCATATATCTTTAACATTCAAAATTTAAATTGTTTATTTTTTTTAAAATAAAAAGCTTCTTTTAATGACTAAATTGTTTTTGTTTTCATTATTTATTAAATCTTTTAAACCAAATGTTTCTTCCTTCTTTATGATTTTTGGATTTTGAGAATTTTCTTTGTTTTGATTATTTTTGTTCATCATTTTAGATGACTTTTCCATTACAGTTTGGAATACTAATTGTTCATAAATGCCTTTATCAACACCCATAGCAACAGCAACTGGTTCAGTTTGATTATGCTTTGGATTAATATGGAATTTGTTTTTCTTTTCTGGTAATTGATTGTATGGCTTTTTTAAGAATCCATATTTAGCAACAGCAGCATGAGCAACATATTCACCAAGACCATAAAAAGCACCTTGTATAAATGGAATAGCAAAATAAGTCATGAAATCTTTCCAGAATTTTGGGTTTTTTAAAGTATCACCATTAAGGAAATAAAAAATGTTATCTTCAACTTCATTATTTTCTTCATCATTCATTTCATCAATGATATCTTTAACATCATTATCCTTTTCAACTTTTTCTAGATCATAAGATGGTGCAGCCATTTTCTTTTTTTATTTTTTTTTTTAATCAATATTTAATAGAATATAAACACTTATAATATTATAATATCAATTTTTTTTTTTTTTTTGGGTTGGTTGGTTAGTTGGTTTTTTATGTATATATAAATTTAAATTTAATCAACAAAGTATTAACACAATATTTTTCAACCTGCTTTTTTTTTTTAACTAAAAAAAATTTTTAAATAAAATATATATATAAATTCCAAATACATACTTAAATACATACATAATAATAAATTTTTAATATGTAATATAAACTTTATTAATTAAAGTTTGCTAATGAAATTTTAACTATTACCCAAAAATATTACAACTAAAAGTTTTATAGTAATCCATAAATTTTTAAAGGTATTTATTTTCAATTATAATAAACTTATAAAGATTAATGTTTTTTTTTTTTTTTTAAATTTTATTAAGATATTATATTTTTATTAAAATGTGTCTATATATGTATTAATTTGAAATATATCTATTCTTCTCCTTTTTTTTTGATTTAAATAGAAAAATATTATGAATTTTATAAATATTTTCTATTAAAATAAATATGATTATAAAATAAATAATATAATTAACATATATACATTTAATGAATATATAATAAATGTTATATATATATATTATTGGCTGAATTAAGAATTGCTCATAATACAGATGAATTATATAATTAAAATGAATAAATAAAAAGAAGGAATATATTTGTTTATTTCCTTGTTATTTCTTATATCTATGAATAATACTTGATAAATTTTATATAAATATTCTCTATTCGTAATTATTATCTAATAATCATCATTAGAATATGAAAAACGATTTCTAGCTTTAGTCTTCTTATTACCCTTATTATGCTTTTTACTTTGTGGTAAAGTATTTTGTTTTTGAGAATAGAGGTTAGCTCTTGTAAAATCTGAAGAACTAAATTTACCTTTAGTATGAGCAACAATAGATTTAGTTTGGAAAAATTCTCTATCAATTTGTTTTGCCATACCGCTAGATTTCTTAATTACAAAAAGTAAATAAAAAAAAATAAAAAAAAAAAAAATACATAAATAAATAAATAAATAAATATAATATAATATAATAAAAATAATCAAATTATAAAATAATATAAACTAAATATATATACATACTGCTTTCATTGTTTCCTTCTTAATTTTTTCAGTTTGTTGAGTAAATTTTTCAAATTTTGCTCTATCTTTAATATATCTTGAAATATCAAAGTTTTCCTTGTTAAATTCTTGGACATCAACATCTGGTGGTGGATGGCAGTATAATAATTTTCCCTATTATTTATATAATATATTAATTAAAAATTGTATTTAATAATAATAGTTTTTAAAATTGTTTTATACAATATTATTAAACTTACAGAAGTATAATCTTTTAAAACATATCTTGCAGCTCTAGCTTCATCTGGATTACCTTGGACTGACTTTGTAAAACCACGATTTACTATTTATAAATAAAAATATTTAATTAAAAATCAATTCAAAAATATATTCTTAAAAAATATATATAATATGTTAATTTATATAAATTTAAAAACATACTAGCATATGGACATAAAAATTCTTCAGAAGTAGGTGGTCTTGGGACATAACCTTCTTCACCTTCATCTCTAATTTTAATACGAATACCATAGAATGCTTCAAGAACTTCTCTTGGAATATGTCTACATAATAAACCAACAGGACCAGTGTATTCTCTAAGTTGGTCTACAGGTAAAATACCATTACAAACCATTTCAGCTTGTGTAGTTGCAAAACTTGGGAAAACTAAACCAGGACAATCACATAAAACTACAGATGATGATAAATTAATAGTCTATACAATTGATGAAATAAAAAATTAGTATATAATAAAATATATATTAAATTTTATTTTATATATATATATATATATATTAATTATATTTACTTGGAAATGCTTAGTTTTTCCTGGTGTTGAACCGACAGCAACCTTTTTAGCACCAGTAACAGCATTGATTGTAGAACTCTTACCAACATTTGGATAACCAACAAGACCAATGATTTGCTTGTCTGGACCTATTTAAATATATATATGAAATTAAATAATACAGTACATATTATATATTATATAATATAATATTATTATTATTTTGAATAAACATACTGTGTTTTGAAAATGGACACTTTTCAAGAAGTAATGTAACTAAATCTTCAGCAGAATAAATTCTAGCAATCTTTGGTACCTTTAATTCTCTATTTATACATATATAAAAAAAACAATTAATATTTTAAATAATTAAAATTATAACTACTTATTCAATTAAATTATAATTTACTCTTCATTCTTAAGGTGCATATCTTCTAATGCATGTTCTGTCTTTTTAATTTCTTCTTCAATAACTTGATTAATACTATTTTCAGCTATTTCTTCCTCTTCAATTTCATTACGAGCTTTTTGTGTTTGTTCTAAACGTTCTTTTAATAACTTTTCTTTTTCTTTTTCTAATTCTTGATAATCCTTCTCAATCTTTGCTGAAAAGAATACATATTCAATATTATGTTTTTGGAAATAATCAGCCCATTGCATTCTATTTTTTATATAATTTAATTTAATGATTGTTATAATTATTTCTTTTTATTATTATTATTATCTTCTTATAGTGTTTTAACAATTTTACTCTTTTTACCTTTGATTTACTGTTAACATATCAGCTTTGTTAATCAATAAAAGATTTTTCTTTTCTTCACCATTTTCTTTAACATATCTTTCTAAATCTTCAGATCTAAAAATTAATGGGTTTCTTGCATCGACAATTTGAACAATTAAATCAGATCTTTCTACAACTCTCCATAATTGTCTCCAAATTTCCAAATTTCTTTCATATGGAGTTAATAATAAACCATTATTTTCTTCTAATCTTTTTATTGCATTATTAGTTTTTTATTTTTTAAGAATATAATTATTATTTATATAATTTAATAGTTTGTGATTAATAAATAAATAAAACTTATTAAAATATATATTATATTTTTAATTTTAAAATAAATTTATATAAAGAATTCAATAAAATATATATTACTGAGCTAAACCACGACGCCAATTTAAGAAACCTTCTCTTTCAGCTTGTTGTAATTCGGAAGCTGTAGTATTTTTATCCCATTTTGGTCTTTAAATAGTGAATTAATATTATTATATCATAAAAATTATATTAAAAAGTATGAAAATATATTAATCATTCAATTACTTTTATATTAATTAAAAATATAATATCAACAATAATTGAAAATAGTTTAACATTTATAACAATTTAATACTTATTGCATTTACCTTCTTGGAATAGTTAATTTTGACTTATTTGTTTCAAAACTTTCAAGAATTTCTCTTTCTTTTTCTGGACTTAATAAGAATGGATTTTGTGATTCGGAAGTAATAACAGTAACATTTAATTTTTCTTTAAAATTTATTATAAATTTTTTAAAATATTAATTACAAAATTTAAAAATCTTTTATTTTTCTTTAACATTTGTATTTATTAGTAATTCTTAATCTTTTTATTATTATTATTATTATTACCAGCTTTAAACTCGGTTCCAGCAAGTTCAGCAGTATGTAAAAAAGCATCTAAATCATTTTCATGAGTAATTGATTGCATAGTATTTCTAGCATAAGTTTCACTGATATCAGTTGTATGCTTTATAATTATTAATAAATATTGTATTGATAAGTTTATTATTGTTATTAATTTTAAGCTTAATATTCATTTCTTTTGAAAATTTAAAATTACGTAGACGTAATAAAGAATTCTTATGAATTTTTATACAAATACTATCAAGATTTTGAATTAAAATTAAATTTGAAATTCAAAATTTGAAATGCATATTTGTTTATATAAAAAAGGAAACAATATAACAAAAAAAAGGAAAGAAAGAAAAAGAAAAAATTACTTTAAATTGTTCACCATCTTTTCCATGTCTTTTTCCATTAAATCTTTGTCTAATTAAAGCTTTTCCGAGACCTGTATTCTTCTTGTTACCCATGTTGTATTGAAATAAAAATTCAAATAATAAATGTCTTTAAATTTATGTAAATTATTATATATCGTTTTTATGTAATGAAGAATGAAGATATGATTATTTTAATTTATATATAATAATTTTAAATAGTTCAATTTATTTAAGGAAAATCAAAAATTAATTATAATTTTATATTATTTTCCTTCTCTTAAAGTTTGTTCAAAAAGAATTAATAATAATTACAAAAATATAAAATTGAAAAAAACTTTAAATCAATAATATATTTTTGAAAATCTATTATTTTGATTGGTTAATAATAAATTATTGAATTTTGTAAAACTTTTTGAGTAATTTAATAATATTTATAAAAATATTAAAACTCTACAAGATACTTTAAAGAATATTTCTTGAAATTAAATTTATTGTGTTTATTAATACTGTACGCAATATTTATTCATATTAATATATAACTACAGATGTATTTAATCATATAATATTATATATAAAATATTTTCCAATTTTTATAATTAATTATTACATATTATTATTATTAATTTTAATAAAATATAAAATAATAGCTGATATAGTAAAATTAAAAGAGGCACGTGGTAATAAATACGATTTTAGAATTATAGCCACTATAATTAATTTCAAAATTTAATTTATTTAATAATTAATATTAACTAATTTGAATTTTAAGTAAATGATTTATATTTAAAGAAATATCAAAAAATATTTTCCTCTAATTTATACATATTTAATAATTTATTAATTATCTATAATCATACTTTTGAATTTATCTTCTTTTAATTTTTCAATTTTTATATTTCTATTTACAATAATAAAATATTATAAAACATAAAAATGGTAATTACTTAATAAATATGACTTAATAATGATTATAATATTGAATTCACAATAAATATTTGAACATTTATATTATTCTTTTACATATAATATATGTAAAAGAAAAAGAAAAAAAAGAAAAAAGAAAAAAAAAGAAAAAAATAAAGAAAAAAAGAGACCATAGTCCTTTATTTATAATACTTTATTCTAATGTTAATAATTTTTAATGTTTTTTTATATTATTTTATTTCATATTTTATTATATAAAAAAAAAAAAAATGAATAATCCTTGGATTCAAATTATTATTTGAATAATAATTATTTTTATTAAATACTTGATATTTTGAAAACATTTTAATAAGAAGATGGATATTGACAGTAAGGTTAATATGTCTCTTGATGATATAGTAAAACAAAACAATTCAAGAAAGAGAAATAATAATAACAGAAGAATTAATAACGGAAGTAGAGGTAGATCAATAAAATCTAGACTTAATACTGCACCAGTTTCAAAAAAATCAATTCCAGTACGTTTTATAATTGTTTTTTATCTAATTTTTTATCTAATTTTAGAAATATTTAATAATGTGAATTAAATAATTTCTTTTTTTTATAACAAAAACTTTATTTTCGATTATTATATCTTTTATAATCATAATAATAGAAAGGAAATATCAATGGTAAATTTTAATTCATATATTTGAACAAAAAATAATAATGAATGATTCATCTATATTATTTCAAATGTTTCAATAAAAATTTTCTAAATTTAATTAACAAAATAATTGGAACTTAAAAAAATAGGAAAATGGAAGCATGATCTTTTTACTGCAAATAATCCAAGAAGATCAATTATAAGAGAAACTGAAAAATCAAGTAGAATTCAAAAGCGTTTATCTAGAAGTGGTCTTCTTACTGCTAAAAAAGTTGCAGGATTAGCAAATGCAGCATCACCAAAGAGAAAGCAAACTTCAACTATTCAGATTACTAATCTTCATCCAAATGCCAATACCGAAGATATTAAAGTATGATTTAAAATAATCCGAGATATTAATATTATTAATATATATGTACGTAATAATATAGTTTGGTTAATATTATTATTATAAAATTTTAATATTAGACTATTTTCCGTGAATTTGGTGAAATTGTTAATATATTATTAAAAAGAGATATTAATGGAAATTCTACTGGTGTTTGTGAAATAGAATATGCTGATAGAAAGTCATCTGTTGATGCTATTGCTAAATATAATGGCATTATTGCTGATGGTCAAAAGTTATCAGTAGCTGAAATCCAAAAATCATTTTCTATTGCTGGTGTTGCTAGACCAGCTACTAATCAAAAAAGGTGAGCTGATAGTTGTTCATAATATAACTGTTATTTAATTTATAATAATAAAATAATAAGTAGGAATAATAAACTTTTTTATTAATATTACATTTAAATATAATTTATTCTATATAGAAAAATAGCTGTTAAAGGAATGTATGCTGACAGAATATCAGAACAAAAGAAAACATCAGTTTTAAGTCATAGCAATTCTAAAACTAAATTCCATATTACTCTTTAAAAAATAATGTTATTTTGTAATAAAATAAAATAAAATAATAACTAGCCAAAACATTTATTATAAATATGTAATTATAATGAAAAAAAATTCATTTTATTTTATTTTTATTTTTAAAATACTTATATATATATATAATAGTATTGCATCATTACATTATTATTTTTTTTATCTCTTTATATTTTTTTAAATATTTAAAGCGCTATGTGAAATAATTAATATAATTAATATATACATTTTCCATTAAGATAATATTTATTATAATTATTTCATCTTTTAATTAATAAAAAAAAAAAAAATTAAAAATTTGTTTTGTTTAATAGCATTGATACTATTTTAATGTGTTCATTAAAACAAAATAATAATAATAATAATTCATATATCAATTATAGCAAAATAATTAATATTTTAGTCTGTTTTTTTATTTTTTATAATTAATAAGTTTTTAATTATTACTCAATTTAAAATTATATACCATTTATCTTAACTGTTCTAATGATATTTAATATTTAACACAATATTTATAAAATACAACAATAAAAGTATAGATAAATTTAAGATATAAATTAATATATCATATATTTTTTAATGATAAAATCATTTAATGGATCTAATGTAATGATACTATTATATTGATATTTATCAAAATCTGAGCTTTTTAACATTTTATATAAAAAACAAATTTAAAATAATTTAAAATCGCTATTTTATTTTAATATTATTCTAAAAAAAAAAAAAAATCATTCATAACTCATTTCTAATATTATACGGACTTTTATATAATAATTAAAATATTATATTATATTATATTCGCTGATAAATTTTATTAATTTTATATTTATTTGATATTTTATTTATATAATAATTAATAAATTATACCTTTTATATTTAATAATAAAAAATAAATAAATTGAATATATAAAATAAAATAATTTGTATTTATGTATATTTGTATATTTATTTGTTTGCTAATAAAAAGAAAAAAAAAATGAAGGATAATAATAAAAAAGAGCTATTAAATTAGTTATTGTATAAAAAGAAAAATAAGATGATTATTACAAATAATTTAATTTTGTAACTAAAAGATATTAAAAAAAAAAAATTATTATTTTGATTTATTTGTTTGTTTTAAATTTTGATTGTTGTTATTAACTGTATGTTCTTCTTGTTCGATATAGTGACAAAATTATTTTATATTATTTTATTGCCTCAAAAATGTTCTATATATAAGTTTAATAGCTTTAATTGTCATTTCCAATATTTAATGATTTTATACAACGAACTAATATTTGTATAAAGTTATTTCTTGTTCTACTATTAACAGCAACATCATAAGTCTAATACATATATTTAAATAAAAAAAATATAAAAATTAATATAATTATTATTATTATATTAATATGATTTAATATATATTAAATAAATCTTACCAATTCAATTTGAGATAATTTATTTAATACCGGACCAACTATCAATGGAGCATTCATTTTCAACTTTTCTAATTCTTCATAAGTTGGGTAAAATCCCTTATTATTAGATGTTGGACTTCCAATTCTATTATATAATTCAGTATTATATTCGGAGTAGATATCAATGGATTGAGGAGCATAGAAAGTTAAGTAATATTGAAGATGTCTCCAGAAAAGTAATAAGATATGTTCAATTATATCTATATTCAAATATTATTATTATTATTATTATTATTATTTTGTTATTATGCATTAGTGATTAGTAAAATATATATATAGAATAGCATATAAATAAATAAATAAATAAAAAAAAAACATACAGAATAATGCTAAAATTTCCTTTGATTTTCTGACTACGGCCTTTCTAATTTCATTTAAAGCTAATTGTTGTCTACGGCTTGGGGAATAATCTTTGCTATCAACATCAAAGAAGACATATATAATCTTTTAAAATATATATACATATATATAAATATTATTATTATTATTATTATTATTATTATTATTATTATTATTATTATTATTATTATTATTATTATTATTATTATTATTATTATTATTATTATTATTATTATTATTATTATTATTATTATTATTATTATTATTATTATTATTATTATTATTATTATTATTATTATTATTATATTATTATTATTATTATTATTATTATTATTATTATTATTATTATTATTATTATTATTATTATTATTATTATTATTATTATATTATTATTATTATTATTATTATTATTATTATTATTATATTATTATTATTATTATTATTATTATTATTATTATTATTATTATTATTATTATTATTATTATTATTATTATTATTATTATTATTATTATTATTATTATTATTATTATTATTATTATTATTATTATTATTATTATTATTATTATTATTATTATTATTATTATTATTATTATTATTATTATTATTTTATTATTATTATTATTATTATTATTATTATTATTATTATTATTATTATTAACTACATATAAAAAAATTTTTTACTCAATATTAATTATAATATTTACTTCATTAATTTCTTCGATTGTTAAATTATGTATATCCTTTAACTTTAATGAAAGTTCCTTATGATCATTAACTGCTTGGTAATATGAATCAATTGTGTTACGAAGGAATGATATTAATAAAGCAAGTGATGGAGGTGGATATATAGCTATTATATTATTAAAAATATGATTTTATATTATATTATTAATCATTATATATATATATTTAATATAGAGCACTATATAGCTGTTTATTAAAAATTATATGTCTTATTGAATAATATACTATATAATAAACATACCAGAAGTACCTTGAACCTTTTCAGATTCTTTTGATGGAGAAATAGCATAGGTAAATATTGGCTTTAATGATGAAGATAAGTCTAAATAGAAGCAAGGAAATATTAAAATTTAGTAATTATGTATATTTGTATATAATTTAAGTCTATTATAAAAACATAACAAAAAAAAAAAATACATACTGGTAGTTACTACTTCTGAATAAGATAAAATATTCATACAAATTTTTTTAGCAAAGAATTGAGCATCATAATGTAAAATAGAACTATCCATAGAACGACCTAAAATGAAAGTAGTCATTTGACCTCTTCCCTTTTCAAATTCAGTTACTGGTTGTAATTTATTAATCCAACGTTCTGGAATAGAATATTTACTTAAAAGATTAAGTAACAGTGAATGGAATGAGATATGGCCTGGGCCAAAGAGTTGCTTTTCCATTAAATTAGAGTCATTAGCAAGGTATGGGAATAATGCAGTTACTAAGAAAATTTCTTCTAAAGATGTAAGAGTAATAGCTGATAACTTATCCTTCAATATAGTAATTATAACATCTTGATGAGCATTCATAAATGATACCATTCTGGATAAAGCAATACGATTATCTTTTCCTACAATACTCATAATACATACTAATAATCTTAATGTTGGAACTAAAAGTTGGTGGTATCTTTCAGAAGTTGGATGAAGGAAAGTATCGAAATTAGAATCAATTTCTGGTCTGTAATCCAAGTATGAGCAATCAATTAAATTTTCCAAAATACCATTTTCAATGAGTTTCTTTACTCCTTCACGGCTTTGACATATTCTTAAGAAAAGTGTCATTTTAGCTTCAAAGGTGAATAAATAAACAATAGGATCTTCCATAGAATTATTTTGAATAACATTTCTTAATTTTTCATCATCACGTTTAAGATTACCAACAAAGTGACTTAAGAAATTTCTTCTAACCAAGAAAGAAAGAATATAATTTTGACGTTTTTCTTCTCCTTTTTTCTTTCTTATATCAGAAATATTTTCATCGAGTTTACATAATGAGTCTAATAAAGCAAAAGCAGTATTTTTCCATAACTCTGGACCATCGGAAGCATCACGACAAAGAACTTCTAAGAAATTATCTCCATAAGATTCAATAATTGATTGATTTTCAATAACAATATCATCATATCCATTTTCAAATGAATAATTGTCGGAAATATAATTTGAATCTTCTTCATTTAAATAATTTTGGCCATAATTCATATCAAGTGAAGTAAAATTATTGTCTTTCTTCAAGCGTTCATTTTTATCGGTAAATTCTAAATAATTTAACAAAACTGTATAAAGGAAACCACGAGTAGTTGCCAAAACACCTGGTTGACTAATGCTATTTAAGATTCCGCGAAGTATAACACGTAAAACATCGATTGGTAATTCATATTTAATTGCTGAAGTATCAATATTAGTTAACTCCTTATCTTCAGTAACTCTAGTTAATTGGGACATTAAAGCAACAACAACCTTAGAAAGACTTTCAGTTACATTGATATCAGTTTCTTTTGCCATCTTATTTAATAAAGTTGAAATAAATTCATAGAGAAGAGCTCCACGATTATCTGAACTTAACAAGTTATAGCATTCAAGGAATGTTGTCTCCATAATTTGTCTCCAGGCTTCAATACAATGAGCACGAGCATGATGGAGTTCACGGGAATGATTAATAACTAAAATCTTTTGTAAAATATATTTAATATCATCTACATATAAATTAATTTGTCCCTTTTCTTGGCTTTCTACTAATAATGAATAAACTCTTCTAAGATCGTAAACAAAACATCCACGTTCATTACGGATTAAACATGAAGAAAAATCAATATTTGAAAGTTCTTCTTCAGTAAATGGTTCAGAAGTACTCGAATCACTATTGAAGTTTATATTGAAAAGTTCATTTATCTTAAGAAGATTATCACTAATAAGAGAATCTAAAGAATTTAAGATTTCAAGCATTCTTACTAATGGTTGTTCATATGTCTTATTGCTTTCAAAATATCTATTAGCATTCATATAGCTATTGTATTCATTATTATAATCCATTGCATAATCCATATCTTGAATATCATTTGGTTGTGGAATATCAAATAAAACTTGAAGTAATCTTTGAGTTTGAGAACGACGACCTGAGGTGGTAGTAGTATGTAATTCCAATGCAATAGTTTTCATTAACCAAGCACGTTGATGAATTTGAGCATAAAGAGTAGCCATATTTGGTTGGAAGTTTTGTAATTCATTAATATCCTTACCACTGTAATCTGGAAGTTGTGGTAAGTCAAAATGAATTGGCATAGACTTAACTTGACGATAGAAGAAATCTTCTCTAGTACGTAAATATCTCATTGTAGTTGAGCTAGTATTTGGATTGACACAAAGATGATAAATTAATTCATAGCACATTTCACTAAGAATAGGATGACGAACAATTAGAGGTTCAATAGTATTTATCCAATTTTCAACATTACCACTAGAATCACGGTTAAAAGTAGAACCACCAAAATTATTTGACATGCTATTATTACTTGTTAATGTATTATCGAGAGGTCTAAGTAAATCCAATATAACATGAAGACATGCAATTTGTGTAGTAGATACCATCGGATCAGAAATTTCAGAGTCACACAAAGAATGCTTTACATCATAACCTAAAAGGAAATGAGCCAAAGTTGGAGTATTATTGGCAGATATTTCATTCTTCAAAAGTAAATCAATGATAGCCAAACGGACAGAATGAATAATACCTGGTTTTTCATCAGCTTCATCGCCATCTTCATTCATTATAATATTTGTATTATTTGAAGATATATCACCATACTTAGAAAGAACATAATCTAATTTTACTGAATTACTAAGATTAACATATTTGTTTTTCTTATTACCGAATAATGTACTAAGTAAAGAATTATTATTTGTGGTATTTTTAAATAATGATTTTTGAATTAAATTCATGCCAGTAATATATCTATTGGAATAATATGATTCATGTTCTGGTTCATCTAATTCAATATGCTCCACGAAACCATTTATAATTTGACTACTTTCGCTACAACGACTTAATAAATAAACAATACGATTAATACCGTTGTTATCGTTATCAAACACTGAAGATTCAAATGATCCAGTAAAGAATGGTGAAATTGATAAAAGATACATTATCTTTACAGTGTATAAACAAATTTCATGATGTTTATGACAATTAATTAACATGGCAATTTTAATAATAATATCACTATTAAATAATAAAAGTTGATCAAGATATGTCATTGAAGGTGATATGTTTGGATCAACATTCAAATTTATAATTTCTGGTACTATTTGATCTAAAAATTTATTTTGAAGAATGAATACTTGCATAAGAATTCTTAAAATATGAAGAATAGACTTTGGATACATTAATGTCTTCATTGTATTTTCATTCAAGGAATCAACACCAATATTCAATATTTCAAACATTTTATCTAATATGCTTGAACCTGACAAAATTTGAGTTAAAATAAAGTAACCTGGATGATGAGAAATGATATTGAGATCATTAAGAAGAGTAGATTGTGTTTGATTAGTAGAATTTGTTGTTGCGTTAATTGTATTACTATCATTAACATTTGAAACATTATTAAAAGAAGACATTACAGTATTTGGTGGTAATGTAGATGAAATGGTGTTTGGCATAGTAAAATTAGCATTATTTACTACATTATTTACTGATTCACCTGAATTATTTGTATTTTTATTATTGCCATTATTAACGGAGATTGGAATGTTTGTAATATCAAAGGTAGCTAAACAATTTTCAAATAAATTTAAGCAAGTTTCAATTACCATCCATTTTTCTTTTGGATGAATGTAACTTCTATTTTCAACCTTTAAATAGACATGCTCTAAAACAAATTCAACATAAGGTTCTAATCCAATTGAACTGCGATTATAATCTAAATGATTTGTAGCTGAAAGACATAAATTTTGAACTAATACTGTTAATAATTGAATAAAAGATAAAATTTCTGGATATGTTTCGTTTCTTGATTCAATTTCTTCTAATTCAAATAAAAGTCCATTTTTAGATGACTCTAATGAAGAACCATTTTGAATTCTGTTATGATCCTTCCAAGGAATAGATTGTTGATAAATTGAACCAAATGATGACTGGAATGGATTTACTCTAGTTTGGGCCATCATTGGATTATTTGGGGAGTATAATGGATTGGATTGACTTGACAATGAATTTAATCCATTGTTAGTACTAAATTTATTAATATAAAGAAGTTGAACTTTTTCCATAAATTCAAAAACTTGATAAGATACTTCAGTATTATAGCTTTCAGTTGATATACAAAAATATTTTAAAATATCAAATAAAAGAGCCTTTAATTCTACTGGAATTCGACAAACTAATAAACTGAATATATTATAAATAGCATTATAATTTTCATAAAGTTTTAATGCAGCTTCTGATGAATAACAAATAACTTGCTTAAAAAGTTTTAAAAATTCTTTTAATAACAGTATTTCTTGTGGTGGTAAGCTTTTTTCTGGATTTTGACGAAGTGAAACAGAATAAAATTCTAATGCTTTAAATAAAGCACTCCATGTTACAAGTGTAGTATTAAGAGTTTGTTGGAAATCTTGACGATCTTCTAAAGCATGATAAGTATATGTAGCACACTTTTCACCAGTTGCTAAAGAAGCTAACATTTCAAAATGAGTACATTTTGCATTAAATGTTCTAGCTTCTGAAGAAGCTCTTACAAATGATGATAAATATCTAACAGTCCAGAAATGTAAACCACAATCTGGTCTATTGTTGTATAAAACAGTAATAAGCTTCAAGAAACTACTATAAATATGATTAGCATCATTATTATTATCATTATTGGAAGAATTTGGTGATGTAGCGTTATTATTATTTCTTGTGTTAGCAATATGAGATACTGAATCAATATCTTCTTCTCTAGCTTTAATTGTTCTTATTAATCCATTATTAAACTTTTGAATAAAAACTTCTACCAATTCATCATATTGAATATAAATAATTTCCTTTAAATCATCGTCAATAATTTTAGTTCTAGTAATAACTTCTTCATTTTTATTTTTTGCTTCTTGTTCTTCTTTTTTCTTTATAGAAGAAAGAGATCCTTCTATATTATTATTACCATTCTGATTAGTATTTGTTTTATTAAATTTAGTATTATCTTTATGTTCAATTATTTCCAAACATGTCTTTAAATAATCGAATACACCTTGGTGAAGAGCTTCATTTGCCATTTCTTCGGCATGATCTTCTGAAACATTTAATTCTTGTGAAATATTTCTAGGAATAAATAAATTAAATAAAGACCATTGTAAAAGAATAGCTGAACGTATCTTCTTTGATTTCCAATTAGAAGCTGATGACAAAGAAATAGAAGATGTATTTGTACTTGGATTAATAATATTTTCGGCTTCTTCAATAAATTTTTTCTGTGTATTAAGTTCATTATGATATTGATTTAATGTTTCATTACATTCTTCTTCATTATGATGTTGTGGTTTTGCTTTTATTGATGAAAAAACTATTGATTGAAGATAAAAAGCAATATCATCATTAATATCTGTTTCTTTTAAAAGTTTTAATATTTCTATAATAACTTTAGAAGTTAATTGTTGAAAATGTGAAATTAAAAGTAAAATAAATGAGAGATCTCTTCTTTCATCAGATAAATAATGAATTTGATTTTCATGAATTGAAATCTTTTTTTCTTTTGATAAGTATGTACTACTATTTTGGTCATTTAACTGCTCTGGTTTTGGTACTTCTTGTTTAATAGTTGAAATTTTTGATTCTAAATCTGTTATTTTCTTTTTATTTTCTTTTAAAGTTTCAATAATTAATAACATAAAATCGTCATTAGAATATATACAATTTGCAATAAAATCACTAAATAATGATCTTGTTGAAGGCGATAATAATGAATTGTGTGCACCATTGATAATGAGTTTCCATGATTCTAATAAATAACTTCTTTCTGTATAATATAAATAACAAGCTGCTTCATATGGTGTTCTATCCAAACGAGCTTGTTGTTGCATTCCATAATATAATAAAACGGCTGCCTTGTATTCATCAACATCAAATAAATCAGATATCAATAATGTTGAATTTATAAACTCCTCATTGGCATTTTGTTGTACATTTTTTATAGTTACAATTTTTTCTACATTACATTTTTGTTTTATTACAATTTTATTACCAGATATAAAGATTAAAATATATTCAAATACATTTAGAAAATTTTTGATTAATTTTTTTTATTTATTTATTCAAATTATATAATATTTATATAAACAATAAAAATAATATATATACATTAATATAAATTATTCATCAATTATTACAATAAAAATAAATGTTTTAGTTTCTAAATTTTTTATAAAAATCTTATAATTTTAAATGTAAATTAAATAAAATAAAATAGTAATAGTAACAAATTACAAACAAATAAAAAGAAAAAGACAAAAAATAAAAGAGAAAAGCTAAATGTATAATTAAAAAATATATATATTAAATCAATACCTTTTTGTAATTGAGTTCTATGTTCTGTTGATTTTTTTTGGTCTTTTAATAAGTTTAATAATGCTTGTCTATATTTTAATAAAACTTCATGAAGTTTTTCTTCAACTGATGATTTATGATAAGCCTCACATATAAGATCATGTATTACACCAAAATTATTTGGTGTCCATTCTCTATCCATTGAAAATATATATTATTTAAAAAAAAAAAAAATAATAAAACAAAAAGAAAAAGAAAAATGAGGGTAATAGATGTAAAATAGTTGCTGATATTAATTGGTTAATTTAAAGCACTAGACAAAAATAAATAAATAAATTATATGTTCTAAAATAATAATAATAATAATTTATAATAATTAAATAAAGATAATAGAAAATCCAAAGATTTATCTTTTAATTAATTTTTAAATCGAATTTTAAAATCTAACTTTTTTTTTTTTACTATTATTATATTTGTTATTATAATTACTATTATAATTATTATTAATTATTATTATTATTAATTTTTTTTTTTAATTCTAAAATAATTTTTTTTATTCATAATTTCAATGTATAATACAAAATACAGAAATTTCATATTACATTGATTATATCCAATCATAATAATATTTAAAAAATGTAAATGTATCACAAAAAGCTCTTTTAGATTAACCTTTTGAAATAAATTGTAATCTAACCCCAATATAAATAATACTAAAACTATAAACTATAAGAATATAATTAAAAGCATCTTTTATTATTTTTTTTTTCTTAAATAAATTTGTAATTAATAATTCCAATTTTTTTTCTATTGTTAATGCTGTAAATATATGACTTTTTACATTTTAAATTTCATATACTAAAAATAATTAGAATTTTAATATTTGAGAATTTACTTTTTGTACTATTAATTTTCAAGTAAACAAAAAACTAAAAAATAAAATTATTTATTTCGTTCTAATTCTAATTATATTATTAAATATAATATTTAATATTTAATTAATATTAATGAATAAAACTAATTTCATATTATTGTATAATTCAAAGTATTTTAAAAATTAAAAAGCGTATATATTCTATCATTATATATTTCCTTCCTAGTCTAAAAAAAAAAAAAAAAAATCATTATATATTTAATAATATGTATTAAAGAAGGTTAAAGTGAAGAAGTATATTAAAGAAACAAAAAATACAGAATTTTTAATTGAAATTAAATCACGTGTACTCACTTACATATTTATACATAAATATATTGTTTTCTTTATTATTTATTAATATTAATGTTTAATAATAAAGTTTTTACCTTTTATGGTGAATTTTAAATATTTTAAAATTAATAATTCTATTTAATATTTTTTTAATTTTGAAATAAATTGTTTAAATTTTTTGTATATATTAATATATATGAATATATATAGCAATATATTATACTAAATTAAAATATATAATCTTATTATTTATATAAATGTTTGAAACAAAAATATTCTAGTTTTTTATGTAGGTCTGTAGTTAATCCATTATATTAAAATACCAAGCTTCATTTAATTACTTTTTTTTTTTTTTTATGAAAAAATAAAGTCATTTTATTTTCTTTTGAAATTGTGATGATGATTGCTATTGTTTTTTATAGTTTATTCTTTTTTATAAAATCTATAATAATTGTCAAAATAATTTTTTGATCTTAGGTATTACAAAAAAGAAATAGGATTTAATTGTCCAATAAAATTCAAATAAAAAAAAAAAGAAAAGATATATTACAATTGTAATTTAAAAATTCATCCCTGTTCATATTATATTATTAAAAATTTCTAAAACTTTTCATAATAAAAAGAATTTAAAATAAGTAATTTTTATTTATTAGTTAATATAAATAATTCCTTTTAAAATGTAACAATATTCATTAAATTAAAAAAGCATAATTATAATAAAATAATTAAAAAAAATAAGAATTATTTATGATTCAAATTTTTTGTTATACACTCTAGTTTTATTATTTATTATTGATATAATAAATATATTTTTTAGTATTTCGATTGAAATCTTTAATTCTAATTAAAATTTAATTTAATACTTAATAATAGATTTATTTTTTGTATATTAATAAAATTTAAATTATTTATTTTTAATGGATAAAAATATTTCTTAAAATTTTTTTACTTTTTCTTTTTTTTTTAATTACTTTGTAACAATTTCCCAATTTAGTTTTTTGGGTTAATAATTTATAAACAATTTAAAAATATTTTATTATAAAATATTCATTCCTTTTTTTCAATAGTAAAAATTGGAAGTAGTTATTATTAAATATTAATAATACTATTAATGAAAGCAATAAAATTATTTAGAAATAAATAAAAGCTAAATAAATATTAAGTATAGATATAAAAAAAAAAAAAAAACAAAGCAGAGCAAAACAAAAATATTATAAAAGGGAAAAGCAAAGCAAAACAAAACAAAAATAAAATAAAATAAATAACTTATAACATAATAACAGTTTTTAGATTTTATTTTATTTTTTAATAAACACCTTTTTATTTAATTTATTATTTATTATTAACCCTTTAACTTTAAAAACTTTTGGGATTAAAATATGTCGACTTTTTAAATAAGTAAAGTCATTTTAAAAATTATGTATTGAAATAAATGATAAATTTTTAATTTTAAAATTTTACAAATAATATATAGTATTTTATAAAAACAATTTTATTGAAATCATAGCACAATAACAATAGTACTTTTTTTTTTTTCCTCAAATTAAATAATTAAAAAAAGGTAAATAACATTATAAAAAAAAAAATAAATACAAGATATTAAAACTACTAGTTATTATAAAAATATTATTTTAATTATCAATTAATTAACAAATAATAATTAATTAATTAACAAAAAATTCGGTAATTATTATATGTATATTTAGAAGAAATTTCTAAAATTAAATAAAGTAGTGAAAATGTCCCAAGTTGATTTTTATAATCAAGGGACCAGAGTATGGTTTCCTGACCCAACAAAAGGTTTTGTTTCTGGTATAGTTCTTTCGAACGAAGAAGTTGAAGGAAAGATCAAAATAATATTTGATATCGAAGGAAGAGATAAAGTAAATACTATAATTATTATAATTATTAAATATTAAATGTTAAAATTGAATATTTCGTAATTTTTTTAAAAAAAGTAATTTTTTTAATAGTAATATTAACAAAAATGTATATAAAATATTAAGAAACATGAACTGCTTTTAACAAAAGAAGAAATGAAGCAAGGTAAAAATCTTCCTTATTTAAGAAATCCACCAGTTTTGGTAATTAAATTAAAATAACTTATGTATTATTATAATTTATAATACTAAATTAATTAAATTTAATTAAATTTATAGGAAGGAATTGATGATTTGACTTTATTATCTCATCTTCATGAGCCAGCTGGTAAGTATTAATTATATGTTTTAATAAATTAATTATTTTAATAAAATACTAATTTTTTTCTTCTTCAAATAATGTCATAAGTTTTACATAATGTTAAATTAAGATATTCTCAAGAACAAATTTACACTTATTCAGGTATTGTTCTTATTGCATTAAATCCATTCCAAAGACTTCCTATTTATACCCATGATATTATGAAGGCTTGTAAGTTTTATCCAATAAATACATATGAATAGTTAAAACTAAAACATAGTAAAAATATATTAGTAACTATTAAAATAATTTATATTTAATTTTATTTTTAATATGTAATTTTATGAAATTAAATATAGATTCTGGAAAAAGAAGGGGTGAATTGGAACCACATTTGGTAATGATTATTATTATATTTAAATTATATATGAATTAATAAATATTTAATTAATATATATATTAAAGTTTGCAGTCGCAGAAGAAGCATATAGAAATATGTTGAAAGAGCATCGTAATCAATCTATTATTGTTAGTGGTGAATCTGGTGCAGGTAAAACTCAATCAGCAAAATATATTATGAGATATTTTGCTACTGTTGATGATCTTGATAAAAACAGAGCAAATCCGGAAAGTGAAGATGATGGTATTTCAATGAGTGAAGTTGAAGAAGCTGTTTTAGCTACAAATCCAATTATGGAAGTAAGATAATATTTTTTTTTTTTGATTTATTTTCTTATTTCTTTATTTATTTTATATATAAAAATTCAATAATCATTAAATTTATTAATTAATAATTAATTTCTAATTTTGATATTAATATTATGAAATAATCTATTTATATTGTTTTATTTAAATGATGATTAAATTGTAATTAATCAATTAAATTAATTATAATATATATTTTTAATTAATAAAGGCATTTGGTAATGCAAAAACAACAAGAAATGATAATTCTTCTCGTTTTGGTAAATATATTGAAATTCAATTTTTAAAGGATCCAGAATCTAATAGAGTAAAAATTTGTGGAGCAAAAACAAGAACATATTTACTAGAACATTCTCGTTTAGTATTCCAACCATTAACTGAGCGTAATTATCACATATTTTATCAATTATGTTCTGGTTGTCCAGCTGCTGAAAGAAAAGAATTAGGAATCACTTCATATGATCAATATCACTATTTAAATCAAGGTGGTGAAGGAACTATTCCAGGTGTTGATGATATTGAGGAATTTGGTGTTACACAGAAAGCTTTATCAGCAATTGGTATACCAGTATCATTACAATGGTCTATTTTTAGATTATGTGCTGCTCTCTTACACATTGGTAATATTGAAATTATGGATGCTAGAAATGATGATTCTCAAATTAATCCATTTGATCCTGCTTTAGAAATTGCAGCAAAATTACTGGGTGTATCACCTATTGATTTTAGTAAATGGATTGTTAAGAAACAAATTCGTACTAGAATGGAAACAATTGTTGCTAATCGTAAAACATATGATGCTATTGTATGTCGTGATTCTATTGCTAAATTCTTATATTCTAAATTATTTGATTGGCTTGTTAATATGATTAATAAGAACTTAGCATATGAAAAGAAGCCAAAAGATGATTTATCATTTATTGGTGTACTTGATATTTATGGTTTTGAACATTTCCAAAAGAATTCATTTGAACAATTTTGTATTAACTATGCAAACGAAAAATTACAACAAGAATTTAATCAACATGTTTTTAAATTAGAACAAGATGAATATGTTGCTGAAAAAATTGAATGGTCATTTATTGATTTTAATGATAATCAACCATGCATTGATATGATTGAAAGCAGATTTGGTATTTTAGCTTTATTAGATGAAGAATGTCGTCTCCCATCTGGTTCTGATAAATCTTTAATTTCTAAATTATATCAAAAATTTGATAATAAAGAATCAAAATTCTTCAACAAACCAAGATTCTCACAAAATGAATTTACAATATCTCATTATGCTTTAGATGTCACATATCAAATTGAAGGTTTTATTGAAAAGAATAAAGATACTGTTTCTGATGAACAATTAAATTTATTGCAAGAAAGTAGTAATGAATTTATTAAAGAAATTACTCAACTTCCAAAAGATGATACCGAAGAAACAGCACCATCCTCACCACCAAATAAAAGAATGAGTTTAGGTTTTGGCAATAATTCTTCTTCATCAATGCCTTCTATTAATAAAAGAATGAGTTTTGCTTTTGGTTCAAATCCAGCAATAAAGCGTGTTGGTTTTAAACCAAAAGGTCATAAAAGTACTCTTGGTTCTATTTTTAAATCTTCTTTAATAGAATTAATGACAACAATTCGTTCAACAGATGTTCATTACATTCGTTGTATTAAGCCTAATCAAGCTAAAGAAGCATTTGAATTTGAACCATTAATGGTATTATCTCAACTTCGTGCTTGTGGTGTTCTTGAAACAATTCGCATCAGTTGTGCTGGTTACCCAACTCGTTGGACATTCCCTGAATTTATTGAAAGATACTATCTTTTAATTAACTCTAAAGAATGGGAGTTTGAAGATCCAAAAGCTTTCTCAATGAAAATTGTCAATAGTACTATTAAAGATAATGATAAATTCCAAGTTGGTTTAACAAAAATTTTCTTCCGTACTGGTATGTTAGCTTATTTAGAAAAATTACGTTCTGATAAATTAAAGAAATGTGTTGTCTTTGTACAAAAGAATGCACGTCGTTTTGTATATCAACATCGTTATAAAGAACTTAAAAAATCAGCAATATTTGTTCAAAATCTTATTAGAAGTGCTATCGCTAAGAATAAATTACGTGAACTTTCAGAACAGCATTCTGCAATTATTATTCAAAAATATGTTCGTCGTTTCTTAGATAAAAAACATTACGATGATATGAAAAAGTCTGCTCTTGTCCTTCAAACACATATTCGTTCATATTTTGCTCGCAAAGAATTGGTTAATTTAAGAAGAGAACGTGCTGCTATTATGATCCAAAAAATTTTCCGTGGTCAAAGAGCAAGTCATCAATATCAACAAAATCGTAAGGATATTATTTTTGTACAATCATGTATTCGTCGTCACTTTGCACACAAAGAATTCAGACTCTTAAAGGCTGAAGCTAAGAGTATCACTTACATGAAGAAATTGAATTATCAATTAGAAAATAAAGTATTTGAGCTTTCTCAATCACTTACTCAAAAGGAAAAAGATAACCAACAATATGAAGAAAAAATTAAAACTATGGATTCCCAAATTCAAATTTGGAAAGAGAAATTTGAGCGTTTGGATAATCGTTTCAAAGAAAGTAGTGAACAAGTTAACGAAGGAAGTGCTGAGCAAAAACGTGAAATTGCTGAACTTAAAGAAAATAGAACACAATTAGAAGCCCGTATCACTCAGCTTAAAAATGAAAATTCTAAAATTGTTATGTCAAAAGAAAGAGAACTGGAAGAACTCCGTCGTCAACTTCAACATCAAATTGAAGAGAATAATAAACTACGCGAAAATATGAAAGCAATAACAAAATCTTCTGAAGATAGTACAATGGTAAATCAATTGAAACGTGAAGTATTAAGTTTAAAAGATCAATTACAAAAATCTATTGTAGGTAAATTAAAGGGTGAAGGCCCAACTGAAGGATATGGTACTACGGAAAATTATTTATTGGATGCAGATGAACGCGTTGGTCGTCCATTAACTTCCGGACGCCAAGATAGAGGTCGCTCTAAGAGTAATAAAAGAAGACCATTAGCTCCACCACCAACACCAAGTTCTGCTGTTTCAAAAACACCACAAACAAGAAATATACTTCAATCTAGTCAAAGTGCACCATCTCTTCCAAATCTTCCTTCCCATCAATCAACATCTATTTCCTCCCCATTAGTTCAAAATATTGAAACACATCCTAATGTAGTTGTTCCAATAACTGAAGCTGTTCGTAGAAAGTCTATGCCTCCAGCTAAAAAAGAACCAACCTTAACTCTTGTCATTCCAGAATCTAAAATCAGCGACAATAACCAAAGTCTCAATAGTGCACCAATTAGTCAAAATAATACTAAGAATAATATTAAAAGAAAGTCAGAGCCTACATTATCAACACCAGTATCAGCTGCTCCACGCCTTAATAACAATGTTAGAAATATGGAAGAAGAATGTCGTCTAAAGATTTTAGAAGATGAATCTTTAGAACACGAAATTATTGAAGGTTTAATTATGAACTTAAGAATTCCATTGCCAAGTACACAATCTGTTTCTGCTCGTAAGGATATCCTTTTCCCAGCACATATTATTGGTTCATGTATGCAAAAACTCTACAATCATGGTATGTTAGCTCGTCTTCAAGTACTTTCTTCCAAAGTTATGCGTAGTATTCAATCTCTAGCTACACGTTTCGAAGATGACTATGTTTCATGTTTCTGGCTTTCTAATACTTTTGAACTTATGTGCGTTTTAGAACGTATTAAACTTCAAGAAGATGGTGGCAAACGAATGAATCTTTTATATAATAATAGTCAAGACGTACTCAACAAAATTTCTAATGATCTTGAATATTTATTAGTAGAATTATACCATGGATGGATGAAAGAGTTAAAGAAACGCATCTCAAATATGGCTGTTCCAGCTATAATTGAAAATCAATCACTCCCTAACTTCTTTTGTAACAAATCTGGTGGACTTTGGAACAAAATTAAATCAGCTCCTCAAACGTCTTATACCGTTGATCAACTTTTAACATTTTTAAGTAAAATTAGTATGGTATTACGTTGTTACTTTATGGAAGAAAGTATTGCTCGTCAAATTCTCTGTGAACTTATGCGTATATTAGGTGTTACTGCTTTTAACCATCTTATAATGCGTAAAAATTTCTGTACCTGGAAGCGTGGTATGCAAATTCAGTACAACCTTTCACGCCTCGAAGAATGGTGTGATGAACATCAAATCCCTGAAGGTGCTCTTCACCTAGAACGTCTTGTACAAGCAGCTAAACTTCTTCAATTAAATAAAACTACATTCCGAGATATTGAAATTATCTTCAATGTATGTTATCTCCTTAATTCCACACAAATCAAAAAATTATTATCCCTTTATTATCCTATTGATTTTGAAAATCCAGTATCATCTGATATCTTACGTTCAATATCTAAACGTTCTAACTCAAATTCAGAAACAAATGATAACCTACTATTGGATACTGAAGATTCAATATTTGATCGTCCACCAATTCGTGCTGTTGATAAAATTGATACATCTGGTATGCCAACATGGACAGATCTTTTCTTAATCAAATGTTTATTAGAAGTTGATTAAATGGAATAAATAAAATAAATCACAAGAGTAATAATAATAAAAAGAAGTTTTAATGATTTAATGATAACCAAGAAATGAAATATTTTAATAAAAAAAGTATACATCATCCTATTTAGTATCAAAAGTTTCATTAATACATCATTAAAAAAAAATAGATAAATTTATTTTGATACCAATCATCATACTAATAATCATTTAAATACTTTATAACAAATAATGTAAAAATATATATTTTTATTTATAAATTAATAATGTGTAGATAGATATGATTAAAATTACTTTATAAAGCAAAAATAACAAAATAGTTTATGAACCATATATTATTTAAAAACCGTCTTTCAAATATATATATATATATATATATATAATCGTAAACATAAACAGCAAAGTTATAATTCCATCTATCTATTCATATTATACGACATAAAATACAAAAATAATTGTTTACTATTCTTAATTTTTTATTACAATATATATATGAATAAATTATAGTTTTATTAATATATTTATACCATTTAAATAGTATATATTAAAAAAAAATTTATTTTAAAATTATTAATAAAAAAAATTAAAAAAAAAAATTAATGTTAGATTCTAACCTTTTATTTATTTCATCAATAACATAACCTTTTAAAAAAATTTATTGGTATTATTTGTATTATTTGCCTTTTAATTTCTGTTAAGTTATTCTTTTATTATAAGAGGTATAATAATAAAGTGTAAATTACTTATTATTTATTTAGTTAGTTAGTTATTATTAAATTTGAAAAAATTACAAACTATATTATAATATGTTTAAAATTAAATAAACCATTTGTATTTTTCAAAAATATAATAAGGATAATTGAACGCTAACAATAAAAGTTATAATAAATAATAAAAAATTGAAAGATTTTTATTTTGTTGAAGTAAATATTTAACCTCTTTAAAAAAAAAAAAAAGCTAAATAAAAATTAATTGAATCTATTAAATTTTCATTTTTTTTTACATACATCAATTTTAAGAAAATATAACGTATTTTAAAAAGAAAAACAAAAAATTTTGATTTTATTCTAAATTAAGATATTAAAATAAATTATACATAAATTATTATTTTTTTTTTTTGGTCAATTATACTAGACGTAATGTTTTAATAAGAAATAAAAAATAACATGAAGTTAAAAAAGTAATTATTAGGGTTAAGGCATAAATATATATTAACATATGATTTTTTATAGTTAGAATAAATAAAAAATATAAAAAGTTTATGTGTGAATTTATATTATTTTATTACACAAACTATTGTTATGTTACACAATAATGAATAAAAATTATATTAAACTTAAATAAATAAAAAATTAAAAAAGGAAAACAAATAAATTACTATATTTATTATTAAAAATATGTCAATCAACTTTCACATAATTATATTAAAAATTTAATATAAATCAAATAGTTAAAGAATATTTTTAAAATATTAATAAATACCTCATTTTATAAATATAAATATAAATCTATTGTTATATTATTTTATTATTAGTGTAGTTGATGATAATTTATATTATTATTTAATTGAAATTCTTATTATTTAATTTGTTAAATATTACAACTTAACTTTTTTTAATTTTTTTTTGTGTTCTGTTCTTTTTAATGATATGTTATTGTAATGAATGATCTTTAATTATGCTTAACTTTATCTACCGTTTATTATATTTCAATGATAAATTTTTAATATATTATTTAAAATACTATTATTAATAAGATTTACAATATTAAATCTTATTTATTATATAATTATTTAAATATTTCATAAAGCTATATAAAAATAATAATTAAATATTAAATTTTATTTACTAATAAAAGAGTAAAAAATATTTTTATATATTTTTAATTTCTTTATTGGTATGTTTTTTAAATATCAAAAGTAAAAGTTATAATATTTATGTTAGGATTCATTAAATAATGTTTTGAAATTATTTTTCAATATCGTGAATAATAATCAATATCTTAGAATATTAATATTAACTATATATATAATAACGAATTAGTCACTTTTTTTTTATTATTGTATTAAATTGTGGTATTCTGAATAATGAATTATAAAAATATATTCATAAATCTTGTTTAATATTATTTTTCAATAATTCATTATATATATATATATATATATAATATTGAAATAAATAATTAATGTTATATTAAATTAGTGAATAAAATAATAATAATTAAAATTACAAAAAATTAAAAATTTACTTAAACCTATTTTATTAATGTATAAAATTTTATCCCATATTTTAATATAAAATATTATTATTTAGTCATTATATACTTTTTTATTATTTCCTAAAATTATCTTACACAAAGTAATTATATTAAAAATCATTGTTTTTTACATATATTAAATATATAAATAATATAAATATTAAAATTTGTTTTTATTATTTCTTTTCTTTTCTCTTTTTATCATTTAAATATATTTAAAAATTGATTTTTTAAAAAAGAAAAATTAAATCTTTATATTCAATATTTAAAATAATTTAAAGGAATAAAAATGTAAATTTAAATGACTCAATTTATAAATATGTGTAAATTAAAGAATAATTATTTAGAATAAACTTGAAATTATGAAATTTTAATAATAAAAAGAATTAAAAATGATAATAGACATTATTAAATATAAATATACATTCAAAAGTTTTTTATATTTATTTTTTGAATAATAAAATTCATTTAATTTCAGTGGCAACAAAGATTATTTTAATTTAGAGTTTGTTGGCTTAATACCAATTATATAATATTATCATTAATAATAATTATAGTATATTCAATTTTTTAAAAGTAATATGATGAAATTTTGATAATAATAATTTACATTATTAAAAGGCCAAAATTAAAAAAAAAAAAAAAAGTAACAACGAAAAGCAAGTATATAAAAATGTATATACATAATATTAATATTAATATTAATTGTTCATTATATAAGGATGATTGATTTCAATTAATTATTTTAAATGCTATTATCAAAATGTTTAATAAAATAAAATAAATTATTTTCTTTTCTTCGGTACTGATTTTATATTACTCAATTCAACAACATATCAAAAAAAAAAAAAAAAAAAAAAAAAGCGCATTTTAAAATATATAATTTAATATTAAAAAAAAATGAATTTATGGATATAGAATTTAAACTCGTAAATCAAAATATCTTGTTTTATTATTAGATGTTTCTGAAAATATGTGTTATTAATATAATAGTTTCAAGTTTTTGACTTAAAAATTGAAATCTAATTATACGTATTTTAATTTATTACTATATAGAATTTAATTTTTCATAATAATAATAACAAAAATGAAATTGCAGGCAATATTCTCAATCGCTTTAACAACTTTAGCTACTTTTGTTTTTGCTGACGAAAAGGATGTCGAATTCGAAAAAGCCAAACAATTCTTTTCTAAAGAAGCTGATAAAATGGATAAATGGTTAGGTAATTGGAATGAAGAATGGAGAGATATCTTTACTGAAGGTCCAGCTTATACTGGAGATGGTACTACTTATGGTGATCCAGTAACCGGGGGGTAAATAATCAGTTAAATATAATAATGAAATATGCATGACAAAATACTTTGATATATTATATTATTATTATTATTATTATTATTATTATTATTTTTTACTTATTTATATATAAAACAAAAATATGAACAAAATATATTTATATAATTATATGTTTTTTATTTTTTATTTTTATTTTTTTTTATTAGTTATTGTATGATGCCAGATTCTGAAGCTTATACCAAAGATATGATGTTTGCTGCCATGAATTTACCACAATATAATATTTCTGCTGGTAAATAATATATAATAAAATAAATTACAATTTGTTTGATATAGTAACTTATTTAATTTTTTTTCAATATTTTTTTTTTTTTTTTTTTTTTAATCAAGGTTGTGGTTCTTGTCTTATTTTAGCTCAAGCTGATAAACCAGAAAGAGTTATTAGAGTTCGTGTTGTTGATCGTTGTGGTGAATGCCCAAAGGGTGATATTGATCTTAGTAACACAGCTTGGAAAGCTTTAACTGGTGATTTTATCCCAGGTCGTGTAAAAATTATTTGGAGTATCGTCCCATGTACTGAAACTTGGTACGACTATCCACCATTAGTAGAAGAGGGTTCTCCAATTAAATTAAAATGGAAGATGGCTTCATCTGTTTACTGGGGTGGTATTCAAGCTTTCAATACTCGTTATCCAGTTACATCTATTGAACGTTGGGATGGTAATGATTGGGTTCATCTTAAGAGAGATGATATGTTCCACTATATGTGGGAAGGAACTATTCCAAATACTCCAATGAAAGTTCGTGTTACTCAAGGGGATGGTGTTGTTGTTGTTGTTGATGGTTTAACTATTGATGGTTCTTGGTATGATGTTGATGATAATTATACTATTGGTACTTCTCAAACTACTTATTATCCAGAAAAAATGACTAAAACTGCTACTGCTTCATCATCACCAACTCAAGTTGCTCTCTGGTAAGTTGTCATTAACTTTTTTTTTTTTAATATGTATTTAACCAATATATTTATGACATTTTTTTTCATAAAAAACTCAATCATTATAGTGGTGAATATCCATGTTGTTCTTCTGAAAATGCTGAAATCGTTTATACTGATTCTGAAGGTGATTGGGGTTTAGAAAAAGGAGATTGGTGTCTTATTAAAAAAAATGAAAATAACAATAATGAAGATGCTTGCTGGTCTGAAGCTATTGGTAATATTATTATATTCATCATTTAAGGATTTTATAAATAATGTGTAATATTAATAAAACATTTTCTCTACTTATAAATATAAAAAGGTTATCCATGCTGTAAGGGATGTGAAGCCATTTCAAATGATGAAAGTGGTGCCTGGTATGTATATAAATGATATAAATGTATGTATTAAATTAAAAAAATACTTAGTTATTAATTATATACAATAAATGATTTAGGGGTGTTGAAAATAATGAATGGTGTGGTATTCCAGATTCATGTGGATCAAATTCTGCAACTGAAACATGTACTGGTAGTAAACAAGGCTATTCTTGCTGTAAATCATGTGATGTTGTCTACACTGATAATGATGGTGCATGGTAAGTTTTTAAAATAGAATAATTTTATTAATTTTATTATTTTAAGATCGAGGAAAAAAAAAAGAGATTATTAATAAATTTTTATTAATATATTTATTTTCTTAAAAAAATTATAATTTATTAAAACTAATTAATAGGGGATATGAAAATGATGAATGGTAATTATCATTTTATAATTAATTTATATTTATTATTTAATTTAGAAGTATTAATTTATTTAAAATTAATAATTTAAAAGGTGTGGAATAAAGTCTAGCTGCTGAATACATAAAATGACTAATCTTATTTAGTTTTATTAATAAAATGAAGCTAAAGATAAATAAGAAAAAAGCCTTATAATAAAAATAAGGCTTTTTTTTTTTTTTTTTTTTTTGTAAAATTACAATTTAAAAATATATCATTGTAGTTATTTTATAATTTTTTTTATATGTAAAGCACGCTTTTAAATATATCTGAAATAATAATAAAAAGAATGTAAAATGACCAAACGAAAAAAACAAAGATAAAAAACAAACACATTAATAAATAAATAAATAAATAAATAAATAAATAAATAAATGAATGAATGAATGAATGAATAAATAAATAAATAAATATATAATTATATAATTGAAATTATGTAATTTGCTAAACATATAAGCTATTTTATAATGTTTCTTTTTATAAAGGAAATATATAAATTTATATTTATGTAAAATTCTTAAATATAAAATAATAATAATGAATAATTTTAATTTTCATAATATTAATATAAATGATGTTATAAAAAATTTGGTAATATATTTTATTGTGAAATTTTCTTTTTCATAAAGTAAAATTATAATTTTAAAAATTTATCACGTAACATAATGTATACATAACATAACAAAAAAAATTATATAGAAAATTCAATTGTTATATATATAATATTTACATATAGCCAATCATATGTAATGAAAAAATTAGGAAAACTAAGCCTCACCCTCATGGACCAAAATGATTTTCATTACTAGTTCCTAATTTAATCTTTCTTTTTTTAAAGTTACAGTATTTTTATAGTAGTAACGAATACAATGGCCGATCAGGCAAGAATCTAATGATGAATTGATTATTGTTATTTTTTATATTATGTTGTTGATATTTTATGATGTGTTCTTTTAATTATTTTAAGTTTATATATATGTCTTTATATTATTTATATATAAGCCCTTGGGCTAATTATGAAGTCAATCCTAAATAAATATAGGCCGAAGCTATGCTAATTATTATATAAGTGATTTATGTATATTCGAAAGTACACCAACAATTTATTGATAATATAAATTCAATAAGCTGGAATATTAGACAAAAACACAATAATATATACGTATAATTTAAATGATGAAAATATTGTTATGATAATTGGAATTAATAATACAATATGGATATAATGGATAAAATAATATATTATTTTATGAAAATTACATTATAAGATATCAACAACATGATAATATTTTGAATTGAATTAAAACTAATTTATATTATTTCTTATTATAAAGACTGAAAGAGCTTTCCAAAAGCAAATTGGTATCTTCCAAAACTCCAAGATCAAGAAGAACAAGGAAAAGAGATGGTTCCGTGAAGTCGGTCTTGGTTTCAAGACTCCAAAGGAAGCCATTGAAGGTAACTACATTGATAAGAAGTGCCCATTCACTGGTGACGTTTCCATTCGTGGTCGTATTCTTACTGGTGTTGTTGTCTCCACCAAGATGAAGAGAACTCTTGTTCTCCGTCGTGAATACCTTCACTTCATTCCAAAGTACAACAGATACGAAAAGCGTCACAAGAACCTTCCAGCTCACATTTCTCCAGCTTTCATTGGTGTTAACAACGGTGATCTTGTTACCGTCGGTCAATGCAGGTAAATATCGAATTAATACAATTTTATATTGAATTAAAATAATATAATATACAATAATACTAATATATATTTCAAATTATTTATAGACCACTTTCTAAGACTGTTAGATTCAACGTTCTTAAGGTTAAGAAGGCTGATAACAAGGCTAAGAAGTTCGAAAAATTCTAAATGTAATTAAATTAAAATTACGTTTAATAATAAAACCTGAATAAATAAAATATTTATAATTATTGGGCCAAATAAAATTGAAATGATAAAAAAAGCTTAAGTGTTTGAAATTGTTGATAAAAATTATTAAAAAGGTAGATATTCAATTGGATTTATGAAGATAATTTTGTGGAAGTAAATAATTTTATCTTAGTTAAATTTAGGAAAGGAAAAAAATAAAAGTATAAATATTGGATAGGATGTGGAAGTTATAAGAATAGGGTTTAGTTAGTACCATTACATTTCATTTTAAAAATGTATTATTGTGAATTTTGAAGATATAAAATATTAATTATTTGGTAGCATATATTAATTGAAACAATATTAATTTTAAATAATAAAATATTGTTAAATGTAATTGTAAAATAGTTATGAAAGTGAAGGATGATATAAATAAGTTTATCCTTTTTTTTTTTTAAATTTTGAAAACCTGGTTAAATATATGTTTATTATTAAATATTAAAATATTTTTTTAAAGGAAATAAATATGCTGCGCAAAATGCACAGAAGCATGTTAACAAAGGAATACGATGGGTTGCCGGAGTTCATAAAGCTGTATCGTTTATATCTTTATACTCTATTTCAAAAGATTTGAATATTCCTAATAATAAAGTTTAAAATATTTGATGCCGTTAAAAAAAAAAAAAAAAAAAAAAAAAAAAAAAAAAAAAAAAATTGAATATTCCTCCATTGTCAGCCAAATGTGCATTAGCTCAGGTTAGATGTTTTAACAAATGGAAAAACTCAAATTGTATTATCTCATACCTTGTCAATTACATTCCTAAATTTAGAAAATACACGTGGTGCAAATCAAGTAGGACACTTGATAAAAAACTAAAGAAACATGGAGATGTTAAAGCAGTTAAAAACTTTTATTGGAAAGATCTCAAAGGGAATTCAATCAAAGCGCAATATTATGATGATAATAAGTTTATTGAAACTAAAGATTTTATTAAATTATGTTATGAGTACCCAGAGTTTGCCTATGGCTTCTACTGGCTATTGAAAGCAAGAAGCGGATACAAGTTGGATGCTAGAGTTGCCAAAGCTGCCAAATTTGTTGATCCAGTTTGTCCTAACTACTGTCCATGTTGCAAGTGTGGAGATCAAAGTATTAAACATTGGTTATTAGATTGTCCAACATTTAGAGATATCCGTATTAAACATTATGATTCCATAGTCCAGCTATTAAATTTTTTCAGTCAACGTAATTCCAATAGTCCTATCAATAATAATGAAATTGATAATATCAGTAGAGATAGTAATAATATTAATAGTAATAGTAACAATAGTAATAATAACAATAGTAATAGTAACAATAGTAATAATAACAATAATAGAAATAATAATATTAGTAATGATAGCAATAGTGAAGATAATAATTCTAATTTAGATAGTAATTTAGTTAATGATAGTAATAGTTCTAATAATCCGGTGAATATTAATGTGTATGATTATTCTAGTGTGTGCAGTAAAATATTTAAATTCCTTCTTGGGGGAAGAAGTTTTAACAATATCAATTACAATTCAAGGGAATGGAAAGAACTTTGTAAGCGTCAGATTCAATCTGGTACTAATGAAGGAACACCATTCTTGACGGTAACCGCGGAACTTCTAACCAAAATCATGCCTTTTGCTATTGGCCAGCAATGGTCAATGTTCAAAAGGTTTGAAGCAACATCCAAGAGCGTCAATGCTGAAGAAACAGTAAGACAGGCCAGGAGGGCCAGCGCAACCAATGGAGATCATAATTTTGTCCCATGATAAAATTTTGATCTTTGGCTCGGTGTCCCATTGGAAGTCAAATACAATTATTATACTTTAGTATGATAGTGGCTTTCTTACTTTAATTAAAATTACTAGAATACATTATACCCAATTTTTATTCATTTGTGTTTATTTAAACATATTTTTTTATTTTTATTTTATTTTAATTTTTATATTTCATGTATTATAATTTTAATTAAATTAATAATAAAGTTTAAAATATTTGATGCCGTTAAAAAAAAAAAAAAAAAAAAAAAAAAAAAAAAAAAAAAATGCTGCGCAAAAAAATTAAGTTTTTAAAGAATTTTCAAATGCTTTTGTGCTTTTGTATTTATTTTGCTACAAACTAATTATTATTTTTATGCAGGAGATCAAATACTACTATTTATTTTTTTTCTAGTAATTAATAATAAATAATTGTTTTATCTTTTGTCCAAGTTATGGTAAAGTCAAAGTATGTTTAATTATTCATACACAATAAATAGTTAAATATTTTAGTTTGAAGACAATTTTAATATTTATTTTAAATGTGTATTTTTTTTTTTTTTTTTTTTTTTTTTTAATATAAAATGAAATATTTTAAAATTAAAGTTTAAAATTTGGTGAAAATATATATAGTTAGTTATGAGAGTACCTATAATAATTCTAATTTAGATAGTAACTTAGTTAATAATAGTAATAGTTTTAATAACCCGGTGAAATAAAAAATTTAAATTCCTTTTTGGGGGAAGAAGTTTTAATAATATCAATTACAATTCAAGGGAATGGAGAGAACTTTGCAAGTGTCAGATTCAATCTGGCACTTACGAAGGAACACCATTCTTGACGGTAACAGCGGAACTTCTAACCAAAATCATGCCTTTTACTATTGGCCAGCAATGGTCAATGTTCAAAAGGTTTGAAGCAATAGCCAAGAGCGTCAATGCTGAAGAAACAGTAAGACAGGCAGCGCAACCAATGGAGATCATAATTTCGACCCATGACAAAATTTTGATCTTTGGCTCGGTGTCCCATTGGAAGTCAAATACAATTATTGTATTTTAGTATAATAGTACTTTAATTAAGATTACTAGAATACATTATACCCAATTTTTATTCATTTATTGAAACATATTTTTTTTTTTTTTTTTTTATTTTTAATTTTTTTTATAACATGCATTATAATTTTAATTAAATTAATAATAAAGTTTAAAAATATTCGATGCCGTCAAAAAAAAAAAAAAGAAAAAAAAAAAAAAGAAAAGAATACCTTTTAAATTCATTGATAAATATTTTACTGTATTTTACTATTTTTAATTCAATGATTAATACCATCAATATCGAAAAGATTAATTAGAGAGGAAATTTTGATTCAGATTTCAATGGTAAAATGCAAATAGTAATAATTTCTTATTTTTATTATTATTATTATTATTATTATTATTTTTTTGATATTATTTCCTGGTTATTTTTGATTAGTTTTTTTTTTCTTTTCTTTGAAATTTGTGGTTTGTGATAAAATATACAAATTATAGATATAAATAATTGTTAGCATGAAAAATAATAGGCACTATTTAGTAATTCATATTAATATATTTATTTCTTTAGTTTTTTTTTTTAAAGTATTAATTCAACATCAAGTATATTAGATTTTAAAATTTTTTTTTAAATTGTTTTTTTCTTAAGTTATATTTTATTTTTTTTTAAGAAGACTAGGAATGATTTATACTGTCTCCCAAAATTATGGGAATTTAAATAATGGGAAAAAGAATATAGTAATAAATAAAAAAAGAGTAAAAGAGAAATGATACCTTTACTGGTAATGTTATTCTTATTCTGGGCTCTGGGAAATAATTATTTAAAGTAAGTTATTAAAATAATTTATTGTTTGATATATTATATATAAAATATATTTTGGTAACAATAAATAGTTCTCTTTTGATTATAAAACCGATAAATTATACAAAACTATGCAATTATATAATTTCAGTATAATGTTATATTATTTATTCATTATCAAAAATCAATCTAAAAGACATGTATCCCATAATATTGTTTGACAAATCCGAAAGTTTTAATTCCCCATTTCAAAAAATAAAGAATATTATTTATTAATCATGTAAATTAATTTATTTTAAGTCATTAAAAAGTATTTTTATTATATTAAAACATTTACTTATTTTATCATACATATAAAAAATATAAAAAAGGTGATAGCAAGTATAATTGTATTAGATTTATTAATAATAATATAAAAAAAGTAATTAAACTATTAATAATGAACAGTCATAATTCTGTTTGGTTTACTTTTAAACTATAATAATCTTTTACTAATTATTATTATTTTTTATTATGGTTTTAATTTTAATAAAAACTAGATACAGAAAAATGGAATAAAATATATTGATCTAAATTATGATGGTTATAATCTAACCCATTATCATTTATTAGCATTATTAATTATTAATAATAAACAATAATAACATAACAGTAATAGTAAATACTATTATTTCTAAATATATATATATATATATATATAAACACATATATACATATTAAATAGTAAATTGATTATATGCTATTTATTAAATATTATACATTTATATTATATTTTTCATTAATTAATATTTAACAACTATAGTAATTTCTAAGATTTAAATAGTATCGTATCCTTGTTAATTAAAAAGAATTTCCTTTTAATAAGATAATTGAAGTTTTTATGAAATAATTAAATAAGTAGGTAAATAGGTAATACATTTTATAGATGATATGTATAACTATTTGTTTTATTATTTTTATAATAATATATAATATTTTTTTGAGTAGCTTAATTGAAAACACTTTATTTGTACATTACATTTATAATTATTTTTTAAATGTATGATTATATATATATATTGCTTTTCTTCTTTAAAAGATTAATGAATATTCTTAATATAAAATAAAGTTATTATAATAGTATATAAGCCACTACAGAATTTTTATATTAATTTTTTAAATGGAAAAAAAAAAGTTTTATATATAAAATAAAAATAGATATTTACATTAAAAAATTGATGCTTCATTTGTATAATATAAAAACTATATTAACTATTAATATTATCACATTTTGCCTATGTTTTTTAAATAATAAATGAGTGATATTTATTTTTTTCTTAAATGTATATCTCATTTTTATATTATTAATAATCATTCCATTTCTTGATTTTTATTAAGTATTAAAAGTATAACAGAATTACTTAAAATAGTTATATTAAAATAGATTTCTGCTGTTTCTATACATGCCATTTATTGAAACATTAATATATTAATGTATATTATAATATATTCTCATTTTAGTATTAAAAAAAAAGAAAAAGAGAAAAAAAAAAGAAATAAGAAAAATAAAAAGATATAAGAAAGAAATAAATTAATAGATTAATAAAGAAATAAACGAAGGAATTAAACTAAAGAAGAAAAAGATATAAATTTTTTCTTTTCTTTTGTAGATTTAAAATATTAAGATTTATTTTTCTTTTATCATTATAAAAAAATTATTACTATTTGATAATACATATCTTATCTTATTATTAACAGTGAATACATACTATATAATTAATAAAAAATAAATATAGAAATTTATGAAGTATGACTAATTAATTTTTTTTAAAGTATTTTTCATTTATTCCTAATAAATTTTAAATACCATTTTCATTCTATATTAATTCTTTATGGTTTTAATTATCTTTGTTAAACACCATTATTATTTTCATCTTGATATTATTGGTGTCGTTATTTTATTTATATCATGAAGTCATACAACTTTTATCGATTTGACTGTGAAATAATGAATGAAAGAAAAGGCTATTGCTTATTAATAAATTCTTTAAACTTTTTTAACTTTATAATGAATTTCTTTGTAATTTATTTTAATATATTATGTATAATTAAATTTAAATAGATGTTATATATTAATAATATATAAAATTTGTAATTTATTTTATAGGCAAAAGTATTTCCAGTTCTTAATTTACTAATAATTAAAGTTCTCCAATTTTAATTAAAATTTTTAATTATATTTTTTTACATTTAATATTTATATAACGAAACATATATTAAAAATACAATTCTTTATTCTTCATTATTATATTATATAATATACATTAAATTAAAAAGAAATCTTTTTATATCATTTATACACTAAGATTCATTATATTAAAATAATAGAATATATTTTAGTTTTAATAGAAAATTATATTTAATTATATATCCATAAAATATTATAAATAAAATATTATTTTTCTTTTCTTTTCTTTTTTTCTCTCTAATTTTGAAATTTTTAGTGAAAAATAAAACAATGAATATTAAATCATTATTAAAAGGAATAAGTTTATCTTTTCTTATTTCTAAAGTTTTAGCTCAAAGCAACAAAGATTGCGAAGAAATTAAAAGTTTTTTAGAAGAAAAAAATCTAGTATTTGATGAAGCTATTCTTTCATGTAATGAAGATAATACAGGAAAAGTTACAACACTGTAAATATTCGAAAAAAACATTATGATCATAAATAAAGAAAGAACTATTTTATTTAATATAAATATTCAATATTATATAACCAAAATAAAATAATAATAAAGAAAACAATAAGAAAAAATATTGATATAAATATAAATGCTAATTATTATACCTATTAAATATATTACATTTATCAAAAGACAAATTCTTGATTATGATTTATCAGATGAAATTATTCAAAAACTTTTATCCTATAAAACAATCACTAATCTGTAATAAAATAATAAAAATAATAACGATTATAAATTTTAATTATTAATGAATAATTCATTTATATTAATTATCATAATTATAATATTTTGTTTTAGATACTATGGAATTTTTAATTTAAATAGTGATAAAACTAATTATTCAGATTTCCCAATTTCAATTAATAGTTTACCAAATTTAAAAGAATTGTAATGTGTTTAAGAATTAAAAAATATTATAATTAAAGCATTTTTAAAATTATTATTTATTAAAATTTATTTCGTTTATTTAATTAAAATTTTTTTTAGAGCTTTATCTTACAAAGGAGTAAATGATTCTGATAAAGGTACTATTGCCATGGATGTTTTGAAAGTTTCCAAGGAATTAAAAAGTTTGTAAGTATATTTTAATATTTTATTTAACAATTATAAAAAATATTATAAAGTATTAAAGTAAAATATACTAAAATATAAAACTAAAATTTCATAATTAGAACTCTTGGTGGAATTGAAATTTCTCAAAATAACATTAATGAAATTTCAGCATTGACTAATCTTGAAGAATTGTAAGTAGTTATAGATATAAAATAACAACAAATGATAATAAAATAAAATAATTAATATATATATCATAATATAATAAATTAAATATAATTACAGAAATTTTGTTTATTGTTCATATTCAAATATAAATTATGACTCTTTGAAAAGTTTAAATAATCTTATAGCATTGTAATATTTACATTTACATATACATTAATATATTTAATATAGTTTAATAATATTTAAAGTTAAAATTTACTAATTAATAACATCTTTTTTTTTTTTTTTTTATTTGTGAAGAGAAATGGATGGTCATTCTAGCTACCAATTAAGTGAAATTCCTGATTTTGTTTTTACTTTATCCAAATTAAAGAATTTGTAAGTTTAATATGTATTGCATTTCTAATATGAAATTTTAGTTAATACTAATTATAAATATATTATTTAACTATAAAGAGTTATTACTGGTCATAGTATTAGTACTATCGATGAAAAATTAGCTAGTCTTCAAAATCTTGAATATCTGTGAGTAGATAATGTTTATTTTATATTTTATTGATGTTTAAGAGAAATTAACATTAAATTTTTATCGTAAATATAAAATAGTGATTTAAGTTTAAATCAAATTGATGCTGAACTTCCAGAAAAACTTAATTCATTATCTCATCTTAAGTACATGTATGCATTGTTTTCCTATCTATTTATCTATATATGCATTAGCACAAATAATATAATATATTTAATTTATTAAATAAAAAAGGAAAAAAAAATACTAATATATTATTATATTATTAATAATAATTTTTAATATTTTAGTGATTTGAAAGGAAATAAAAATATTAAAGGCAAGACTTTAATAAATGATAATCTCGAACAATGCTTATACCACAAGAGTTATTCACTTTGTCAATCTAAAGATATGAAGTGCTTCGAAGAAAATATTTCATTTGAACCATGTAATGATTCTGCTGAGCAAAAGGAAAGTATTAATGGTTTATGTGGAAATGGAAATGGTACCTGCCCACCAGGAGAATGCTGCAGTAAGTATGGTCATTGTGGTGTTACTGTAGATCACTGCAATGTTTCAAAGGGTTGTCAATCTGCATTTGGTTCTTGCATTGATGATACAATTACTACTGTTGAAACCCCAACCACTGAAACTGCTCAACCAACAAGCAATGATGGAAGATGTGGTGAAGAATATGGTAGTTGTCCAAATGGTGAATGCTGTAGTAAATATGGATGGTGTGGCTCTAGTAACAGCCATTGTTCCATTTCTGAAGGTTGTCAATCTAAATTTGGTACTTGCTCCAAAGAAATTTTAATTTCTACTAATGGTAAATGTGGTTCTACAAATGGTAAATGTCCAGGTGATGCATGCTGTAGTAAATATGGTTATTGTGGTAATAGTCAAGATTATTGTTCATTGGTAAAAGGTTGTCAACCTGAATTTGGAAGATGTTTATCCGATTTAGATACACCAGCTGTTGTTAGTGATAAATGTGGTAAAGGTTATGGTAAATGTCCTTCTGGAAAATGCTGTAGTAAATATGGTTGGTGTGGCACTGATAACAATTATTGTATGATTTCAAATGGATGTCAATCTGAATTTGGTGAATGTTTCAAAAATTCTAATACTATTCCTATAGCTGATCAAAAAATTTCAACTGATGGTAGATGTGGTGAAGAATATGGTAGATGTCCAAATAATGGTTGCTGTAGTGAGCATGGCTGGTGTGGTACTTCTGAAAAATACTGCGGTTATGGATGTCAAAACAGTTATGGTATTTGTAAATAAGAAGATCATAAAAGCTTTATTCGATATTAATGACTATTAGGATATTATCTTTATAAACTACTCTCTTTTTCTTTTTTATTTTTAATTATAAAAATTAATTTCGAAAATTTATACTTTATATATTTCCTCAAAAAGTTTTTTCTATTTCATTAATTTTTTAATAATTAGTAGATATTATATTTTACCAAAATAGTTTTGAGAACTATAATTATTTTATAATATTACATAAAAATATACTATTGAAATGTTTTATTAATATAACAATAAATGTTTTTTATTATCAATAATTAAGAACTAAATGGTGATAAATAAAATATTTATATTTTTGTATATAAAAGAAAAAAATGTGTATTAACCCATCGAAAAAATAAGATATACACAAATGTAATTATTATTATTATTGTTATTATTATTATTTATGTAGTACACTAATACACTAATACTATTATCATCATCAAATTTATCAAACATATTTTTTTTTTAATATTTTTATTTTATTTTATTTTATTATTTTATAGTTTTTCTTTCATAGGTTATTATTATTAATAAATAACAATTTATTGTTGAATATTAAGGTTTTTAAATATATAGATTTATATATTTATAATATTCATATATAATAATGAATGCTATAATTATAATTATTATAATTACAATTATTATTATTATTATTATTATTATTATTATTATTATTATTATTATTATTATTATTTTTATTTTTTTTTTTTTAATTTAGACTTTTAATTTTTACCATTATTATTATTTTTTTTAATTTACAAAAAACAATATTTCAAATTTAAATATAATAGAATAATCCTATATAATTTAAATTATCATATATTTTATATTTTTAAATATTTAATATTTAAATGTTTTAATTTTTATGAAATTAATATTTTTAGTATAAATATATATATAATTGTATTCTCTCTCTCTCTCTTTTTTTTTTTTTTTGAATATTATTATTTAACTTTAGGGAGTATTATTTAATGTTTTAAAATTTAATACATATTTAATATAGTTAGAAACACGTTTCAATCTTCTTCTATTATTGGAAGTATTGTTTGCATTATCAAAAGATGTTGAATTAGCAAAGCCTCTTTTTATATTTACTTTGTTTATTGAAGAAGAAGATCTTTTCTTAAGTAATCTTTTCCTTAGTTCGATATTTTCATCAGATTTCAAGGCTGTTAAATCTGATGGCATTATTAATGGTTCATTTGATGCTGTTAATAATTCTTGTTCTAACTGACTATTTGCAAGTCCTTTAATTGATTGAATATCTTCTTTATCTACATACATATTTAATGGTTTTTGAATGTATTTTGGTTCCAAATTGGAGAGTTGATTGTAATGTTCAGGATAGAGGTTAAGGAAAATTAAATCTATTAAAATAAATACTAAATGTTTGTTGACTATTTTATTTTGGAATATTTCTAGTATACGATTAAATCCATCGTCAATAACTCCTTTACCAAATAGATTTTTTACAGAGTCTATGAATTTTGAATATAATATAAAAATAAATAAATAAATAAATAAATAAATAAATAAATAAATAAATAAATAAATAAATAAATAAATAAATAAATAAATAAATAAATAAATAAATAAATAAATAAATAAATAAATAAATAAATAAATAAATAAATAAAATAATTGTATAAGATGTTAATATTAAATATTATATAGAAATATAAAAATATGATAGATGATATATACTTGGAATAGATTCTTTCATCATAAGTTGTGCAATCTTTCTTGAAATTTCAGTTTCTTCTTGTGTTGGTGGAGGTGATGATTCAATGAAATGACCGTTAGGCCATAAGGAAGAACTAAGTTCATTCATATAGTATGCAACTTTATTTTCACTTAATAACCATCCAACACCTCTAATTAATGATCTAATCAAAATAATTTTTTTTTATTAGAATATCAAATCAATTAATAAAATGAATAAGTAAATAAATAATAATTACAATATATATATATGTATGTATATAATAGATTATCATTATTTATTTATTTTAGTTTAACTATCTATTTATCTATTATTATTATTATTATTATTATTATTATTTGATTAATCATTTATATTGATAAATTACCTATTTATAAGTTTCCCTATATGTAAATATGAAAAAAAATCAACGATAGAGTATACTTTTTTCCAAATCCAGGTATTATTTGATGAAAATTGGAATATTAGGTTAATCACATCAAAGAATGGTTTGTACAACTGATAATCATTATAATCTTCAGAAGAAGTAGTAAATAAATAAAATGGATTTCTAACGAAATCTAATATACTATTAATTTTATTGTATGATGTTTTAACTTTATCTATCATATTATTATATATAAGTTGAATAGATTGATTAGTAAAATTCAGTTTTGAAACGATAGTAGAATAAAATGATGGTGGTGGTTCTGTTTGAATGATACATTCTGAAATTTCAGATGAATTATTAATTGTACTAATATTTGATATTGTTGAATTGTAATTTTTATGATAATTATTATTGGTATTGGTACTATTTTCTTTTGTTTTAATTTCATCATTTGTTTTTGTTTTTGATTTAGATTTTGAAGATAATGATATATGTTCTGAATAATTTGAATTTCCATTTTTATTTAATATGAATTCTTCCTCGTTAACATAATCATTTTTTATTTTAGAATTAGAATCAAAATAATTTATATATCCTTGATAATCATCATCATTATCTTCAGAAAAGTAATTTTCTTCTGCTTCTATTATTGGAGTTAATGGAAATGCTCCTGGGGTTATTGATAATCTGTTTTTTCCTTTTTCCTTTTTTATTCCTTCTTCTTCTTCTCTATCTAATTTAATCATTCTAGAAATACTATCAGAAAATTCTGATACAGATTCATAATCACTATCTTCATTGGTATTAATTTTATTATTATAACTATTTCCATCAATTTTACTATTACTATAATTATTGAAGGATATTGGGGTATTTAGACTTCCATAGCTACTACTATTATTTTTTAATGATTGACGTTTGAATGTATTTGGATGTTTATTTTCAAAACTCTTGTTAGATTCTTTATTATTATCAAAATTTGTAATTATTTCATTTGTTACATTATTATCTGATGATTTTTCTTCTGTTTCATTTGGTGTATCCTCAAGAATCTTTTTTTGAAATGAAAATAATAATATAATAATTATAATAATTATACAATAATTAATTTGTTTGTTTCTATTTTTTTTCTTTTTCTTTTTCTTTTTCTTTTTCTTTTTCTTTTTTTTCTTTCTGCTTTTTCTTTATATAATAATTGAAATTCCTACCTTAGTAATACATTCATAAATGAAATTTGGCTCAGATAATGAATCAATTGTATTTTCTAAAACAATTTTTGCCATAATTTCTCTTAAAATTAATACAGCTCCTTCAATATTTTTTTCGGCTTCGGGTATAGAATTTCTAACTAAAATTTCTATTATTCTTCTTAGGTATTCTGATTCTTTTTGTGGATTATTTAATGCAAAGTGAGGTTGAATACTATGAAATAATTCTTCAAAAGATTTACCTTCTGAATATATTGTACCATATTTTTCTTTACAATTATAAAAATCTTTAATATGTTGCTTTATTACAACAGGTAAATCTATTAATAAGAGTTGAACATAATCAATCTGTAAATTTCGAATTAATTTTAATAAATTATTATAGTCATTAAATAAAAATATTTGTTAGTTTTATTATTATTAATATATATATTATTGCTTTTTTTTTTTTTTTTTTTTTTTTTTTTTTTTTTTTTTAGTAAACTTATTTTATTTACTTTCTTTAAACGAGTTTCAAGATCTTTAATTAAATAATCAATAAGTTTTACTATTTCTTCTATGAATTCTTCATCTTTATCATCTGAAATCATAAAGAACCAACTAGCAATAAAATCATTACAAATGAGAGTGAATAAATTATTTATTTCCTTATTTAAAATATCAGAATTCGTAAATTTTGGAAAATCTTTAAATTTAATTTCAGCAGCTGGTAAACCTTCCATTTTGAAAAATAATTACTTTAAATACCGTTTTTTTTCTTGGTAATTATTATTATTATTATTATTATTATTATTATTATTATTATTATTATTATTATTATTATTTGAATATTATTGTTTTATTTTGTTGCTATTTTTTTTTTTTTAAATTTTATATAAATTATAATGTTCAACTTTGGTTTTTCATTATATATTTTTATAGGAATGCATTCATTTTTATATGTATATGATATTGTTATTTATTTATTTCAGACTTTTTGAAAGTAAAAATTAGCAGCAGCTTTTATATAAAAATTAAAAATTCATATTTTAAAATTTTATGGTTTAATTTGGACGATATACAGAAATTTTTATATAATTTCTGCAAAATTTTATATAAAATTTAATTTATTAAAAATGAATTATTTTCCATTTTTCTTTAAATATTGATTATAATTAAATAGTGTTTCATAATATATTTTATTTTTTATTATATATATATTAATATTTTGGATTAAATATATATTATTAATAGCAATAAAAAAAATCCTGACTTTTGATATTCTTAAAAGGTATACTTTTAACTTTAAGTTTCAGAACTTTTAAGTTGAATTATACATTATTATTCTTGAATTCTTGAATTACCAAAGAAATTATAAAATTTTAAAGTTTTTTTGTGAAATCCTAACATAGAAATGATTGGTTGAAAATATGTTATTAATCAAATCTTTAAAAAAAAAATTGAAGTACACTTTTTATAATTAAAAGTAATTATTAATAAGAAAGTTAAAATAATATTAAAAAACATTTATTATTTTAGAAAGGTATTAATAATGCCATATCAAAATATTTCATCATTAAAAACATTATTTCATATCAACTTTCAATATATTTGATAATAACTATATCATTAATATTATATTAATAAAAAATACACTTTTTATTGTATTATAACATTTATTAAAAGGATGACTTCTAACGTTGAGGTTAGTTGGATAAGTAATGAAAAGGAAAGAGGTTTAAAAGCCTTAAAAGATTTCGTTCCAGAAGAAGAAATTTTTATTGAAGAACCAATTGGTTAGTTTTCATATATTAATATATTCTAGAAATTTGACAAAATGAAATATAAATACTGAAAGAAAAATGATATAAATTAGTTTAAAAACATTATCATTATCAATATTAAAATGTATTAATTAATTACGTGAATTATTATAAACAGTTTCATGTCAATTCCTTTACAATAGACAATATTTCCCTGGTTGTTCCTACTGTATGGTAAAAATATAATATTATTTGATAATTTGATAGATAAGATTTATATATATTGTTATAAATAAATGAATCTAATTTTTTTTTTTTTAATTATTTATAAAAAAAAAACTTTTCTATTATTGTCATTTTATTATGTTATTATTAATTACGATTTATTTTTTTTTTTTAGAAATCTTTAGAAGAACCAGAAAATATGTTACAACGTCTTTCTGGTAATTTTTTTTTGATTAATAATCACTATAATATTTTTTTTTTTTTTTTTTTTTTTTTTTTTTTTTTTTTTTGTAAAATTCAATTTTTAGTAAAATAAAAAAAAAAAAAAACGCCTTGAAAATAAAATCAAAAATATACTAAATTCACAATATATAAACAATTATTAATATTTACAGGAAGTGCAGAAATTCCAAATCTCCCATTTATTTTTGAATATAAAGAAAAATATCCACAAGGTGATGTTTATACTAATGACAATGGACTTGAAGTTTATTGTTCAGAAGGTAATGATATTACTTTAAAATTATGAAAATAAATGAAAAAATATTATATTTATATAATTATAAAATTGATTTAAAAAATAGAATGTAAAGAAAAGGCATACAAGGAATTCCAAAATCTTTTAGATGTTGATGGTCGTGACCCAGAACATCCATTATTAAAGTAAAGAAACATTTTTTATTTATTTATTTATTAAATTAATATAAGAGAATTATAGATAAGAAATAAGAAATAAGAAATTAATAATTATTATTTTGAATATTATGAAAAAATATAGATTAGAAGAATTATGGAAGTCCTTCCATTATCCACCAGAATCAGCCACTCCAATTTTAATTGCTAGAATTATTGCTATAATTAGAAATAAACTTGATGAAGGTGTTTCAGCTGAAGAAGCTATGGCACCATTTCTTTCATTTAAAAATGATAAGAAAAATCAAGAAATTGGTATTATTCAAAAATTCTTAGATGAAAAATTCGAAACTAGGTTTGTATAAAAATTTGATATAAATAATAATAACAATGAAAATAATAACCAAACAAATAAAAAAAAATAACTAAACATTCTAAAACATTATTTTCATTAATTTTATTTATGTTATTTAAGAATTAAAGATGTTCATCAATTAATTGTTGATGCTTTATATGACCCAAGAATTCCAGAATTATTCACTATGTCATCTTTCCAAACTTTATTATGTACAATTTGCTTAAATGCTCAAGTATGCTTTAATAAGAAATAAATAAATAAGTATAATATAATGAAATATATATATTTACATTTTCTGTATTTTTTTTTTTTTTTGCATTTTAATAAAATTGAATATATAAGGGTATCGGAACAAGCAAGTATGTTAAAAAAACATTATTATTATTGTGATTTGTTAGATAATTAATAATATTAACATTATATTTTTATTAATAGCTTCGAAAATTATAGCAGATTCATTAGAGATTTACCAGATTCATCTGTAAAGGAAAATGCTTTAGATTACTTAGATCAATTTGAAGAAGGTATTGAAGAAGAATCAGGAATGTTTACCCATTTAGAAGGTTCTGGTTTATATGCTTTACATAAGCACATTAATCATTCATGTGAACCAAATGCTCAAATCCGTTTCCCATTTAATAATAATAAGGTTCAAGGTAAATACGGATTTTTGTATTATTTAATTCTTAATCTCTAATAATATATATATTGATTATTTTTTTTATATGTTAAATAATGTATATACAAATTGACAATAGTTGTTGCTTTAAAGCCAATTAAGAAGGGTGAAGAAATTACCATTTCATACATTGACTTAAGCGATGATTGTGATTGCGAAGAATGCGAAGAATGTGATGGATGTGAAGGTTGCGATGGATGTTGTCAAGGATGTGAAGCCGGATGCTCATCCTCTAATGCATATGAAGAAGCTGGATGTTCTTCCAGTAATAACAATGAAGAAGAAGAAGAAGAAGGTGAAGAAATTCCAGGGGAAGATCGTCGTTCTTACTTAAGAGAATATTATTTATTTGAATGTCATTGCACTAAATGTCAAAGAGAAATTGAAGAATACAACAAAACCCATTAAGTAGTTAAAATTATCAACTGATAATTTATAATAGAAGCTATTTGTCTATATCCATACCTTTTTTTTTATATATAATATAGAAATTAAATAATATTAATAATATATTTGTAAAACGCAATGTAAAAAAAATACACAAAAACAAAAATAGGAAAAAAAAAAGATATCAATAATAAAATCACTAATATATTATTAGAATATTAAGAATAAATAATAATAATATTTGAAATATATATATATACAATTTATTAAAACATAAGTTAAATTACATAAACATAGAATAATGAATCATTATATCATTATATCATTATATAATATTATTTAATAATATATATTAAATAAATAAATAAATAAATAAATAAGTAAATAAATAAATAAATAGATAAATAAATAAATAAATAAAATGATTAAGAAATAAATCACTTTATGAATTGTTATTAATAAATATGTAGTAAAATATATAATTAAGAAATAAGTTAATAAGGTATATGTTATATTTTAAATTTTAAATTTCTTGATAGTAGATGATAAAAAAAAAAAAAAAAAGAGGTATATTTTTTATCATTAAAGTCTGAATTTTTAAAATAATTCATCTTGTATATTTGAAGGCTGACTTAAAAACAGATTATTATCTATGAATGGAAAGGAATTATTCTCGAAAGAATAATTAGAGTCAAAAGATTTAGTGGAATCATTTTCTTGATTGTATTGATTTTCATTTATATTATTTTCTTTATTATCATTGTCTTCTTTTGACTTGATATTTATATTATTTTCTTGTTTACTTTTTGAGTTTTCGTTTAATATTTTATTTTTATTTATATCATTTATTGATATATCCTTCATTTGCTTTTCATTGGAATCCATGCCTTTCTGTTTATTATTTATAATACTATCTGATGAATCATTATTGCCTTTATTTTTTGATTTGTCATTTAATGAAACGCTACTATTCTTTGATAAATTATTTTCATTTAAACTGTTATGGAATGTATTATTTTTTTCTAATTCAGAATTCTCCTTTAAATTCTTGTTAATTATACTTTCATTTTTTTCATATTTATTTATATTGTTTTTTTGATCTTCTCCAAATATTTTAGAAACGTTATATTGATTTTTATTTCCAATAATTTTTGGATGGAATATTGTACCATCGTCATCATCATCATCACTAAATACTATACTGTTTTCAATCAAATCAGATAAATCATTAAAATGACTTTTACTGTTATCATTATTTTCGAAAATATTTTCAGTTTTATTTTTTAATTTGGCTTTTTTTATGATATTTGGAATAATACTCAGTGAATGTTCATGACCAGTAATCTTATTTTCATTATTATTATAGTCACTGCCATTGGTGTTATTTTCATTAGTAATATTTGTATAATTATCACCATGTTTTTCTAATATTTCATAATTATTTGTTATAGGTTGACTGGCCAAATTTTCAAAATTGAAATCATCAAAATCCTTTTCAATTTTGTTGTTTATACCAAAGGAGTGATCATTTTTTTCTTTTTTATCATGTGCAGCATTTTTTATATCTTGATTTGACTGAAACATGGCTGTAGGTTTATTAATTTTAAAGGAAATTTCTGTTAATGGTATATAAAAGGTTTCATTATTTGAATTATTGTTTTTATTATTTTCATTAAGCTTATGCGTTGGCAAATTATTATATACATTCATATCTTGGCTACATAATGGAAAACTATTAGTATCACTATTTTCTATATCATCATTAATGTCTTCCTCTAATATTTTATTATATCCAAAATTTATAAAATTTGAATCTTCACAATTATTCTTATCATTTTTGTTGTGATTTTTATTAATAATATTATGAATATTATTGCTTTCTTTACTTTTTTCATTATTATTTCTGTCTTTATTTTTCTCATTAGAAAGAATATTAGATTCCCTTATATCATTACTTTTATTATTAGACTGAGTATTATATTTTACATGATCTAAAATTTTCTTGGAATCATTATTTTCGTCAACTGTATATTTCTCCTTTGAATTTATTGAATCAATGAAATCAGATTTATTATTCTTATCATTATTATTAGTATTTATAAGTTTTTCTTTTATTTTATTTGTGGTTTTATGACTATTATTTTCAATTTCGTTATCGTCATCAAAATCAGTGTTTGAGTCATTACTTAATTCATTTAAGATGGAATTAACCTTTCGTTTTTTCCTATCATTTTCATTGTAAAAATCATCTAATAATGATTTTTAAATATATATATATAAATTATTTAGAATATATTTAGAATTAATATATATAAATATTAGTTTATATAATAGACATTATTGATTATATACCATCACTAAAATGACTAAATGCGGATAATACTCTTTTTTTTCTTTTTTCAAAGGATAAATTAACATCTTGATTATCACTTTCTTTTAATATATTAATATTATATTGATACAACATATTAATATTAAGCTATTAATTAATAAACTAACTTTTATTACTAATAATACCATTATTATTATTATTTATTTCTCTAGTAGTTTCATATATTTTCTTTAATTTATCATCATCGTTATTATTTCCATTTTTTATGTGGATGGCTTCCTTTCTATTTTTAATTCGTGGTTCAAGTATTCTCATCCACCTATTTCTCCATGATTGCCAGGTATGTTGAGGATACTAATTAAAATCAATAATTTATAATTATAGTTAATAAATTTTAATTTTAATTTATTTTATAACTAATATTCAGATATTTATTTACTTCTCTCTCCATATTTTTATATAACGTTTTTCCTGATGTTGGTAAATTACTATTATTCACATAAGAAATCAATATTTCATCATCTTTCTTTGTATAAGGTATTCTAAAAAAAAAAAAAAAAAAAAAAAAAAAAAATTAATTTTTTAATAAAATATCATTTTTTTATTGAAGGTTTTATTCGTAATTTAATATTCTTGAATGAAATTTCATTTATGATTACCTTTGTGCACTTTTAGAACCCTTTACATATTTTATGCTATTAAGAATTGTATCAATCGATTTACTTGACGAAGCTGGTTGAGATTTATTATCACTACATTTAATCTCATATTTTTTTTTATCCTGCATTTTTTCCCAGAAAAAACTATCAATAACAAATTTCAATGAATAACTGTTTGGTGATGATGTGTGTTTTTCTGGATCGTATAGTTTCATATCTGCATTATCATCACTATCCGTTACTTCACCACCACATTGCTTTAAATGTGATGTGTGTATTTTATATTAGACATTAATTTTAATGATTAAAAACCTTTTGAGTATAAAGAATATATATATTTACTAAAGTAAATGAACATAAAACTATACCATAATTCTTTGTTCGAATTGTGAACGTCTTGGGCTCTTTATATCATTTGATATTTTAAATTTAATTGGTTTTCCATTTTTTATGAATAATTTAGAAATATTAATCATATTATATAATTAGAAGGAAAACTATTTTTCAAATTTTATATTTATATATAAATATGAAATTTTAATTTATTTATTATTATTTTTTTAATTGAATTTTATTTAAGATTTATGCTTATGCATAGAAGCTATTTTTCATATATTTTATTTTTTATTTTTAAAAGTTTTTTTCTTTTAATAGTTTAGTTATGTAATAATAAATAATTTAAAAAAAAAAAAAGTTGCACAAAATTTTATTTAAGGAATAAAATATTCATAATAATTTAAAATTAAAATTTAATTTATAGCAATAATAAAAAAAAAAAGGAAATAAAAATAATCGAAAAATTTAAATACAAAGGTAAAAAGAATTTTGATTTATTATGCTTTGATAATTTATTGTGTTTTATAAAAGTATTTATAGATCATTAAAATATTTCCACATAAAATGTGACCATTAAAAAATTGATATACCAGGAAATTTAACTTTGATATTATTTGCTTTTCATTCAAATAACAGTCCGAATTATTGATGTATTGTTGATATTCTTCACATACACTTGTATATATATATTATTAAATAAGCAAATTTAATTTTATTATTATAGTTATAATAATTATATTCAATATATTAATTATTTTATACTTACTTAAAAATTATATCCATCCAAAAACTATGAATAAAATCATATCGTTGATATGCATCTATAAATAAATCTTGAAATATAACATTATTACGAAGCATATCTTTAATTTTTGATTCTTTTTGATGTTTGATTTCTTTTATTCTAATATCATTAAAAATTGACTCTATGTCTGATTTTAAACCATTCTTCTATGTATATATAATAATGAATAAAAAATATAATCATTAAGTATTAAACAATATATATATAGATATATAGAATTTCTTATTTTTAATACTTTACCTTACAATAAATCCATTTTAGTATCTATAAGATTTTTTAAATAAAATTAAAAAAAAATTAATTTTGAATTTCAAACAAGAATCAAATATTATTTAATAATTTATATTATTGTTTACCTTTATATGTTCTTTTGTTGGATTTTCAATATATTTTTTTATATTTTTTGGACTTGTAATTCTTAGGGAATTTTCATAAAAGTTTCTTTTACAATAACCACTAAATTTTTCCCCTTCTTTTTTAATTAATTCTAAAACATATTTGATTCTTTAATATAAGGACATACGTTGGTATCAATATTTAGTGAAATTATTAATCATTAAAATAAATGCGTTAATATGTATTTTTAATTATTATTATAAAATACCTTTGATTTTTTATAGATTCTAATTTTAATATTGAATCTAATGTTTTATTTAACTCTTCTTCTTCAAATTCATTTAAAATAAGATATTCATGAAAGCATTCAAAATGTGATTTATTTATATTATCATTAGTTATAAATGATAGTTGAGAATAGGGATATTGCATATAGCTAGATAGTGTTATATATTCTTGGCAATGATTATAATCATTCATACAAAAAATAAAATAGTTTTTTTCACAAATATAATTTTCATTGTCAAGCTTCCCTAAATAACTATCATAATTCCCAATATAATTATTATAAATTTCTAAGCATTCATCCGACATATCATCAATGTTAAAATTAGGAAGAAGTCTTTGTAATATATCATTCAACAATTCAATTTTATATAACATATAACCCAATATATGAAAATGCTTTTTATCAAATTCAGTATATTCATTTGAAACTTATTAAAGAAAAAGAAATAAATTAGTATAAATTTTTTTCTATTAATTTTCTTTATTAACTATTTAAATATATATAAAAAATCAAGTATTACTTGATGTAGTAAATATATAATCTTTATATGCTTTTTTTGAAACTTCTGTTTGTAATGAATCATATCCAATAAAATTTTCTCCAAACCAGAATTTTAATTCATTATTTAATTTCTTTTCTTCAGAAATAATCTTATATCTAATTTGCAAGTCATTAATGGCAGCATCCTATTTAATAGTATTTTTTTTTTTTTTTGTTTAAAGAAAAAAATAATTAATAATTAATACAAGAAAAAAAAAAAAGTATTATTAAATTTGATTATATAATATATTTAATTTTTTTTTATACCAAACAAATAGAAGAATGATTAACACAATTGCTTTTTTTATCATAAATATAGTCGTAATAAATTTCTTTTAATTCCTTGTCACCATTTTCATTCATTATATTATTATAAATTTCATTTTTTATTTTAATGGGTAGTTTATCAATTTTTTCATTAATATAATTTTGGTAAACAAGTGAATTTAACTTTGGTAATTTTTCTTTTTTATATACATCTAATCATAATAATAATAATAAAAAATAAAAAAAATAATTATTAAATATATATATATATATTGAAAATTATATGTAAATAAAGAGTATATTACAATATTTTAAACAATTTATATAATCTTCTCCCATATTTTTTGCTTCTACAATCAAAAATGGAATGTCATCAAATCTATTTTTATTATCTTTTAAAAATTTCTTTTTGGCATCATTTCGAAATTTTTCATAATTAGTTGCATTACATTTTTTATAGAATTTCTTTTCAATTAAGAAATTAATATTTTTATTCCAAGAAACTCTAAAAATAATTAAACCAATACAATTTATTATTATTATAATTTTTATTATTTTTTTTCAAAATTTTTTCATATATATATATTTATGTAAATACCTTATGGATTCATTAATCTTTTCTTCAGTTTCTTTAATTTTGACAATGTTATGAATGGATTCATCAATGTATTGATGAATTTCATTTTTTGATAGTAAATAAGATATTTTTTGAAATTCCATGATCCAAAAATGAAATAGAAAGCAATTCTGACATTCTTCAAAAGAAATATGATAGGTGTATTTTAAGGTTCGAAATATTGTGTTCCATATTTCTGTATTTTGATAATGAATTTTTACCATTTTAAGAATATCAATTAATTTTAAGTATTGATAATCCTCAAAAAGATTCAGATAACTATTTCTAATTTCATATTCAATAGCGTTTTCATCTGATAAGCACATAAATTCCATAGGATGTGTATGAGGACAATAACAAATGGAATTAGTACCTTTGGTTAAATAAAATTGAATACAAGAGTAGAGCTTATATGGAAGATTGGTTAAGTCGAATTTTTGTTGAAGATTAGGAATATTAGATTGAATAAGTTTATTTAATTCATATTCTCTTCTTCTTTTAGTTTCATCATTTGTTTTTTTTAAATTTTTAGTTATTTGAATTAATTTATTTTTATAGTCATTAATACTTCTTTCAAAATTTTCTTTTTTATATGTATTGTTATGCTTTTCATTAATTAACAAATCAACCTGAGGTTTAAAATAAAATCTACAATGATGAGAATTTTTAAATATAAATGTTAAAAAGAAATTTAGTAAATAAATAAAAAAATAAATATTATAGCTTACTCTAATATAATATATTTTTTAATGTTTTCCACTTTATCATTTTTAAGTCTGAATCCATAATATTTATTTTTATATTTTTTATCATTATCTAAATTATAATTAATACTACATAACCATGGCTAATTTTAAATAATTTTAAAAAAAAATCAATATATATATTAAAATTATTTTATATTTTTTTTATTATTTTTATTTTAAATAAAAAGAGTATAAATTATAAATATATTATTTGGTATATTACTGTAAGTCTTTTAATATCATTTGATTTTAACAAATAATCCTCTTTCAAAACCTTTATTAAATTAATATTAAAAGAAAAAATTTAATATATATATATAATTTTTATGAAATTGCTATTATAATTTATAACTACCTTTCTAGATATTATATTTTTAAAAGCACAAAATGAACATAGACGAATGGTCCAAACTTTTATACCAGTTAAAGGATATGGAAATACTTTTTTACATAATCCACAAAAATTCATCCTATAATAATAATAATATGTATAAATAAACTATTATAAAAATAAATAAATTACTTCCTTTTTAAACATTTATAGATATATAATTTTATAAAAAATTATTTAATACTATTATACCTGTGTCTTTTAATATATATATATTTAATAAATATTTAAAAATTTATAAAAATTATTATTAGTAAAAAAAATTATAAAAAAAATTATATTAAATATTATATTATTTATATGATAGATACTCTGCAATTCATATACGAAAGTTTATGGAAATTAGTGATATCAAAGCTTAATATATTTTTTTGTCGTTCTGGTAAATTAAAAATTACTAAATGAGGTTGTACACGATCTATAGTTGTTATTAATGAATTATCATAGTTTTCCAAATCGTTTAAAAGAACATCTCTATTTATATCGATAATAAGACGATCATATTCATGATCATCAAATTCTTCAAAATTATCAATAAGAAATGGATCTGTAATAAGAGGTGTTGTTGGTCTATCTTCTTCTAGTGTAGCAACTTGTTGATCATCATTTTGTAATCTAGGTTGATGAGAGGATGTGCTATGAATATCATTAAGCATTTTAAATATATGATTAAAATTTGGAATTTCGTTAACGTGAATTAACTCTCTATCTTCATAATTTAAACGATCAATAATAGTTTCATAAAGATGGATCCATATTAACTTTTCATGAGTTAGAAAATTATAGAACCATTTATTAACTTGAAACAACTGAAAAATATCTTTTTCTTTAAAATTTATTATTATATATTAATTAAAAATAAAATAGTTTAGAGAATTATTTTAACTATTTATTAATATTATAAAATTTTCATTACCATTTAAATAGTTAAATATTTGAACTAAGATTTCATTAGGTAAAATAAAAATTTGAGACTTAAAATTTATTGTAGTAATGGAACTGTTATTTTGTGTTTTTTGAGGAATAGTAGGATAAAAAGAAGGGAAAGTTAATTTTTTAATATTGTATAATGAATTTTTATGATTTTTTGTTATTTTAAATGGAATGTGATTTCTTCGTATTCTTTTTGGAGGGTGAATGATTTGATTTAAATCCATGTTAATTTTTTTTTTTTTTTTTATTACAATAATTTACTATATGTGTTATATGTGTGATATTCTTTATATTATTTTTTGATATATTTATTATTTTATTATAATAATACTGAAATTTTAAATAACAAGAAAAATGAAAAATAAAAGAGAAAATAGTTTTATTTTATACTTTTTCTTTCAAGATAATTACTTTTTTTTTATTTTGTTAAATTTTTTAAAATTGGAATAAAATTTATAATTTATTGGATAAATTTATTCGAAAGGTAGTACAATAATTTATAGAAAAAAAGCATAAAAAATTTTAAATTAATTTCAATTATATATTCATTATATTTCAATTTTTTTGATTTTATCATTATATTTAATTATTTTTAATTATTATAAATATTTTGAATTATATATTATTTTCTTAAAAAAAAAAAAATTATTTTTATATTTTTTTTTATTTTTTTTTTTTAATATTTATTTTTAAAAAAAAGCTTATACAAAATACAGTTATTCAAAAATAAAAAAAAAAGGAAACCCAATTATTAGTATTAAACATGAATTAATATTGAAAAAAAATAAAAATAAAAATAAAACAAATATATAAGTATAAAAAAAAAATTATTAATATATATATTAATAATTATAATTTATAAATATTTTTGTTTTTGTTCTGATTTTGATTTCCCTTTTTATATATATATATTGTAATAATTTAAAAAATAAAAAAAGATAGATTATAATTAATTAAATCTAGTTATGGTAATGAGTAATGAGTATATTCAAATTATTCTTTCTCTTCATTAATTTCTTCAATTTTATCAGCATTTAAATCTTCATTAAGTTCTTCTTCAACTATCTCAGATGAGACAGTTGGTGTAGATTCTGAAGTAGTTGTCTTTAATACTGTAATTGTCTTAGTAGTGGTTCTAGTTGACTTTGTTGTAGTTCTTGTTAGAGTTCTAGTAAATCTAGTTCTTGAAGTTGATTTTGTTGTTGTAATAGAATTTGATTCTTCCATTTCAGTAGATTCTGATGAAGTTGGTTTTTTTGCAAAATTTATGGATTTAATAGTTTTAGTTGGTAAATGCTTTCTAGTAGATGAAGTTATTTCTTTTTCTTCCTTTGATTCAATATTACTTGTTGGCATAACTGATTCAGTTTTACTAGAAATAGTCTTTGTAACAGATGATGTTTTATGAGAATAGGAGGATGTAGTTCTGATTGGTAAATCCCTTGAAATTGAAGTAGTTGATTTATCAAATAATTCATCATTTTCTTCACCAATTTTGGAGGTAATTCCCTTAGTAGAACGTAATGGTTTATCTTGTAAACTATTAGATTTATGAGATGTTGGTTTCGTTATTTCTGTTGGTAAAGATTCAGATCTAGTAGTAGTAGATACTTCAACAGACTGATCTGATTCAATAGTTTTAATATGTAAGGATTTGGAGGTTGGTTTAGCAATGTTTGTTTCAATGGATTGATTTGGTTCAACAGTTTTAGTTGGTAAAGATTTAGAAGTTGTTGTAATAATAGTTGTTTCAATGGATTGATCTGGTTCAATAGTTTCTACTGATAATGATTTAGAGGATGGTGTAATTACGGTTGTTTCAACAGATTGATCTGGTTCAACAGTTTTAGTTGGTAAAGACTTGGAAGTTGTTGTAATAATAGTTGTTTCAACAGATTGAACTGGTTCAATAGTTTCTATTGATAATGATTTAGAGGATGGTGTAATTACGATTGTTTCAACAGATTGATCTGATTCAACAGTTTTAGCTGGTAAAGACTTAGAAGTTGTAATAATAGTTGTTTCAACAGATTGAACTGGTTCAATAGTTTCTACTGATAATGATTTAGAGGATGGTGTAATTACTGTTGTTTCAACAGATTGATCTGATTCAACAGTTTTAGCTGGTAAAGACTTGGATGTTGTTGTAATAATAGTTGTTTCAATAGATTGATCTGGTTCAATAGTTTCTACTGATAATGATTTAGAGGATGGTGTAATTACGGTTGTTTCAACAGATTGATCTGGTTCAATAGTTTCAATTGGTGAAGAAGTAATTGAAGGAGAATCGACCGAATGATCAGTTTCAACTGGTTCATGATTTTCATGTGGTAAAGACTTAGTGGAAGATTTAGTATCAATACTTTTTGGTGGTAACTTTGTAGTAATATTTTCATTAAGATTAATTACACTATCATTATTATCAATATTATCCATAATATTTTCAGTATTAAGTTTATTTTCATTATCAATACTATCCATAATATTTTCAGTATTAAGTTTATTTTCATTATCAATACTTTCTATGTCAAATTCAGAATTCTTATTTTCATTTATTTCAACAGTTTCAAAACTAGCATCAATTCCTAATTCATCAGAAACATTATTTCCATTCATTCCCTCAGCTTCAATTCCAGCTTCATCACCTAATTCATTTTCCTTCATTTCTCCTGTTTCAATTTCTGCTTCAGCACCTGCGCCTAATTCATTTTCCTTCATTTCTCCTGTTTCAATTTCTGCTTCAGCACCTGCGCCTAATTCATTTTCCTTCATTTCTCCTGTTTCAATTTCTGCTTCAGCACCTGCACCTAATTCATTTTCCTTCATTTCTCCTGTTTCTATTTCTGCTTCAGCTCCTAATTTATCAGAAATATTATCTTCATTCATTTCTCTTTCAGTTTTTATTTCAGTTTCAATAGATGGTTCAATATTAGGAATGGTCTTGGTGGTACTAAATGGAATAGTACTTGTAATAGTTGGTTCGGAATCGTCAATACCAAATGATGTAGTAGTAGCAATAGATGTGATAGTTGTAGTTATAGATGATGTCATTTTTGATCTATTTTTCCAAAAACCAGTATTCCATCCATCAATTCCATCAAATCCATTAAATCCATCGAATTTTTCATGACCATTTTTAGATAATGAACTAGAAATTGTAGTTGTTGTAGTTGTTGCTATTGTAGTAGTAGTATAAAAAGTTGTTGTTGTTGTTGTTGTAGTTGTTGTTGAAGATACCAATAAATCAACATTATTATGCTTTTGAGCAATTAAGTTATTAATTAAAGCATCACCCATAACAACCATTTCTGGAGAATTAACTTCATCAACTACTTCAATAACAGGTGCAACCTTAACATATGAATTATCCTCATCATCTTCATCATCATATTCATCCTCTTCATCATATTCATCATATTCTTCTTCTCTATTATTACTATTATTATTTCCATTATTATTATTTCTGTTATTATTATTATTATTGTTATTATTACTATTATTATTAATGCTATGATGGTTATTTGAACTAATATTGTTATTACTGTGACCACTACTATTACGGTTACGGTTGTTAGAGGATTTGTTGGACTTGGACTTTGAATCATCAACATAATCTTCAAGAACATCATAATCAATATCTTCTTCTTCTTCTTCTTCGTCATCATTGTTATAATTGTCATTTCCAATTGTTTGTGAATTATTATTTTGGTTACCCATTGTATTATTGTCATTAGTATTAATATTGCTATTAACATCTCCGAGATTTTCATTAATAACTACGTTAAGATCTCCATCATCTTCATCATCAATACCCTCAGTTCTTTTTAATTCTTCAATAATATTTTCATATTTAGTAATTTCTTCATTGGTACAGGTAGTAGTGGTTAAATTACAAATGGATTGAGGAGAAGTACAAATTTGAGTTCCACTAGCAGAGCAAGCTAAAAGATTAACATTATTAGTTAAATAACCACTTAATAATGGATTATTATCTAATTTTAAAGTTTTTAACTTTGTTAAAGTATTAATATAATCTGGTAATACACCGGATATTTCGTTATCATTCAAAACTAAATTTTCAAGTTCTTTTAATCTTTTTACGGTTTTTGGAATGTTTCCTGTAATTTTGTTATTAGAAAGATTTATATAAATTAAATCTTTTAATGAACCAATATAATCTGGAAGGTAACCATATAATTCATTATCATTTAATTCAAGCCATATGAGAGTTGGAGAAAGAGCAGAAATAATTTCATTAGCTAAGCATGATAATTTATTTTTGGATAAAATAAGGTATCTTAAATTCTTTAATTTGGATAAATCTGGTACAACACCTTCAAGGAAATTTTTATTTAAAGATAATGTATCAAGATTTGTTAAATCACTAATTTCAGATGGAATTTGACCACTTAATTGGTTATCATCTAAAGATAAATTCTTTAATTTATAAAGAGTACCAATACTACTTGGAATAAAACCGGTTAAGCCATTATCGTTTAATAATAAATTTTCTAATTTAGTTAAGTAACCAATACTTTCGGGAATAGTACCAGAAAGAGAATTAAAAGCAAAATCTAAAGTACTAAGATTTACTAAAGATCCAATATCAGCTGGTATTTCACCAGAGATTTGATTGTTTTCAATATTTAAATACTTTAGGGCAGTAAGATAAGTAATGGTATTTGGAAGAATACCAATAATATTTCTGTCACTTAAATTAATTTTAGTAATACGTAAAACATCATCAACAGTAGAACAGAAAATAGTTTCGTCATTACAACATTTCATAGATTCATTTTTCCATGGAGCACTTAAATTTAAACTACTATATATACTTTTTAAAATATCACAATCATTTGAGAAAGTTGATGGAATATCATTAGTAATTGGTGATGATGATGGTGGTGATGGTGGTGATGGTGCAATAGTTGATGTGGTACAAATAGGTAAATTAGTTTGACAAAAATCAGCACCATATTGTGGATCCATACATAATTGAGTATTAGAATAATCACAAGAAGTAACTTTACTCACTTCTGGAATGGTACCATATAAGCCTTGATTACCAGATAAATATAAACTTGTTAAATTACTTAAATCATCAAGGGAACTTGGGACAGTACCTGTAAGTTCATTTGATCTTAAGTTTAGATAAGTTAACTTGAGTAAATTACCAATTTCTTTTGGAATTGAACCAGATAAATTATTATAACCAATAATAAGTTGTCTTAAATTAGTCATACTACCAATAGCAGCTGGAATTTCTCCTGTAAGAAAGTTACTACTTAAATTACTATTTTTATAATATATATATAAATGGTTAATATATATAATATAATAAGAGTAAAAAAATTATACATATTTTTAGACAAAGAAAAAAATACGCTTCTTGAGATAAATAAACATGATTCTTACAGTTTTTTTAATTTTTTCATATTTTTAATACTTGTAGAAATAGTACCGGTAAAACCATTAGAATTTAAATAACTAATGATGAAAAAAAAAAATTAAATTTATTACTAATTTATATATATATATATATATATACTATTATTAATTTAAGAACTATACCAATAATATAATTTAGAGAGATTATATAACTCTTCTGGAAGGTCACCAGAAAAGTGGTTATTATTTAAAATCCTAAAAAATATACATATATATATTAATTATACTTTTATTTCAAATATTGAATTTTAATTTATTTATAGAAAAAAAAATATTTACAAAGATTCTAAGTTAGAAAATTTTCCAATACCATAGGTTAAACTACCTTCGAATTCATTGTTAGATAAGTCCCTATGGATTATAAATTAATATAAAAAAAATAGTTAATTTATCTTTAATATTTGTAATAATAATAGGAATGTATAAATTACATAATATTTGTAATAATAATATAAATAACACAACTTACAATGTGTTAAGATAGTATAAACTGTATAAACTATCTGGAAGAAAACCTGAAAGTTGATTGTTACTTAATTCTCTATTTTAAAAAATTTTAAATAAAAATGATAATAATTAATTTTAAATTCTATAACTATGGATTTGAAAATAATTCAATAATTATATATTTCATACAAATCAATCAAATTGGTAAGAGCACCAACTGCATTTGAAATACCACCAGTTAATTCATTATTACCTAAATTTCTGTTTTTAATTTCAAATAATTGTTAATTATTAATATATTTCTTATACCAGCTCTTTACTTTCATATAAAACTTACAAAGTTTCAAGGTTTCTTAATGAATAAATACTTTCAGGAATGATACCATTAAGTTTATTATTACTGAGATTTCTATATTATTTTATTTATTTTTATTGATTATCATTAATTATATGTATATATGTATTTATAATATTTATGTTTTTTTTCTTCTTAAAAATTCTTTATATATTAATACATACAAAATCTTCAAGTTTGATAATTGACCAATAGTACTTGGAATTTCACCAGTAATTTTATTGTTTCCCATATCACTAAAATAGTATTATTTAATTGTTAAATGTATTATTAAGTGGTATCGATTATTTTATTATTACTATTTTAATTAATGAACAAAAATATTTACAGCTCTCGAAGCATTGAAAGGGAACCAATACTTTCATGAATGGTACCTTCAGCTGTTGTAGTTTTAAATTGTCTTTATAATTTAGAATTTTATAATTAGCAAATAATTTAAATTTCATATTTCTTTTATTATTATTATTATTTTTAAAGATATTTTTATCATAAATTTTATTATTCTGAAATACTTTATTTAAAAGTATTGTTATTGTATATCTTCTCTAAAAAAAAAAATAAAAATAATATATATTTAATAATTACAATTTAATAACATTGGTTTGTTCTTTATTACAATCAACCAAAAGGTTTTTACAACAATTCATTGAATTGTCTTCCCAATTAGCATCAAAACCTTTGTTGAAGTTTTGAAAAATTAATTTTACATAGTCACAATCAGTTTCTGCCAAACATTTTTGAATTATAGTTGTATATACAATGAATAAAGAAATAATATAGACTTTATTGAACATTTTACAATTGTATTATTTGTTTATATATATAATTTTTTTTGTCTTTTTGTTTTTATTTTTTTTTTAAAATGAAAAAAGAAAAATATTATACAAAAGTTATATCTTTATCTATATTGGTTGAAAAGCTAGTTATAGATAACAGATATTTTTTATATAAAAAAGTTATTTGAATTTAATATATTTATTATATTGAATGTCTTTTTTTTTTTAACTTTTTTATGTATTTTTCTTACGTATAGAAAGAAATATATTGTCTATTATATATATAAATATGTATATTTGAATTTTACAAAATAAGGTATTAAATTAATAATTTAAAAAAAGATAGTATATATATACAAAGAAAGAAAAAATTAAAATTTTATAATTAATTCATTCCAAAAGTATTATTAATATTATAATACAAGAATTAAATTAAAAATAAGAAAAAAAAATAATTAAAATATAATTATTTATATTTCTTATTAGGATAAAATATATATTTTATAAAAATGAAGTAATTAAAAAATTCTAAGATCTTTACACACAATAGTATAAATAAAAAAAAAAAAAAAAAAAAAAAGGAATAAAAAAAAAACTTTTCTTTTTTAATATTAATTTTTATTTAATTTAATAATAATTTAATTAAAATGTAATTTTATTTATTAAATATTTTAATATTTTTAATATTCTTATTAATTAGATGTCATTTAGGCCCTATTTAATTTTTTTCTATTTTCATCATGGTCGATGGCGATAATTGAGGATAAATAATAATAATAAATAAAAAAAATTTTTTTTTTTATTTCTTTTTTTTTTTATTCATTATAAAATGTGTTATTTAATTTAAAATAATATGTTTATTGTGTATATTAGAATAAATAATAAATTAAATAGAAATGGCACTATTTACCTAATAATATAAAAATCTTATTTCCTATTAAATTTAGTGTTACACAAATCATAATTGAATTAATAAATTAATTTAAAACTATTTATAAAGTTTATATTTAATGATATTAATAATTGAATTATTTTCTTAATTACATATTATTTAAATTATATATATTAATTTTAATATATAGTTTACCAATAAACTAAAAATTTAAAAGTTTTTATTTATTTATATTTTAATAATAATTATCATCATTCATTCTTTTTTAATAATAATACTAAATAGAGAATTTAAAAAAATCACTTAAATTAATTTATAGAGTTAAATTACCGTTAACGAAATTAAAAGGAAATCTAAGGGAAAATAAATCTTTTTACCGTATATAAATATAATTAGTATACATTAAAAAAGCTTATTTGATTTCTTCTTTATTTATTACAAAAAATCATATCAAACAAAATAGAATATTAGAATAATACTATTTTTTATACTATAGATTATAGCTTTTCTTAAAGATTGAATCTTTTTTTAAATCATTTTGACTGCCGTTTTTTATATTAAAAATGTATCTATTTTAATATGGAATGTTTTTATCCAATAAAACTAAAGATACTGTAATACAATTAATTAAAATTATACTTTAAATTTTGATTTTAAATTTTATATTAATTAAACTCTAGACTTGATTTATTTATATTATTTAATTTATATAAGAAATAAAAAAAATAAAAATCAATTTTTTTATTTCAAAAACATATTTTTATAGTATGTTATTATATAGGATAAATTAAAATAGATTATAATCATTTTTTATTTATATTATAAATAAAAAAAAGGCATTATACAATAAATATATTTTTTTTAATTATAACTCTATTATAGGATATAAAATTATTTATAAATTTAAATTTAATAAATTTAAATATCACTTTTACCTTTATTTTTTATAAGAAGAGGGTTTTTTTTTTTTTTTGTCTATCCGAAAACGTATATACTTTGAAATTAAGTTTTATTTTATATGACATTAGTTTTTTTTTTTTTTTTTTATTTAGGTTTATAAAAGAAACCAAACTACGGTCACTTTTTTCTATATATATATATATAATTTTGTTTTAAAAAAAACGTATATTACATTATAATTAATTTAAATTAAAACGGCAACTAAATAATTAAAATTTTTTTTAATTATATACTTTTTTTTTTTTGCATTTTGATTTAAATACCTAAATTTTTTTGTCTATTCTTTAAAAACTTATACAGCAAAAAAAAGGGAAAAAGAAATGATGATAGTAAAATATCTCGTTTCTTTTTTTTTTTTTTTTCATATATATACAATTAATATTGAAAAATATATTATATGTATAATACTATTTAATACAATATTAACGATTTACATTTATTAATTTATTATTTATTATTTATTTTTATAAATTTTGTATTATAAAATATAGGTATAACTATATACTTTTAAAATTTAATTATTGGTATTATTAATTATTGTAAAAAACAGTTATTATATTTAATTACATTATGTTTTTTTTTTTTTTTTTATAAACAAAAATTAAAATAAAAATTATTTTTTTTAAAAAAAAAAAAAACTATTTACCAAGTAATTTATAAAAAAAGAATAAAAAAAAGGGTGAATATATTATGTATTAAAATTATTGATTTTATAATAGGTTTAAAATATTTATTTGTTTTTTTTTTTTTTCTTTGTAGATTTAAATATTATATTATTTTTTAAATTTTTTTTTATCTTAAATATAGATGTGTAGATTAAAAAAATACTATTATTATTATCATTGATATAAAAAAAAAAAAAAATCTATTGAAATGTTAATAATAATAGTATGATAAAAGTGAGAAATAAATTTAATCTGTAACTTCAAAAACACATCCACAATCTGGACATTGTAATTCATTATTATAAATTCTACATCGAGATATACGTTTATGATATATAGAAGATGAATTTAATTCAGAATTTAGTATTGAAAAGCCTGGATTGATCTTTGAATTAATACCTAGCATATTACCATCAATTAAAGTATTACCCATAGCTGCAGCCCTATTGATTGTTTCATTTGAAAGTACATTAGAATTTCCATTATATGGATTGCTTTTACTACGATTCTTATACATTAAGCTATTGTTATTTTCCAACATAAATTTAATTTGACCATTATTGTTAGTAGAGTAATCCAATGAATTGGAGTTTTGTTCCATGGTTTGCTTATAATAATCTTGTTTAAAAAATAAATAAGAATTATAGATTTTTGGGATACAAAAAACACTCGCTCCCAAGAAACAAGTAAAGCATATCGCAAGTGAAGATAAAATAAATCTATTTTTTATCTCTGTAACCGAAAATGAATTGATGGTTGGTACGCATACTAACACAACAAAACCAATCATAAAAATTGTACTTCCCATAAACTTGGTTTCAGAGTACATTTGTGGTATAGACCAAGTTTTAATGGATAAAAAGCAACCAATTAAAATGAGAATACAATTAAAACCATAAATTAATATAGTGGTGTGGATATCATTAAACGCAGGGCAATATTCTATATTAATGTTAAATTCACTTGAAATTACGTTGTCATTAGCATTATCTTTTAAAGTGGTTTTAATTAAATCACTTGCTAATCGGAATAAAGAATTTCCTTGGTATAATCTTGTCCATATTAAAAGGCATACAATTTCAATGGCTATAATTATACCAAAATACTTGAAAAGTTGTTTATCTGTAATAACCAACGGTTTTAAATCACGATTATTGAAAATAGAATAGATACGATAGGCTTTAACTACTAATCCTCCTAAAGAGCATCCAAAACCCAATACCATTAACCAAATTTTAGCAATGCAAAAGTTATAATTTGGATATCCTATATCTAGTAAAACAGATAAATACATAAAAATTGACCCCACAACAATAATAACAGAAAACCAATAACTTGCTTTTCTAATTGGGTCGGCTTTACGATAAGCTGTAAATAATGATATGTAGCAAACACTAACTGTTATACCCACAACAACTAAACCTAAAACAATGATACCATAAAGGGTATCATAATTTTCATAGTAACAATCTACGTATACTTCAGATTCATCTTTGATGTCAATCATTCCATGACAAGTTGCATTAATATATTTATAATGCTTTATTGTCATTTTATTATTCTTACACTCTGTATCTGGTGTAAAATTATAATTTTGTATTGAACATTCAGGTTCTAAAAAGTAGTTTATTGTCTTGCATGTACGCAATATAGCTTTATCAATATCTGTCTTTCCTTTAAGGATGTCAAAAAACATATTCCTCACTGGATGGTTTTTTTCAATTTCGTAAAATTTTTGAGAAGTTCTACGAGGATAAGATATAGGTAATGAATTACGTAATTGTTGAATGTATATATTCCATTTAGGATTATTAACATTATCTTCTATAAGGGATTCATAGGGTGATATCATATTCGCACCTTCTCCTATTTTTTCTATAAATTTATTTTCTGTGAGTGATGTGAGAAATACAATAAATTCCCATGCTGTATCTTGTCTCTCTTTATTAACTTTAGAAGAAATCATTAATCCAGAACCTCCAAGAACTATACATTTGATTTAATATTTTTATATTTTATATTAAAAAATATATATATTAACATCAAGGATTATTTTATCAATTTTTTTTTCAACTATTTCCTTTTGATAAGATATGAAAATTATTTAAATAATATGAATATAAATGATAACTTACATGAATAACTTCCAGGAACTAAAGCTACAGCTAAATCACTTTTTTTATTTTTCATCCTGTCTTCACTTGTAATAACGTCAACATTAGACATTGAAGGAGGACTTCCAAATATAATTCCATAGGTTGAGTCGGGTGCACTCATATCACATTCAATTTTATCTAATTTTATGTAATCTTCAATATCATCTTTTAGCCATTCTGCATTTTGACTTTCACACCAATTCTGAGTATTTTTATTCTTATATATGGAAAATAAAGGTTCGATAACTTCCTTGATAGCTTGTTTCGTATTATTTTTAATGATCATATCATTTTCAGAGGTTTCTTCACAAAAACCACAACGTTGAGCAGACGATATTGTTGGAACACCATAATTTCTTAAAATAATGCTAAAAAGTTTCATTTCTTCATCATAAAGACCTTTAAAATCAAACACTTTTTTATCTTCAATGCCATTATTTTTAAGATATTGGTCTATGTTTTGAATATCATCGACCATTTCTTTCCAATCCCATTTAGTACGACCATTATAAGGTGGTGGATATCTTAAACCAACAGAATCAAATGTCGTACGATTAAAATACATAATACGTATATCAGTAATTAAAGGTACTGCTATATATTTACCATCAATAGAATAATCATATTCTGCCTGTTTAATAAACTTTGTTGAAAAAATGGTAAAATTATTTACCATATAATTTTCAAAATAGTTATCTAGAGCGATAACTTCATTTTTAGTGTATCGATATGGAAAGTTTGTCGTTCCTTGTAAAACAACAGAAGGACATGTATTAGTGTCGTTACCTGTACAAATTTCGTCCTGCCCCCAATCTGATATTACTAATTTCCCATAAATATTTTTTTTTAATTCAATAAATTTCTGCATTGCTTCCAGCATAACTTTAACAATACTGTTGGTATCTTGTGGTGAGCTTAATATTAGGGGATTTTTTTCATTTTTATCATCTCCAACAATAAAATGTGAAAAGGTATTTATTTTCAAGGTATCTATTTTATCTAAATTCTCTAAAGTTATTTCTTTACCTTTATCAAAATACTCTTATATAATATTAATAAAATAATTAAATTGATAAATATTTAATATTTAAATAATTTTTTTAATTAATTTTTTTTAAGATAATAAATTTTATACTACTTACTTATTTCTGGAAGATTAAAATTTGTATTTTGCCCATAGCCATTAATAATTAAATGAAATATAATTATTATTGATTGTATAAAAATATATGAATTCATGACTTTTAAGAATACTATAAGTGAATGAATGATGGATGTTATGTTTACTTAATTGTGTTTTTTCTTTTACAATTATCTTTCTTTTTTTTATTATTAATATATAAAAGTTTTTTTTTTTTTAATTAATTGAAATGTTCCTTGAACTATAAAATTTTATACTCATCAACATTAAATGGTATATATATTTATATTTAATATAAGGAATCTACTTTTAATGACATAATTGATATATGCTGTTCAAAATATATACTTTTACTTTTTCTATTTTACTTAAATGTATATTAAATATAAATTATAAATGAATATTTAAAATGGTATTCTTCTATTAATTTTTTTTGTAATTTTTTATAATTGAAATAAATTTTATGTTATTGTTGAATAGTTTTTTTGTTTATAAACTTTATTTCTATTGTTACTTTATTTATTTACTTTTCTTTTTCTTTCTGATTTGTTTATTATTTTATTGATTTAAAATTGAATTTTTAATAATCTGTTTAATTATTTTAAGCATCAAAAAAATAAATTATTAAAAATTCATATTTTAAATTTTAATTTATTTTTACTATTATATTATAGTAATAAATAGGTTTTAGATGAAATTATCAAATATTTGAATAACTTTTCAGTTCAAATATTAATAAAAAATCTAAAATCTTTTAATTGCTTAGTATATTAAAAAAAAAATCATTATTTTTTTTTTACTTTTTTTCCATAGTATTATTATTTATTCTTATTTAAATAAAAAATAATAAAAAGAAAAAAAAGAAAAAGAAAAATGTTAAAAAATTTATGGAAATAATAGCATAATTATATAACAATGATTTTAATAATAAATATATATAATATATATATATATAAAAAGAAAAATAGATTTACAATAATTTAATAATGATAAATTAATAATTCTATTCTTTATCATATTATTATTACTATTATTATTATTTTGTACTTTTTTACTTTAGCAACTTTAATGACTATGATATATTTATAATAAATATTATTAATAATATAAATAATTAATAATAATATAAATAATTAATAATAATATAAATAATTAATAATAATATAAATAATTATTTATTTTCATATATAATTTTTTTATATTTATTGTTAAACCAATCCAGCTTAAATAAATCTATTATATTAATAGAAGAACTTTATTCTATAATAAATTTCCATTTTATTTAAATTAATAAATTAATTGTGTTACCAACTTTAATTAATAATAAAAAATAAATAATAATGGAACTTTTGTTGGTAGAGCATCAATAATAGTAAGATAAAACTTGTTAGAAATAAAGAACTTTAATTATTAATAAAATTGAAATTAAAAATTTTCCAAAGTTTATTTTATAATAAATGTTTATTAAATTAAAACTTTTTTTATTAAAAATTAAAATTTGTATATTATGGACAATATAGAAAATGACAAGCAAACTTTTTTTTTTGAATTATTTATAATGAAATAAAACCAAGCTCATTTAATAAAGAAATAAAAAGTAATTAAAAATAATAATGTCTTTTACTAGTACTAATACTTGTTTTTATTAAATAGTTCTAATGAAAATAAAAGGATAAAAACCTCTCTTCATCATCCTAAATTTAATTTAAAATTTTTATATAAAGTTAAATATATTTTAATATATCTATATATTTAACTTTTTTCCTTAATTAAAATGTAAAATTTTTTTCTTACAATTTTAATTATGAAGATGTATTTTAAAACTTTAATTTTATATAAAAAAAAAAAGATTTCCTATTATAAAATAAGAGTTAATTATTATTAAAAAAAATTATATATATATAATATTTTTTAAAACATTTCTATTAAGTTAATTTTTAAGATATCTTTAAAATAAAACAAACATTTTAAAATAACTATAAGCAAAATTAAAATAGACATGAAATGAAATAATATGAACAAAAAATAAGAGTTAATATCTATCAAATAATAGTTAATTCTTATTAAAATTTAATATAAAAAAATTTTTAATTGTTTCATAATTAAATTTAAAATTAAAAAATGTATAACGTTTTTTTAAAAAAAAAAAAAAAAGATTAATAGTAATCGGATGAGAGTAATAGATTGATATAAATTCATTTCTATCTTTTTTTTCTATAATGATATTACATTTTTTGTTTTTGTTTTTTGTTTTTTATTTTTGGTAATCTAATATATTGAATTAAGCATTTTGTAAAATACATCTATATCTATACATTATATATACATATGCCATATGCATATATTTATTAATTATAACATATAGATGTATAGATGTATTAATGTATTATAAACAATATAACAACTATCAACTTATTAAAAATGTTTAAAATTACTATAGGTTTAAGTATTAATTAAAATTTTGATTGTTATTCTGTTTCTATAATTTTATAATGTTTTTTCCTCATTTTATATCATAAAACAAATAATGTTTTCATTTTTCTTGCTTTCTATAAATACCTAATTTACTCGTCTTCCTCTTTTTTGTTCCATCGATATTTAATTTTTATTTCAATAAAAATGATTGCTTAATATTAAATTAAATAATATTTTTAAAATTTAATTTTCTGTATAGATTTATTATTAAATAAGATTCAACCTTCTTTTAAAAATAAAGAATATGAAATTTTTAATTTAACAGTTTTAAACACATTAATTATATATAAATATAATGTAATATACATTAATATACATTATAAAGCATAAGAATAAAAATTATACATAGAAAATATCATCTATAATCTATAAAATAGTTATCTTTTTATTTTTGTTATTCTTTTTATTTTAACTCTTTTGTTATTATATATTTTCAAATGGTTATATATCATCTAAAAATTTATTCGTTTTTATTTTACTTAATTTATTTATTTATTTATTAACTTTAAAAAAATATATATATATAGAATTTAACCAATAATTTCTTTAAACAATTCTCACTTTTATTTATTATGATCAAGTTTAATACTTTTTGATTAAATATTTTTCATTTCCGGTGTTTATTATTTTTCCCTTTATATGTTTTATATATAATAATAATAATAATAATAATAATTGAGTTTTTATTAAAAAATTAGTAATTCCCATTTTTTTATTATCAACATAATATTATATATAAATTAGAATAATTATTATGAAAATTTTTTTATGTAAAACTTTTATTTAGTCATATTTTAAAAAAAAATTTCTTTTATTGCTGAATATACAAAGTATTAGTTGTAAAATAGATAGAAACTAAAATTTTAAATAAATAAATAAAAAAAAAAGTAATTACTATAAAAAATGTATCTTATTCTATTTTTTTATAAATTCTAATTTTAATAATTCAAAAAAAAAAAAAAAAAAAGAAATAATAATAATAATAATATTATTATTATTATTATTATTATTAATTTTTTGTAGATAAGTTATGATTTGATGATTTGATTATTGTTGTTGTTTTTGTTTGTTTGTTTGTTTTATTTGTTTGTCATTAATTATTCTTCATGTTTTTCTTTTAAACGTCTTTGAGGAAAGTAAAGAGCAAAATGAGCTATTCTTCTACATGTTCTTTTATCCGTAAAAATATTATCTAATTTCAATAAATGTCTTACGGTATCTAATTGTGTTTTATTAAAATCATCTCTCTATTAATGATGATACCAAATAAATATATGCATAAAAAAAATAAAAGAATTAATAATTATATATTAAATGAAAATATAAAATAAATAAAATATCTTAATAACATAAAAATAGGAAATAAAATTAAATAAATATATATATATAGAATTAATAATTATATATTCTATTGATAAATTTTATACCTCTTTATTTTCATTTGACTTTAATAATTGAAATTTATAATTATTTGAAGCATAACGACCTGTAAATTAAATTTATATATATATATATATATATATATTTATTAATAATTATTTTATTTATATTGGAAGTTAGTATTTTAAAATATAAACATAATTTATATATCCAACCTGAAGTATAATTAACATCGTATGCATCTATAAATGTATATTTATATATATTTAGAATATTACAAAAAATAAAATATTTTTTCTTAATAATATTATTTTTTTTTATATTATATGAAATATATTACTTGGTGGTGGAGTAGTAGACTTTTATTATTTGTAAATGATGGAATGAATAACATATAGAAAACAAAAAAAAAAAAAAATAGTTAACATAATAAAATATATTTTAACAGTTATATATATGATAATCTATATGATCAATAATTTAATGCATACTGATGAATCAAAATTATATCTTGAACTTTTTTTACTCATATCAATAACTTTAAGAGGATCTAAAATTAATCCAGTTGAAGTATTATGATCACATGGTGCTACATTCTATAAAATTATAAATACATAAATTATTAATTAAAACATTGTATAACAAGAAATATGGTAGATTTAAAAAAAAAACTTACATGATTTTGTTTTAAACTTTTAAATCTATTTTCTAAGGTTTCACATACACCATGAATACTATGTGGTTTATTTTCTAACATATCATTAAAATACTTTACCTATATATATATATATTCAATTATTAGTTATGGATCTAAAAAAAAAAATAATAATAATAAAAACTCTTTATTTCTATTATACTTTTTGTGGTTCATAGGTTCCTGAATCTACCAAAGTCTGTTTTATAGGAGGAAACCTAACAGATCTCATTCCATTAAAAGTTCCTTTTAATGATAAATTTTTTTTATAATTAGTATAAAATTTTAAATATTAAACTGTTTAGATGATATAGAGTACTAATGATATATAATAGTTTTTTAATAATGAATTATCCTTAATACCTTGATTTTTTTTATTATTCATTTTCATGTTATTATAATGAAATTTTATTTGAATATGTTTTGGGTATATGCGTTAGGATGTATTTTCTTTAAAGGGAATATTTTAACCTGTTAACTGAAATAAAAATCTTTTTTTTAAAAAAAAAAAAAGATAAATAAATGAAAATTTAATAATAAGGAAATAATTTGCTTTATTTTGTTTTATTTAATAATATCTTTTTATTTTTCTTTTTTTTTATTAATATTAATTAATACTTTTTATAATTGAAAGGATGGATTAAATGAATTAAATGATGTTAATAATAATTAATGGAACCATTATTTTAATAATTAAAATATCTCCTTTCAAATGATTAAAAAAATTTTTTTTTCCATTATTCTTTAAACTTTAACTCTTACGACCCTAATAATTAAAAATAAATTCAATATTATATTGGTTATCCATTTTTAATTAATAATTCAATTTTTAATTTGATTTCATTTAATTACATTATACTATAATATATTACAAAGAATAAACTTTAAAATGTTTAAGTTTTGTAAAAAAAAAAAAAAAAAAAAACTACACCTTTTAATCATTTTATTTGATATTAATATTAGCTTTTTTTTAAAAAAAATAATAATAATAATAATAATAATAATAATTTTACTGATAGTTATAATCATTTGATAGTCAATAAAGTAAAGAAAGAAAATATTAAAATATTATTTATTTAAATTGTTTTCAAGTTTAATTTTTTTTTTTGTTGTTGTATAATAAAATATTTAATATCAAGTAATGGCATAGTAAAACAGTAAAATATTGTATACTAAATAAAAATAAAATGGAACTACAAATTATATCTTTTTTTTTTTTTTTTATTTTCTGGCATTTTTTATTCTTAAAAATTAATTATTTATAATTTAAATTAACGGAGTTTTGTATATATTCTAAAAGTAAAAATTATTATTGTCGCTTTCTTTAATCCTCACAAAATAATACATTTAAAAGGAAAAAAAAAAAAAAATATTAAGGCATAATGTATTTAATGAATTAATGAAATCGAAAAAAAAAAAAAGTTATATTAATCATTTTATTAAAATATAATTTTTATTATTTAATAATTAATATAATATTCTTATAGTTATTATTATTGAAAAGTATGAATATCATATATTATATACAATAATATTTCTCTCTTTTACTCTCCTTTTTTTTTTTTTTTTTTAAAGTTACTTGAGTCTTGTATAATGAAAATAATTGTATATATTTTATCTATAATAAATATATTTTTTTTTAATTAACCTTGTGCGATTAAATTCTAACCCTTTTCTTTAAAATAAATTTTTTTTTACTTCACAATAATAATATATATATATATATAAAAATAAAAGATATTCTTTTTATTTTCTTTTTTTTTTCTTATTTACATTTTTTATTTTTAATAAATATGTTATTGGATGCTATAATAATAGTAATAGTAATAGTAATAGTAATAGTAATAATAAAAAGGATGATGGTGATGATTACTAGGATATTTATATGCAGAATGGCTTTAACAAATTTTATTGTAATAATTATTTATCATACTAAGATAGAACATAGATTATAATAATTTTTTTAAATATTCTTTTTAAAAACTATATAATCATATAGTCGTGTTTATTACTATAGATATTAAAATATCTTGCCATATAAAGTTGTCTTGCCTATTTATAACAGAGAATTTGTAAAAAGGATAAAAGTTCTATAAAATACATTAAATAGATTATTGTATAAAACTTTATAGTTTATTAACCATAAGCCACAAATACATGTTAAAAATGAATATTTCATTTGTTAATCTAGCCATTTAAAAATATTGGTTAATTTTTTATATTATTATGCTTATTTTGTTCCCCATTCAATAAGATGTATAATATTATTTTTTATCATTACATTGACTATATTTATTATTTAATTTGCATATTATTACGAAATAAGTAATAATAAATTATCATTTTATATATTTTTTCCCATTATATATTTTTACTATTGTTTATTTTATGTGCTTTTAGGTAATCATTATTTATTATTGTATCCCACTAAAAATGGCAACCTTTTTATTTATTTTTTTTAGTTAATAAAAAAGTATAATGATTTAAATCATTTTTTAAATAACGCTTTTCTTTATGACCATTATTTATCATTCTAAAGTTAATTAAATTAATATGTTCATAGGTTCAATTCTATAAATGACTTATTCTTTTTTTTATTTAAAAAAAATATGATTATAATATAAAATAAAGATAAAAATAGATTCTCTGTTAACTATATAGATTATGAATAATATTGTACTGCTGAATAATTTTTGTATAAATACAAAAGGTAAAAAACAAAGTAGTAGTTTTTGTATAAAGAGAAAGTAGTAATAACAAATATTATTTTTACTATAAAAGAAACTTATTACACAATAATACTATTTTGTAAAATCAAGCCACTAAATATTAACTATATAAGATATAAAAAATATTTATATATATTTTAAAATTTTAATATAAAATTTACAATATTAATTAAAAGAAAGAAAAAAACATGTTTTATTTTAAATTAAAAAAAATTATTATTTGATAATAAGCGATTTTGATAATTAATTTTATAGTATTTCTAGAATATGTATAAAGTTATGTCAAATAATTATTATTATTTTTTTTTACTTTATATAAAAGAAAGTTATTAAAAAGTGTTATAATGCTATTTTTTTAAAAAAAAGGAAAGATTTTATTTCTTTATTGGGAAGGACTTTTTTTATTATAATGTTTTCTGTGTTATAAAATTTTCCATATTCTACCTCTAGTAGTCTATTTTTTTATATCCACATTTTGTTAATTCAATTATACTCAAAATAATTTTACTCAAAATCCACTATGTAGAGTAATAATAACAATAATAAAAACTTTTCTCATAAAATAAAAATAATTATAAAATTAGTATATATTTTTTTTTATCCTATTAAATATTGAGGTAATACGAAAAACGGTCGTGTTTTATATCATCATTAGCCATTTTTAATAATTAAAAAATTGTTTGTGCTTTGTGTACTTATTATATAAATAAAAATAAACAAACAAATATAATACTTGAAAAAGTATTAGTTTATCTTTTTTTTTTTATCGATCAATTGATTCTTTTTATTATTATTACTTTTATTGTTGACATTTTATTATTTAATTCTTTTTTAACCACTCAAATACCATAATAATGAGACGCTATACCCATAATATAATAGAAAATTCAAAAAGTTTTAATTATTATTATTATATCTTAATAACTTAATAACTTTTAAAACATTGCTAAAACATTTCTAATTTAATAAATTAAATAATAATTAATAATGGTAGAATGTAATAATCCAAGATTCTATTTTATTTATCTTTTAAAAATTAATACTTCAACCAATCATTACTTTAATAATAAAAAGTTTAATTATTAATTTATAATAGTATTTATTTAATTTTTTATTTAAATGTTTTATATTTGTATAATTACGGTCATTTTTTTTAATATAAAAAATTAAAAAGTAAATTATTAATGAAAATACAATTAATAAAACATTTTAAAATTCTTTTTTCTTTTTTCTTTTTTATTATATTTTATTAATCTTTAAACTTTTGTATCACATAATTAGAATAAAAATAGTAAGATTAATAATTTTTAATTAATCTATTTAAATTAAGAACGCCTTTTTTTTTAAAATACTAATAAATGAGATTATTTTTAAAATCGAATTTTAATTCATGTAAAAAAATTATTAAAAATACAACGAATAAAAAAAAAGTTTTTAATTATATTGAATAAACTAATTCTTATACGTTATTTTAAAAATGAAATGATAATAATCAAATAATAATTAAATGATGAATAAATTTTATTTTCATTTTTTTTTATAATAGCATTTCTAAAACATTTATTTAACATATAAAGTTTTAAAAATAAAAGATGGAAAAGATTTAATATACCAGAATATGTTTCGTGTAACATCAACAATTATAGTAAAATGCATTTTTAATATTAAATTTAAATTAATTAAAATAAAACATTAATGGTTAAATAAAGTTAAAATTAGTAAAAGAAATTAAAGAAGTAATAAATAACAATTTTTGTATAAATATCAAACTAATTTTCTTTTTTTTTAAATTTCATTATTATATATTTATAATATAATATAATATAATATTTTTTTTAAAAAGAAAAAAAAAAAAACTATTGTTTTTGTAAATTTATTAATAATCCTTTTGTAAATAAATAATTATTATTATTAAAATTTAATTCAAAATGAAATTCTCTTTAATTTTCTCCAGTTTAACTGCTTTAGGTCTTGCTAAATTATCAAGCGCTGCTTGTGGTGGTGCTTACGCCCAATGTGGAGGGTAAACTATTTAATTCATAATTATTAAATACATTAATATAAATTAAAAAAAGCAAAAAAAAAAAAAACAAAAAAACATTAATTATTAACTTATAAATTATGATTAATTAATATAGTAACAATTTCCAAGGTGAAGCCTGTTGTGTTTCAGGTTACACTTGTGTAAAACAAAATGAATGGTATTCTGATTGTCAACCAGGAGGTGCTGCTAATGCTGCCCCAGCTGCTCCAGTTTCTAATGCTGTTGACAACCAATGGGGTAACAATGGTTGGGATTGGAATAACCAATGGAACAACAACAACCAATGGAATAACAATAATAACAACAACAATAATGGTTGGGATTGGAATAACCAATGGAATAACAACAATCAATGGAACAACAACAACAACAACAACAATGGTGGATTTGATTGGAATAACCAATGGAACAACAACAACAATAATGGTGGATTTGATTGGAATAACCAATGGAACAACAACAACAATAACAACAACAATGGTGGTTTCAACTTTGATTGGAATAATGGTGCTAACCAAGCTCCAGCAAATCCAGCTCCAGCTCCAGCTAATCCAGCTCCAGGAGGTAATGCTGGTGGTAGTTACCCAGCTGGTTCTGGTTTACAATTCTATACTCAATGTAAGAACCCAATGAATTGGGCCATGACCTTCGATGATGGACCAACTGAATTCGCTGATGATATCTTAGATCTTTTAAAGGAAAAGGGTATCAAGGCCACTTTCTTCATTGTTGGTCACATGTACATGCAAAACACTGATCCAAATTGGTCTAGAATTATTAAGAGAATGTACAATGAAGGTCACACTGTTGGTAACCACACTTATGATCACGAAGATTTAACTAAGCTTTCTGCAGACCAAATTCAAAGTCAAATGAAGCAAGTTGAAAACCTTATCTCTCAAGCTATTGGTAAGAAGCCAGCCTTCATGCGTCCACCATACGGTTCTGGTAGTGGTAACCAAAATGTTATGGGAGCTCTTCAAGCTGCTGGTTACACTGCTGCTGTTACTTGGAATGTTGATCCAATGGATTACAGTAATGGTGGTGATATTAACTATGCCAAGCAAGTTATCAACCAAGCCAAGGGTCAACCAATTATTACCTTAAACCACTTAAAGTACGGTGGTGCCACTAAAGAAGGTATTTTAGCTTTAGCTAGAGCTGAAATTGATACCATGCTTGCTAATGGTTACACTTCTGTTAACATGGAAGAATGTCTTGGTATTAGTGGTTACCAATAAATTAATGAAATTTGATCTTTCTTGTAAAAATTTAATAATGTCAATATCTATCTTTTTTTTATTTTATTAAAAAAAATAATATTATCTAATTTAATTTATATTATTATAATCTGATATCGCATAATAAATAATATATATAATAATTCTAATAAATAATACTATTATTATATAAACCATTATTAATAAAATTGTTATTTTTTTAAAAAAAAAAAACTTTCTTTTGTGGATATACTTATGAGTGTGTGATTATAATTTTTTTATTCTTTTATTCTATATATTTTTAGTTATTTATAATATTTACATTTAACATTTTACTTTAATAGATTTATAACATTTAAATTTAACATTTTACTTTTATAGGTCAGTACCTAAATTACCTTTTTAAATTTATTAATAAAAAATAGAGATGTATATATAAAAGAAATAGAAGAAATAATTTTGTTATTCTTTCTTCCCTTTTTTTTTTTTTAGAGTATTTTAAAAAAATATTTTTTATATTTACATTACATTTTTTTTTCCAAAAATTACATTTTTGTATTTGTAAAAATTTTTTTTTTCGGAAAAACATTTTATTTTATTTATTTATTTATTTTTGTCAAAAAAATAATGAAAAAAGTATTTTTTTTTCTAAAAAAAAAAAAAAGATAATATATATATTTATTGATAGAGTTTCACCATTAACAACAAAAAAACAAACCAATTCATGGTTTCCTATGTTTTATAAAACTTTTAACTTTTTTAATAGTATACATTTTTATTAAAAAATAAAGTGTCACCTTTTTTTTTTAAAGTGGTAAATTAAAATTATATATTAATAAATTAGACAAGTAGTAAGGTAACAATAATTTTATTTCTATTTATTTATAATGAACTATGGACAATTAAAAAACAATAAGAAAAGAATCGAAAAAAAAAAAATTATTGTTTAGGACATTGTTGTCATTGTTTGTCATTATTTATTGTTATTTATTGGCATTTAATTTTTTAGGAATATTTAGGAATAGAAAAAAAAAATATAAGAAATAAAAAAACTTTTTTTTTTTTTATTCTTTTGTCATTTATTTTAATATTTCTATATTAAATAATAAATTTTTATATAATAATAATAATAATAATAATAATAATAATAATAATAATAATAATAATAATAATAATAATAATAAAATAAACAACAACAAAAAAAAAAGTGTATTTTATTTCTTATAATTTCTTTCTTGTATTTTTTTTTTTTTTTAAATATTTATATTCATGAATTATTTAATTTTAACTATTTAAAAAAAAAAAACTATCAAACTGGTATTTTATTACTTTTTTTTTTTCTTTTATTTTTTTTTCTTTCCTTTTTTCTTTTTCTTATTTTATAGGATGAAGAAAAAAAAAAAAGTATTTCTTGTTTTTTTAATTTATTTATTATTATTTAAATGTTATTGGTGAATGAGGATGTTGATAGTGTATGGTGGTATCTATTTTTGAAACAAGAGAAATTATGAATAAAAAAAAATAAATTAAAAAAAAGATAAATTAAAAATTAGAATGGAGGATTAGAATAAAAACTTGGTAAAAAAAAATTTTTTAGACACAAAAAAAAAAAAATGACTATTCATCCGTCATGCTATAAAAATTTATTATTTTTATTGATAGCATGAGGATGTATTGCTGTTATGTCCTAAAAAAAAAAAAAGATTAAAATATTTGAGCATCAAAGAGTAAAAATAGAAAAATGTATTTTTTTTAAATAAATAAATAAATAAATATGTGAATGAATGAAATCAATAAATCAATAAATCAATAAATCAATAAATCAATAAATCAATAAATCAATAAATAAATAAATAAATAAATAAATAAATAAATAAATAAATAAATAAATAAATAAATAAATAAATAAATAAATAAATAAATAAATAAATAAATAAATAAATAAATAAATAAATAAATAAATAAATATGTGAATGAATGAAATCAATAAATGAAAATATAAATAGAGTGTAGGTGGATCATTTATTGTAACCTTTTACCTTTTTATTTTTAATACAACAACGAAAAAGTAGATTTTTATTTTTTTTTTATTAATCAAGAGAAAAGAATCATCATTATTTTCGAGTCCGGCGGGATAAAGAAGGAGAAACACTTTTCTATCCACACACACACACACACACACCAATGAAAAAAATAGAGAAATGAAATTAGAAAATAATTTTAAAAGGGAATTGATTATTAATTACTAGAGAGATACTATAGAATGAATATAATTACATAGATATATCTATGTAATTGTATTAATATATATCTTATTTTATTTTATTTTTTTTTGTTTGCTTAACTTGATAAATTGTATTGGTTAACAATTTATTCAACTTTAAAATAACTATGCGTTTCTTGACTATTCATATAGTATCGATATACATATATTATTGATTTATTTGTTGTATGAAGAGTTAATTTATCAGAAACTTAACTTTACAAACTAAACCTCAACTTTTAAAACTACTTTTATTTTACACACATCACATATTTATAATACTCAAATACTTTATAGACCTTTTTTTTTTTTCATTCATGAATAATAGAATTTATTTTATTAGTGTTTTGTATATATACATATATTTTAAAAGTAATATGAAAAAAAAAAAAGAAAAAAAAAACATTGTTGAATAAATCTATAGTTTTTTTTTTCTTTTCTTATATACAATCAGTAGATTATTACTTTTAAACAATTTATGAATTTAAAATACTTTTATAAAAAAAATAATAATAATAAAAAAAAATACTTTTATATACTAAATGATTATCAATTTCTATATAATACTTTGATTTTACTGTATAATAATATTCAACTATATATTATTTTCATTTTCTACTTATTTTTTTCTATCTAAAAAATAAAAAAATATTTAATAATAAAATAAAATTATTTTTAAAAAGACTTCCTATAAATAAAGATTTTTAAAAACTATTAAAAAAAAAAAAAAAGATTTAAAGATATATGTTAAAAAATAATTATTAATGTATAATAATATCTGGTATATATATATTTAAAAATCTTTTTTTTTTTTTTAAAAAAAATTATAGTACATCATTCATTGTTTATGCCAACAATGAATACTTTTTTTTAGTAGTCACTAAAAAGTAATAGTAAAAAAAAAAAAAAGAAAAAACGATGTTTTTATGAGAGATTTTTTTTTTTTTGTTAATTCATATCCAATCATGTATTTTTTTTAAAAAATATATTTAATAATGTGGTGGAATGTATAAACCAGAGGTTGAAGGGCAAGTGTTTTTAGATGTATATTTCATATTGACAAGATCAAAAGGATGGGAGGGGGAAGAAGAGGTACATGATGGTGGTAAGATTGGTTTTTTAAAGGTAATATTTTGTTGTTCTGTTAATTTTTGTATTTCACTGAAATCAATAGGTGAATTTTGAGCTTGAGAAATTAAGGAAGTATCCACTGAATTTATTAGATAGGAATGAACATAATGATCTTGATTTAAAGTAGGTATAGGTAAGTAACTAGAGGAATGAATCTTTTTTGTGATAGGATAAGTCATTCTTTCTCTATTTCTATGGTGTGATGGTGGTGGTGGTACTTTACAATAATCCATTGGACAACAATTTTCATAGTGATCATATTTAGTAAAGGATGGACTAAGAAGGTATACTGGACATTGTTCAAGTTTTGGAGCACGATAGGCTCTATGGTAAGGCATCATGGGTTGTTGATGATGAGGTGAAATACAATCAGCAAAGGTCGCTACGGTAGATAATGATGGCATAAAAGGATTGTTGGAAACAAGATAATGATATGATCTAACCTCCTTTTCTAATTCTTTGTCAAAGAAATGAGCAGTAGAATAGGAGGAAGGAATATCTACTGGAGAAGGTAACAAACTATTATCAATGGTGTATCTAGTGTTAGCATAAGGTAAATTAGGAGAAGAAGAGAAAGGTTGAGATGGAACAGAAACCATACAACTTGGAGAGTTTTTGTTTCTTTCATCCATTGTTCCAGTGGTCATACCAGAATCTAATAATACCTTGAAACGCGAAATCCAGGTAAACCATTCCTTCCATTCTTCATTGGTAAAGTAAAGCTCATATTTAATAGACATTAAGAATTCTCTTTCTAAGGCAAAAACTTCTTTTAAACTTTTGTCGGTAAGTTTAACCCAAGCAGAATTACAATAGGAATTATCATCAAGATATTTTGAGGAACAAATCATTGCTGCAAAGATTAAATCTTTTTGAGTTTTTATTAAAGATTCCTTTGGAAGACCAACTGGTTCAACAATATTTTCGTTCTTTTTTCCTATAATGGTTTGAGCAGTATATTTTAATGGTTGTTGTTGTCGTTGTTGATGCTGTTGTTGTTGTAAAATATACTTTAATGAGGGTTTAGAAATCTTTATTTTGGTATCATTTTTAGAAATAGTATGATGACATTTTGAATGAGAGACCAATCTACCCGATACATTCTTTGAGCTGTATGTTTTTCTTTTACCAAATTCATTCCATTTACAGTAGGTTACTTTATTGGATAATAAAGCATATTGCTTTGCTAAGCGATATGCTTCCCTTTTTCTAGCTTCTTCTCTTTTCCTTTTATGATTTAAATATTTATGAACGTAGAGAAGGGCAATATGAACAAAAATATCATTTAATTTTGTACGATTAAGAACATTGGCAACAAAATTTTCAAGTGAGGCAGGTTTTTTCATTTTTTGAGATTCCCCTCTTTCTCTTTTTTCTTCTTCTCTTTCTAAATTTGGACTTGGTAAACCATACATATAATCTTCTTCATCCACTGGCATATCAACACAAATTGTTTTTAAAAATGAACATATTAAATTTGTATTTTCCATAATTTTTTCTATATCTTGTTTATGGGACAGAGTTTTTGGGTTATTGTTTGATTTTACTTTTGATTTTTCAGTAGCTGATGTTTGATTTATCATTGGGTATACAGAACTAGTCTTCTTATGATATTTAGCTACATCTGTTCTAATTTTTAAATTTTGTGGTTGTTTTCTTTTATAAGTAGGGTATAGACAACCAGTTGAATTTTCTATTTTTGTATTTTCATGAGGTTTTGTTGTTAGAGTTTCATTTACTTTTAATGAAACCGGTGATGCTGAAAGTGTTACTAAACTAGAACTATTAGAAGCCATTTTTTATTTTTTTTTTTTTAAATTATAATATACTCTGCCAGAAAGTGAAATGAATAATTTTTTTTTTAAATTAAATAATTATATTTGTATATATATTATTTTAATTGTAAAAGAAATAATAGTGTTTTGTTTTATATATTGATTCTCTAGTATAAAATAGGTTTTAACAGTTTATCATTGTTTATTTTAGTAATATAATTTTATTATTTTTTTTTGTTAGAAAAAAATAATAGTAATAAATAATATTCACAATTATAATGGGTAAATGATTTATTTCGAAAAAAAATAAATAGTTTTATTAGAATATATCATTCGAATTATATTAAAATAAGAATTTATTTTTTAATACATTATTTAATAAATAGTTTCGATATATAACTATATAAAATAATAATTATTATAATACTAGTTTAGAATTATAATTTACAATTATTATTTATTTATTTCTTGTAATAATAATAATAAAAAAAAATAATAAATTCTTTACAATACGAATTTAAAACTTTTTTTTTTTTAACAAAAACTATTAAATTGATATATATTTTTTTTTAAAAAAAAAAAAAAAAAAAAGAATAAATTGACTTTGCAAGAAAAAACTATTTTTTTGAAAAGAAATTGTTAACTATTTATAGGTTTTTTTTTTTTTTAAATTTCAATTTTTTAATTTTCAATTTAATAATAAAATTTAATATTAATGTATTATCTATTTATTTATTAAAATTTAATCCTATTTATTTTATTTTATGAATTTATATTTGCTATTATTTATTTGATATAATTTAATATTATTTATTATTTATTATTTTTTTATGTATTTATTTATTTTTTATGTATTTATTATTAGTAAGGCATTAACTTTTTACGTTTTTACCATTCAAAAAAAAATTCTTTTTTTAATTTGCAAACTTTTCCCTAATACATTTTTTTTAATTTAATTTTATTTTTTAAAAATTTTTATTATATAAAATTTTAATATGGAATTAAACTTCAATTTTAATAAAATGATTCAAAAGTTTTTTATATTTAATATACTTTAATATATTATATTATATTAAAAAGTATGGATAAATATATTTATAATATATTTAAACCATTGATTAAAACTATTCTAAAATGAAATGGAAATTAATATTTTTTAATTATTCAATTAAAGTATTTAAGAATAATTTATAATATATGATAAAATTGAAAAAATTATATTATCATCATAGATTAAGAATATAATTAAAATTTATAGAATATATAAATATAGAGGATTCTTTCATCCTCTAATGAAAAAGTTTAATAATTAATAAACTTTATTATATACTATCTGTACCATGTATTATCCATTAATTTGCAAAGTATACAAGCCATTGATGAAACTATAAAAATAAATTGAAGAATCATTCATAATATATTATTCCATATATTATGAATTATTTTTTTCCATAAAATAATAATTAGAATAATAACAATTATGATATTTAATATATTTAATAATCAATAATAACAATTACAGTATTTAATAATACTAAGAATATACAAATAATATAAATATATTAAATGGTATAATAGTCATTATTATTTATATAGAAATACTATATTTATTAAATACTACTGTTATTATTATTGTTATTTTTAATTAGCATCATATTTATTGTTTATTATGTTTATTGCTACACTTTATTACTACAATATACTTTCAAACTGGTATTGAATATCTATTTTTTTTTTATAATCGATAAACATTACATTACAATGCATAGACGATAGGTATTCATAAATTACATAAATTTTAGGAAGTCTATTTTCAAATAGACTTTATTTATTATAATTTTACATGCATTACTATATTAAGTAAAAATACTCAAAATTTTTTTTTGATTTATTTTAACCTTTTTTTTTTTTTAATTCATCTACCCTCAAAAAAAAAAACTAACCATTATTGAACGGTGTTTAAATTTAATTAATTTTAAATGAAATGAATGAATAATATTAAAAAAAATAGTTATCTAATGAATAAGAAAAAAAAAAATCATATCATTATTCCTACAAAATTCCTATTGAACATTTAACCTAAAAATTTTTAAAAAAATGTTAATTATAGAACAAATTTTATTAATTTTTTTTATTTAAAATTAAAAATAAATTAACAAGTGTACTATACAGTGTTATTTAAAAAAAAATAGGCATCTTATAACCTATAAATAAATAAATAAATAAATAAATAAATAAATAAATAAATAAATAAATAAATAAATAGATAGATAGATAGATAGATAGATAGATATATAAATAAATAAATAATAGTCATGAGTAATTATAATAACAATAATGACCATAAGAATAACAATAAATATCATCACTATCATTACTGTATCATTTTAATGAAACTTTAAAAATTGTTCCTATTTGCTTATTTTTTCAAAGGTTTCAACCCACCATAGAATGCCTAAAGTATAATAAATTCAGCATGACTACTATACAGACAATAGATATATACTCATTAAGAAAAAGACAAAAGTTTTTTTTTTAATAACAAAAGTATTCACTTTTTTTTTAATTAAGAAAAAAAAAAACACGAGATTTTTTAGTTAATAGATTATGGTGTAGTATATTAAAGATTTTTTAGCTAATAGATTATGATATTAAAATTATTTTAGGTTATGGTATATTATGTATAATATCAATTAAAAACTTTTTTTGAGTAATTTAAGTTTGCTATTTATTTCAATAAATTGGATACTTGGGAGGTTTTCTACTTTTATTCATTGTTGGTAGAATAAATTGGGTACATAGGATACTAAAAAATACTCGTCATCATTGAAGTATTTCTTTTAGAACAACATCCATTTTTTTTTTTTTTTTGTTTATTTATTTGTTTTCCCTAATAAAGCTGAATTGTACTATTCATAAAAGATGCAATTATCCTAATACTATATTAAATTTTATATAATTCTATTTTTAATATTTACTATTGTATATATGTATACTATAAAAAAAAAAAAAATGCAGAATACATTTATTTTGATATAAAAATTAAGCGTCCGATAACCTACAACTTGTGTCAAACTATATGCATCTATTTGTGATTACTCATTACATATTTTATTTATATTTTATTTATATAAATATTAATAGTATATTTGTATTCATGTATTCACACTTTATATTCATGCTTTAATATTGTATGTATATTCACATTTTTTTTATACTATATTACATATTAATAGTTTATTGTTTCACCTATGAAATACTCATGGAATATTAGTTTTCTCTGTGTAACGTATATCAACTTCTACCACCTACTAAATTAATAATAAAAAAAAAATATGTTTTGGGAAAATTACTAAATGATAAAATTTATTCTATTGGTTTAGATTTGGAGATTTTTTGAGAAAAATATGCTTTTATTTTTAAGGCTTTTTAAGCTTTTCCTATTTGTTAAGTATTCATACTATTATTCATAATATCTTATTTTTTATATTAGGAATGAGATCAATTCAAAAAATTTATTATTTTTTTTGATATCTCAGCATGGATTAAAAATTTTTTTATAATACAATTTGAACCAAAAAGAAAAAGTCTTTTGTTATCATACTATAGAAAATAACATATTATTATTGAATATATAAGAATTAATTTCTATTCGTTTTTTTTTTATTCAACAAAATTGTGCTTTGCGTTGTCAAGCACTCACCTTTTTTTAAAGAAATCCTTTTCAATTACTAATATATTATAATATATTAAATATACATTGTTTTGATATTGATAAGACAATAATTTATATTAATGTATATATTAATGATATATAATTCATATATTAAATAGAATGTTACATATAATAATAAACATTTCAATTTATAATTAATATATTGATAAATTAATTTAAAATTTCATATTTTGAAAATTTTGAATTTTGAATTTTGAATTTAGAATAAAAAAAATGGTGCATTTAAGAAAAAAAAAAGTTTATATTATCATTATTTATAAAATAAAAAATCCTTTAATTTTTATATCTATAATCTTTAAAAAAAAAACTATCTTTTTTATAAATAAATTGTAAATAAATCATATCAATTTTATAGTAGCCTAATGATTACCTATATTTTTCGTCTTTTGCTCTATCATTGGAATAATAGTAATTAAAAAAAATTGTTTCCATTTTTATCTAGTCGTTTATTAAAATTACCAAATAAATATATATTATAAAATTAATTACAATATATATTACATTATACTTTGTAAAGTAATTATATATTATTAAAAAAGTATTTTATTACTATGTCAATGTCATGATTAATTTAATTTAATTATTATTTTGATTCATATCATTTAATTATTCATTTCTATGTTTTATTATTTTATGTTATTATCACTCGTAGGTTTATTATTATGACCATTATTATGTCTTTTATCGTATATTATTTTTTTGTGTTTATTTTTGTTTATTAGTATATCATTCATAGTATGCTTTTCATTGTATGCTATTATTTGGATTTTCATTTATAATCAAAAAAAAAAAAAAAGTAACACTCAAAGAATGAAATTTGTTTTCAGTTTTGTTATTTTGTTAGTATTATCTTTTTTAATAATACTAAAAATTGATAGGTTATTCTATTTATTAATTTTAATAGTAGGACATTTCATTAATTAATTTTAAATGCCAAATTTTCTATGCTTGAAGCTAGAAAGGAAATATTGAATTTTTTTAATATTTAATAAAAAAAAAAAAATTAAAAATAATGTTTCGCATATTAAAGAAAAAAAAACAAACTTTATTTTATATAAATTTAATTTATTATCCTATAGATTATGCTGTAGTAGTAAAAGAATTAAGGAATTAATCAACACATATACTTTTATATTCACGTCATACACCTATATTGTACTATTACTTTTAAATTCTTTTTTTTTTTTTTTATTATTTATTATAATTTCTATTTCAAAATAGAATAAAAATATAATAAAAAAAAACAGTTACCCTTAAACTAATTAATATTGTTGTAAAGAAATAAAACAAAAAATGATTATACTATCTGATCATTCCATTATAATGATGATTGGATTATTTTTAATCTTTTTATCACTATTCGATAATTTCTTTTTTTTTGTGAAAGTGGTGCAGATTCAGAAAGACATTTTTCCATAAGGATGTGAAATCCAATAATGAAGGATAATAAATAATACAATAATAAAATAGGAGAGGATTTCTGATGTGTTGCACAAAGAGAAAAAAATTAAATTTTCAAAAACTAAAATGTAACAAGATAGAACAAGACCTACCTACAAAATAAAAAGTCTAATTAATGTATCAATGTTTGGAATAAAATACACTAAAAAAAATTCTTTTTTTTTTAAAGTAATAATAAAAGAATAACGAGGCTTAGATTAAACCTATTTTATAAAATAAAAAACTTTTTTTTTTCTTTAAAAAAAAGTTATGAATCATTCAAAGGTAATTTAATGCATATACAAATCACCTTTCTACCATAATAATTAGAGTTTTTCCATTTAATTTATTGGTTTATTAAAATTAAAAAATTAATTTTTTATTAATAAATTTGGGAAATGGAAATGGTTTTTTTTCTTAATGCTAATTTTATTACTACTAATAAAGTTTTTTTTTTTTTTATAAATGATTAATATATTTTTTAAAAAAAAAAATACTTTTTAAATGGATATTCCTTGCTTTTTATTCGTTTAGTTAAAAAGGCTTGAATTGTTTCATAGAATCATAAATAGTAATAGCTTAAAAAAGAATATTTTTAATAAATAAAAAAAAAATATTATCACTTTATTAAATTAATATTTTTAAAGAACAAATAGGAAAAATTCATTTTTAATTAAAATAAATAAAATAAAAAAAGAACACTAAATTTAAATTAATTATAGAATAGAGCTACAAACGACTCTATTTTTGTTTCAGGTAAAGATATGTACTTTTTATCATAATTTTTTTTTTTAGAAAAAGGCTTTTTGTTTATTTCATAATTAAAAAATATATAATACCATTCTATATTCTATATTAGAATGATACTAATAAAAATATTAAATACTATGGATAAAAAAAGTCATGATTATTTTTTGTGTTGTATTAAGAATTCATTTAAAATGGAATATATTGATTAGATTCAAAAGGCGCCTCTACTACTACTGTTATTCCTTTTTATAAAACTTTATAAAAGTGACATTTTATTAAAGAAATTAAAGTATTCATTGAATGGCTATAAAATTTTTCAATACATTTTCAATATATTATTTACTATACAATATATTAATAATATATGTTCTATAAGATATTTATTAAATTATAAATTATTAATTTATTTTATGAATAATTTAATTTAAAGATGAAACTGTCAATTAATAACAATAAAAAAAATTACTTAACAATAAAAAGTGTAGTGTGTATTTGATTTTTAAAAATAAATAAAAAAAAAAAAAGATAATATTAACAATAGTAGATAGATCAATACTTGATAAATTTAATATTTTTAATACTTGTAAATTATATCATGAATAGGTAAAAAGCAACTAGATTTTCCCTACCAATTTATATCAATTCCTTATTTAAAATGATAAATAAACGTATTTAGGAATAACATTACTTTTTTAAAAAATAGTTTCTAAAATTAAGCTTTTTTTTATATTAATTAAAAAAAATAATAATTAATAATTTTAATTTTTATTAATTTATAAAATTTATAGAATAATCAAAAAATTCAATTTTTATAATAAATAAAGTTTATGTTCATTTTAATTAAATAAAAATTAAACTTTTTTTTTTTTTATGATTATAATTCTTTTTTTTAACCTTTTTTTTTTTTTTTCCAGGATTTAATTTGGCCAAACTCTACTTGCATTGCTTTTTTTTTTATTTCATTCTTGCAAATAGTGTTATTGAATGAAACATTCTACTTACCAATTTTTTTTATATCTATGACCTGTAGATTAAAAATTAATCAACCATCAATTTATAGGGTATAAGAAATACCATAGAATTAACATAGAATTAGGATAATAGTAGTACCTATTATTAAATAATATAAATTTTAATTTTTTTATTTATTTCAAAATAATAAAACTATAAATAAATAAATATATCCATACATGCGATACACATATACTATTTAATAATAATAGTTCCATATTTAATAACATATACTATTATACTATTTTATAATAAATAAAACCATTCAATAATAATAGAAAATACTATTTAATAATACTAATTAATAATAACAATTACATTCAAAATACCAATTCCTTCCATAATTATAATTTTTTTTTTCTTTTTAAAATTTAATTAAATAAAATCATTTATTTTTCTTTCCTTTTTTTTTTATTTATCAAATTAAATAATAATATTTTAATTTAAAGATTGAACAAATAAAATGATGGTTCGATGACATTTTTATACAATAAAAAGAAATTAATTAAAATTTAAAATTCAGAAAATGAAAAATAAATTTTCTTTTAAATTAATGAAAAGGATTAGAAAAAAAAATTTGATAAACTAAAATATAAAATATGAAAAAAGTAAAAGTTTTAAAAATGGTTCATTCATTATCTTTGATAGGGAAGGAATATTCATCTTTTATTCCTCATGAATAAAAAATACATAATATTTATAAAAAAAGTTTTTTATTTATTTATAGTGAATGAATTTTTTTTTTGTATCCTTCATCATGAGGATGTTTTTATAAAATAGAATATATTATTAAATAAAGTTGTCTACCTCGATTAAATTAATTATTATTAATATTCTTATTTTTTATTAGTTTTATTAATATCTAAAACTTTTTAAATTAAATAAAATGAATATAACTTAAGGGTTAGAGTTGAAAAAGAATACTATTTTGTAAAGATTTTATAAAGTAAAAAAAAAATAAATAAATAATGGCATAGTATTTTATATATAGTCCTTTCCTAATACCATTATAGAAATAAAAAACAAACAAAAAAAAAGGTTTTTTTATTATAACTAAAAAATAAACAATCAAAAGGATATAAAGTTTATAATAAAATTTTTAATACTTTACAAGATATCTAGAGTTACACCCCCATTGTTATACATTATTATACAATATTATGTGATTATTAATATCATATTTAAATGTTACATTTAATACTACTCTGCATTGTTATGACAATTTATATTTATTATTACTATTTATTACTATTTAATGAATACTACTTATACATTGTAGTTATTATTATTTATAAATATTATCATATTACATGGTTATGAATATAAATATTAATTAATATTATACATACTTTTCTAATTATTAATTATATACATTGTTATTATTATTGTTAATATTAATGAATATTATATTTAATATGACTACACTTTTATAACCTTTGTACTACGATACCAAACATTATTGTTATGATTAGAATTTCATTTTTTTGTAAATTTTTGTATACAAGGCTACGACTAGGATAAATGAAATTGATGATGATACATTTTATATAAAATAAATTAATTTGTTTTAAAACATGGTTTAATTAATCTGCAAGGTTTGACTTTTTTTTTTCTATTGTTCTTTTGTTTTTTGTACTTCTATTCAAAATATGAATAAATTAATTTATAACTATTTTTAATTTATTTTATATTAATTTGTTATATTAAAAAATGAACCTACAATCCTAAATATAAAAATTGGTGATGTAGAAAAGGAAAATTCCAAAATTGTAAAATACTAAAAATAATAATATTTAAGATTTAAACTTAATTTTCTTTAATATCCATTTTAATCTAAAAAAAATATATTTATTAGACTATGAATAGCAAAGGTTTTGTCACTAAAATTTTATTATAGTAAGCAAAAGACTAATTTTTTAACTTTTACACCTACAAAACTTAAAAGAAAAAGGAAAAAGTATTGCGATTTTAGTATTTCATATGCAAAAAATGAAGGTGTAATGAGGAAGATGGTAGAATCATCTTTTATAATTCTTTTATCTTATCACTATTTATTTTCTGTATATATATGAATTATTAATTATCAATATATTACAGTCAATTTTAATATATTATTAATTGTTTCCAAAGGATAAAGTGTTTGGAAATTTTATTATGACCCAACAAAATTTTAATATGTGGAAAAATATTTTTATATATGAGTTGTAATATAATTACCAGGAAAAACTTTTCAAATCAAATAGAAAACTCAATGAAAAAAGACTTTTTTTTTTTTAAAAAAAAAAAGATATTGGTATTATTTATAGTTCAATGATTATAATAAATAAATATAAAAGGTTAATAATAAATATAATGAATAAATATAACTATCGGTTTTTTTAACCTATTCATATATCTTTTTTTTTTTATATTAGTTATTAAATAGATAAAGTTGGGTTTAAAAAAAAAAACTTTATATAGAGGATCAACTTTTTTTTATAAGATTATCTATATAAACTTTTTATCTATTCTTTTTTAATTTATAAAAGGAAAAACATTTTTTACAGGTAATTTGAAAGATTTTAAAAATGTTTATAATGTTTAATAAACAAAAAAAGTTTCTTTATAATAAAATAAAAAATAAGATTGTAATGAAGAGGTTTAAGATAAAAAATTTTTTTTTCTAAAATGATTAATAATAGAATTTATGTATGTACCTAATTTATGTGTAATTATTATTTTTTTTTTAATTTTTATACTTTAATTTTATAATGTTAAAATAGATGTATACGAGATATATACGATATATACCTATATACACTTTATTTTTTTTTAAAAAAAAGATAAAAAGAATCAATGTTATACTATGGAATGTTTTTTTTTTTTTTTAAATTTTAATGAAAATTAAACTTTTATTTAATTTTAGAAATACATTTTTTCTTTTTCTTAATTACTTTATAGTATTAATCAATCTAAAGTATAAATCTTAAGAAAAAATAATTATTGATTTATTTTAGGTTAAAAAAAAAAATTCAATGAGGATAATGACACTTCCAAATAAAAATTAGATAATATAATATATCATTTCTTTTTTTTTTTTTTTTAGAAAAGTAGTTATTGAAAGCATGCCTTTTTGAGGAAAAACCATACTATGGAAAGAAGAAAAGTTTTTATGAATAATCTATTTTGATGTTTGAGGTAATGTATACTTCTTCTTTTTATATATAATAATAATGGTCACTTAGAGCTGAAAAGTCTTTTTGTTCACTTTTTTACTGCTATTAAACTTTAATTATAATAAAATGTAGTACTAAATTTTTTAAATGGATGAGTTTATTTTTACCCAATAAACTTTTAATAGATTTAATTTAATAATTTTTCTGTTTATTTTTTTTTTTTAGTTAGTCATCTTCAAAAAATAGAATTTTTTATAATAGTTGTATTCTATATAAGGAAAAAAAAAAAAAAGATGTATAATATTTGTTCAATCTATTGAAGTGCATTTTTTTTTCCTAAAAATAAATATTATTAGCCATTATTTTTTGTAGTTTTCTTTTTTTAAAAACTAAAGAAAGAATGGTCGATTACTTATTTTGTACAAAAGTAAAATCATCAGAAAAAAAAAAAACTTTCCATATATTAATCCTATCATTTTATGGTTTAATAAAGAAATTAATATTACTATTATTTTGATATTTTTAATAAATTTTAATTATTAAAAAAAAATATTAAATGAAAAACAAAAAAATTTAATGAATGAATGAATAAATAAGTAAATAAATCAATCAATCAATACATAAATAAATAAATAAATAAATAAATAAATAAATAAATAAATAAATAAATAAATAAATAAATAAATAAATAAATAAATAATTCTTCTATTATTTGTTTATGTTTAAAAAAGGAAATAATTAAAGTTTTAATAAATGCTTTCATATTTTAATTAATAATATTAAATAAAAATAATAATAATAAAAATGTAACAAATTTAAAAAAAAAATATTACTTTAAAAGGCTATAATGATGAATGAAAAAGTTAAAATTTAAAAAAAAAATGTTTTATGAAATAAATAAGAAAGGTATTCTAAAAATCTACAGAAAAACAGATAATCCAAAGGAATGACAAACTATAAATAAAAGACAAGTTTAAAGAAAAATTTATCATGAATAGATCTATTTATTTAAAAATCATTAAAATCCTTCAAACTTTGGACAAGAATAAATAGGTCTTGATTTAGGCATTTAAGACATTTGGGCAGTAAACTTTAATTATAAAAAAAACTTTTAAGGTTAAAATCCATTTATCATTATTATTAAATACTTTTATTTTTTTTGAATAAGAATGATTTGATTTATAAACTTTTTTTCCTTTTGAAATTAACTGTATTAATAAAAAATTAGAACTTTAATAGTTTTTAATACTTTCTACTATATATTCTTAGGTAGTATATTGCCATTTTTAGAAATTTAATTTATATTTTTTTTATGATTATCATTTTAATAAATATTAAATAATTAGAATAATAATAATAATTAGAATAATAATAATAATTAGAGTAATAATAATAATTAGAGTAATAATAATAATAATAATAATAATAATAATAATAATAATAATAATAATAATAATAATAATAATAATAATAAAATAATAATAATAATAATAATAATAATAATAATAATAATAATAATAATAATAATAATAATAATAATAATAATAATAATAAATAATAATAATAATAATAATAATAATAATAATAATAATAATAATAATAATAATAAATAATAATAATAATAATAATAATAATAATAATAATAATAATAATAAATAATAATAATAATAATAATAATAATAATAATAAATAATAATAATAATAATAATAATATAATAATAATAATAATAATAATAATAATAATAAATAATAATAATAATAATAATAATAATAATAATAATAATAATAATAATAATAATAATAATAATAATAATAATAATAATAATATAATAATAATAATAATAATAATAATAATAATAATAATAATAATATAATAATAATAATAATAATAATAATATAATAATAATTAATAATAATATAATAATAATAATAATAATAATAATAATAATAATAATAATAATAATAATAATAATAATAATATAATAATAATAATAATATAATAATAATAATAATAATAATAATAATAATAATAATATAATAATAATAATAATAATAATAATTAAAATAATAATAAAATAATAATAATAATAATAATAATTAATCACTTAAAGATTTTTTTTTTTTTATAATTTTTAATTAATAAAATTAAAGTATAGAAATTCTTCGTAATCCCCATTATTATAAAATAAGGATGAAAAAAGTTTATTAGTCTACAATTCATCATTTATGATACTTTGTACATATTTTGCTATTTTTTTTTTTTTTTTTTTTTTTTTTTTTTCATCTTTAAACTACTTGAATTTATTTTTATTTTTTTATTTTTTTACATTTTTACCTATATATTTGATTGATTATACCCAAGTATTTATTTATATATATATATATATATATATATATATATTTTTACTCCTATACATATTTAGTAATAATAGCTGACTTTTTATGTTTTTTCTTTATTTGAGATTAGTATACCGACAGTTTCTTTACAAAAATATATCCATTAATTAAAACAAAAGAAAAAAAAAAAGCCAATAATTTTACTACACGTCCCATAATAATGTATTCATAATGTAAAATGAATTTTTATAATTTTTAATTTAGAAAAATTAATGATTTTTTTTTTTATATACTAAAAGAAAAGTATAAAAAAAAAAAAAAAAGAATATTATTTTATATCATGAAGCTATTAAACTTATTACTATTGCAATTAATAATGTGGAATGTAGTGGAAGAATAGAATAAAAAAAAAAAAAAAGTTCAATCCTTGCATGCTATTCATTTTTTATTGTCGGTCAAAAAATACGATTGAAAATAATTTTTTAAAAACTTTTGAAATTAAGAAATTCAAATTACAAAAAAGTTGATAAACAACAATTATTTTTGATTTCTATTTTATAGATTTAGGACAATCCTTCCTTCCTTCCTTTTTTTTTTTTTAATCGTTAAGTGTTGCTGTTATTACTGTTCTTTTATACCATTTTCCATTCACCATTCTTTTTTTGACAAGAAATCAAAAAAGAAATTTTAATTAATTAAAAGTTATTAATTAATTTTTAATTAAAAATTTAATTAATAATCAATATATTTTATTATATTATTAGTATATATTAGAATATACTTTATTTTTTTTAAAATTTTAATTTTATTATTAAAAATTAAATTTGCATTAAATAAAAAAAAAAAAAAAACACAAGAAACCTTTACCTTTTTTTTTTCCTTATAACTTTTTTTATCAAACCTAGATTTAATTTAAAATAATAATATAGAAATAAAAAAAAAAGGTAATGCTACTATTTATTTTTTATTTATATTTATATTTGTATTATTTGTATTTATATTTGTATATTTGTATATATTTTTATTTTATTTTATTTTATGTTGTTTCGTTGAAATATATGAAATTAAAAAATAATGAATGATACATTTAGTAAAAAAATTTAATATTAAACAAATAATTATCTTTACTTTTTTTTTTTTATAGTAATAGTATAGAAATAATGATAATTAGAATAGAATGAAAATGCTAGTGATAATAACAATAGATATTAATATTTATATTTAATATATATTATTTATATTTTATGTGTAGATGAAGTTTACTAAAATATTTGGATCTCTTGTTGCTCTTACTACATCTGCCTTAGCTTTCTATACTAAGGAAGATCCAATTTTGGAAATAAATCCAAACAACTGGCAAAAAGAAGTTATTAAGAGTGATGTATGTTTTTTTTTTTTTTTTTTTTTAAGAATTATAACACTGTCGAATTATTATTTATTTTTTTTTTATTGACACTACCATAACAACATTTTTATTAAATATTATAACACTATTTTTTTTTTATTTATTCATCTATATAATAAATTCTATAATATGTAAAACTAAATTAAAAATTGAAATACATTACTTATAAATAATATTATTATATAAATAAATGGTCAAATATATTATTCAACAATAACAACAACAACAACAATAATAACATTATTATTCACAATAAATACAAAATTATCAATAAAAATTTATTTTAAATTAATTTATTATTTTAATATTGAAAATATGATATAAACCAAACAATTATCAATAATTATGGAAATAACTTTTTAAAAAATATTATTTTATCATTTATAGCAAGTTGTTCTTGCTGAATTCTATGCTCCATGGTGTGGTCATTGTAGAAACTTAGCTCCACAATACAAGAAGGCTGCTGAAAAGTTAAGAGGTTTAGCAAAGGTTGTCGCTGTTAATTGTGATGAAGATGCCAACAAACCAATTTGTGGTCAAATGGGTATTCAAGGTTTCCCAACTGTCAAGGTTTTCCACCCACTTTCTGTTGATCCAACTGGTAACGTTCGTACAAAGCAAACTATTACTGGTATGTATTTGAGTATTTTTTTTAAATAGTAATAACGAAAAAAAAAATCAATGCTCTACATAACAATAACTAACTATATATATACGAATATATTTAAATAATTGACTTTTTTATTAATATTTTTACTATCGATATGGATATAAAAAAAATTATAATAGATTACCAAGGTCCACGTTCTGCTAAGCCAATCGTTGATTTCGTTCTCGGAAAGGTTATTGATGTTGTTAAGAAGATTCGCTCTGCTGAAGAAATGGATACTTTTATAAATGATACCACTTTCACTAGAGCTATCTTATTCACCAACAAAATGAAAACCCCAGTTCTTTTCCAATCCTTAGCTCTTCAATACAGTAAGAGAATCTTATTAGGTGAAGTTAAGGATTCTGTTTCTGATGTTGTCGCTAAATATAATATTGAAAAATTCCCATCTGTTGTTGTCTTTAACAAGGATACCACTGAACCAATTGTTTATGATGGTAATGATTTAATACTTTTATATTGCGATAATTTTTATTATAAAAAATAATAACGATAGTAGTTCTATTTATTATTGTTGCTTCGTATATCCATGACAAAATCATTTTTTTAAATAATTTTTTTCTCTTCTTGTAACAATATGATGTTTAATATAACCATTAATTTATAATAGGTGTTATGAAGCATCAAGGTATTTCCGAATTCTTTGACAAGTACGCTCCACCAGCTACTGAAAAGATTGTTCTTGGTGAAAAGCCAAAGCCATGTAATTATTATTTTTATTACTAGATATTATAAAGTTGTTATAGGATTATTGAAAATTTTAATAATAAGATTTATGATTATAATAATATATATAATATATATTGTATATACTATTATCATTATAAATCTTATAAAATTTTAAATAGTGTGTATTAGTAAACTAAAATTTAACGTTTTAAATATTAATTAGTTGATCCAAAGGTTGCTGAAATTACTAATGATGAAGAATTAAAAAAGTGTATTGAAGGTTTTGGTACTTGTGCTATTGCTGTTTTAGCTTACGAAGAAGAATTTGAAGAAAGTGTTAAACAACATGAAGAAGAAATGAAGATTTTAGAAACTTTAAAGAAGAATAATCATGAAAAGAATGGTCCATTCAAGTTCGCTTGGATTAATGGTGTTGTTAGAGGTAAGCAATTTGCTAGAGACTTTGATTTACCAGATATGTTCCCAAGCTTCCTTATTATTAATGGCAAGCAAAAGATTTTCCGTGTTGATCGTGGTGCTTTTGATGTTGAAGGTATTACTGATTTCTTAAAACAAGTTAGAAATGGTCGTGGTAGAAACTTTAGTTACACTAAGGAACCAGTTTTAGATATTAAGAAAGAAGCTAAGAAGGATGAACTTTAAATTTTTACATCTTTATAGTATTTAAATATTGTTTTATAATTTTTTTTTTTTTTTTTATGAATTAAATCTATTAAAAAACCTTATCAAAGAGAAAATGATAACAAAATAAAAAAAAAATTAAAAAAATAAAGAAATAATTATAGAAAATGAAAATAATAATGAAAAAAAAAAAAAAGTATATCAATGTGTCTACTTTTTTTTTTTTTCCTAATATGTAAATAATAATACTAGATTTAAAAAAAATAAAAATAAAAATCAAATAAAAATGAAAAATTAGAAAAAAAAACTTTAATTTTCTATTATTTAATAATTTAATATATAGTTGGAAAGTGAATATGTAAGGGTATTATTTTCTCTTGATTTATTATATTCATTTTTTTTTGTGTAAAAATTTATTAATAAATAAATTCTAACTTTAAAAGTATCGAAGTTGTATTGATAAAAAGAAAAGTTGTCGAGATAAAGTTGTATTAGTTTTGTTAGGCTTATTTCAGTTTTTTTTTTTTTTTTCTTTTTTTTTAATAAATCTTATTACTTTGGGTAATTTTGTATACAATATTAAAAAAAATTAAAATAAGGTATTCCTTTTTTTTATCCCAAGTCTAAAACAATGTTAATTGTAATATTTTTGATAAATGGAGAAAATTAAATTGCAGTATTAAAAGATTTTTTCTGTCATATTCTTCCCATGCCTCATGACTCGTAGGTTCTGTTCATGTTGCGGATATGACGAACAATCTTTTTACCATTGGATATTAGAATGTTCTGCGTTCTCTGAGTACAGAATTTCTTAGCTTTCTTGACGATCTTTTTACCCTTTTTTACAATAAATATAAGAATCAATTCATTACATACTTACTTGATAAAACAAAATATAACCTTGTTTAATTCTTAATAATAATAAAAAAAATTACAGAAATCTAATAGAATAAAATATAACCTTGTTTAATTCATAATAATAATAAAAAAAAATTACAGTAATCTATTAAAGTAGTTAAATTGTATCTGTTATCATTATTCTAATATGATGATTATTAAACTTTTAATCAAAATCATTCCTTTCATTGTTAGCCCAACAATGATCAATGTTCAAAAGAGGTTAAAACAACAGTCATATACATCAATACTGAAGAAATAATAGGACAGCTTAACACAATCGATGGAAATCATAATTTTGCTCCTTGATAAGATTTGATTTTTGATGCTAAGTTCAATGTCAACTACAACTATAGTAGAAATGTGACCGACCTTCTTACTTTAATTACTAGAATATTTTATATCTGGTTTATTTTTTATTTTTTATTTTTTTATTTTTTATTTTATTTTTTTTTTGCTTTTAATTAAATTTATTTTTTATATTATTATTATTAAATATTCATGTACATTCTAGTTTTAATAAGAGTTTTTAAAATAGAATGTACAGTTAAAAAAAAGAAAATTATGCAATCACCTCCACTAAAAGTAAAAAAATAAAAAAAAAATAATAAACAACTACAATAATAATACTAGAAATAAGAATAAAATCTGAATGATAATACCAACATTTAAACTTAATATGAAAAATACGTTAAAATGCAAAAAAAAAGAAGGAATGAATTTTATACACATGTATAAATAAAAAAAGATTAAAAAATTCAAAGTATTTTAAAAAAAAAAGATTGTGTAACTTTGACAGGGCTGCTTAATATTTATTTTTTGTTAGTAATGAAAAAAGAAATAAAAGAAATAATAATAATAAAATAGAACTTTTTATAAAGAAACTTCAATAAAACTTGACTTTTACTTTAATTTAAAAACAAACTAATAATAATTAATACATAACACACAATAATGCATGGCAAGACAAATTGATAAATAAATAAATAAATAAATAAATAACTAAATAAGTGAATAAATAAATAAATAAATAAATAAATAAATAAATAAATAAATAAATAAATAAATAAATAAATAAGTGAATAAATAAATAAATAAATAAATAAATAAATAAATAAATAAATAAATAAATAAATAAGTGAATAAATAAATAAATAAATAAATTTAATAAAATGTTTCTATTTAAAAATCGTTTTTAATATATAAAATTTTATTTTACGTTTGTAGATGAAATACTTAAAATTTGTAGGAAAATATTTTAGCATTAAACAATTTAACATTACTTTAAGTTGATTGGGATTAAATATTTATGTGATTGGCTAATTGAAAATTTTTATTGTAATAATAAAAAATAAAAAATGTATTGATTTAGTAATTTTCTCCCTCTTGCAAAATCAAACCAAATTTTTCTTATTAAAAAGTTCGGTTTTTAAGTATGTGTTTTAATATTTAATAAAGAATGAATGATGAATTAAAAAGATTAAATTTTTAATGCCCTTCCTTTAATGATGATGTTATATTTAAAATTATTTTAAAAAGTTTTGTTTATATTTATGATGGTGAACGTGTTGAATTAGTTGATAATATAAAGTTTTCATTTTGAAATTTATTAAATTATTAGAAATTATATATTTATCAAAACATGTTAACGTTATCAGTAAATCAATCCATATGAATTTTTAAAGGATTGAAATGAATAAAATGTTTAAAAATGTAAAATTTATAATGAAATAACAGAAGGAATACTACGAAAATATTCAACATTATCTATTATTTACGCCTTATGCATTTTATGTCAGTTCTAACCTATTCTATTTTTATATAATTTATATTTAAAAATATAACCTATAATAACAAAATTCAATAAAACAGTCAACATGTAAGTATTTTAGTAAAAATAATTATATAATGTATATGAAAGTATATTAATAAGTTTTAAATGTTGATAATAAAATAGGAAATACTTAGCTGCCTACCTTCTTGCCAAGCTCGCTGGTCACGATAAAGTCAACAACAAGGTAATAAAGCAATTGAACTTAATTACATAAAAAATAAAATTTTTATTACAAGATTCTCATATGTAAATGTTATTATGATTATAGGAAATTAACCACATCCTTGCTTCCGTTGGTTGTGAAGTTGATGAAGCCCGCATCACCGAAGTTCTCGAAGCCATTAACGGTCGTGATGCCAACGAAGTAAATATTTAAATATTTGAAAATAAGTAGAGATAGAATAAGGAAATATTAAAATAATATATATTATTAATATTAGTTAATTGCTGCTGGTTACTCCAAGCTCGCTTCCGTTGGTACTGGTGTTGCTGTTGCTGGTGGTGCTGCCGCCACTGGTGCTGCTGCTGCTGGTGAAGCCGCTGCTGAAGAAAAGAAGGAAGAATCTGAAGAAGAAGAATCCGACAGTGACATGGGTTTCGGTAAGTTTAAAATTTATACACATAAATTTTATTTTAATATGTTACTAAATAATAAAATTATTTTATATTATAATATTATAATACAATAGGTTTATTCGACTAGATCAATTAAAGTCAATAAATTATTTTAATAACCCTAAAACAACAAATGTAGATTTTTATATTATAATAGATCAAAATAGTATAATAAAGGTTGCAATTGTTAAGAAAAATTTAAAAAATCAAAAAAAAAAAAGTCAAAAATACAAAAAATTTTCAAACTAATTAATGAAATATGTTTATATTATTCAAATGGAATAAAATGAGATTCCAATTTTAAGAGTGTTTTTTTATAAAACGAATTAAGACATTATTTTTTTTATTTTTAAATAGTAAAGGAAATTATGTGAAGAATGAGCACTGAAGGGAAAAAATAGTGTAAATTTAAGAATCGTTAAGTTTTCTAAATAATGTTATTTTGGGAGAGGAATTTTAAAAGGAGAAGTAAAAATTTAAAGTGGAAAGTAGACAAAGTCATTTTGGTATATAATTTTTTACGTGGCAATTTATGTAAATTTTAATATATAAAGGAAAGGGTGTGGAATTAGAGTGGGTGTATTTTTTTAATATTGAAAATTGGTTTTATGTGTGTGTGTGTGTAATATTTTATGGAGGTTTTTTTTATTTAGAAAAGAAATTAAAAGTTTTCATTATTTAGCAAATTTATGAGATTAATATTCAGGTTCATTGAAGGTCAAATTTAATCTCAAGATGAAGTAGATAAAGAGTATGGTTGTTTATGACTAAAAAAGTATATATATCTTTAGGTATACTTTGGCAATCGTACTTTAGAATTGCTTGTTTTACTAGAGAATTAAATAAACTTTTTTTTAACTATGAGGTAGTTATAATATTTCAAAGAAAATTAATTTTTTTTTTATATATTTTTATTTCATATTAATTATTTTAATTTTTATTCTATTTTCTGCATTTTTATTTTTTATGTACTTTTGAAAATTAAGCAATAAAAATTAACATTTTTCTTGTTTGAAATTACACCATAAATTTATTATTTTTAAAAAGTTAGCCATGAATGTCCTTTTTTTTTTTTTTTATAAATATTTCAAAAGCTTTTTTTCCACTACTTTTTTTTTTTTTTCCCACCCATGCACACGCATACATACACACCTTTACATTCGTTCATCTATAAACTTTTTTTTTTCTATTATTCATTATTGGTAAAATAATGAACAATATACAATACATCAACCAATCATCATCAATAGAAATCAAAAAAAAAAAAAAAGATTCTTTTCATTATAAAGTTTATCAACCATTTACAACTACATTCTACATTTACATACATTAATACTAATGTATGTAAATGTAGAATTTGGCTAACTTTTTTTTTTAATTAATACAATAATCCATAATTTTAATTTTAATTAATAAATTTATTTGTATTATATGTGAATACTTTAGTTTTTTTATTAAATTAATATATTATAAATATAATTTAATATATATAAAATTTTTTTTTATTCAACATTAGAAAAAAAAAAAAATTATATATTAATTTTTAAAATAAATAAAATATCTTTTTTTTTTTTTTTTTTTTTCTTTACACTTGAAAAAAATTAAAAAAGGTAAATCTAGCAAGATTATTATTATTATATATATTTATAAATATTTATTAGTTGTTTTGTTGAAACAATTTAAAAAAAAAAAAGAGAATAGTTTAAAATGGGATATTTCAATGATAAAAATATCTTAATTTGAATTAATACTTTTTTTTTTTTTTTATTTTTTAGTATTAAAAACAAAACAAAACAATACAAAAAAAAAAAAAAAAAAAAAAAAAATTAAAAACAAAAATTAATCAATGAAATAATTTTTTTTTTTATTTTTTATTATTTCTATTTATAATTATTATAGTATTTTTTTAATTTAAATAATAAAAAATGCCAAAGAATAAGGGAAAGGGAGGAAAAAACAGAAAGAAGGGAAAGAATGAAAACGAATCTGTAAAGAGAGAACTCGTTTTCAAGGAAGAAGGACAAGAATACGCTATTGTTACTAAAATGCTCGGTAACGGTTGGGTTGAAGCTCAATGTTGTGATAATGTTAAGCGTTTAGCTCACATTCGTGGTGCCTTCAGAAAGAAGGTTTGGATTGTTCAAGGTGATCTTGTCTTACTTTCATTAAGAGATTTCCAAGATGATAAGGCTGATGTTATTCTTAAGTACACTGCTGATGAAGCTTCTTCATTAAAGAAGTACGGTGAACTTCCAGAAAACACCAAGATTAACGAAGGTGAAATTCTTGGTGAAGAAGAAGAAGAATGCAACTTTGACTTTGAAATCGATGATATTTAAACAATTAAATATTATTTTAAAAAAAGGAAAATTGATTACTTTTGGTTTTTAACGTTTATTCACTTGAAGAAAAAAAAGACCTTTTTTTTTTTTTAATAAACTATAAATAAAAAAAAAGAAATATTAGTAATCAATTTTTTATTTATTTTTTTTTTTTTTCATCACGCCTCTATTTATATTAATTCAATAATTTTTATTGAAGATCATAATTTAAAAAAAAATATTTGATTAAAAAAAAGTAACATTAAATATAGAATTTATCTCTTCTTTTTTTTAAAAAAATTAATTTATCCATTAACTTGTTTATGTTGATATATTCATATTTTAAACATGGATTCAACAAAAACCTGTTAATAGTAAAAAAAATAAATAAAATAATTAAAAAAAAAATAAATTAAAAAAAAAGAAAAAAGAATCGTTTGACAGTTTTTTTTTTTTAAATGTTTATCTAAAGCCATTACGTAACTCTCTCTTTCTGTGGGTGTTTTTAAAGAAAAGATTCATGTTTACACAAACATTGAAATTTCCATAACTTATTAAAAGAGGAGATGTATACATTGTTAAAATAATAAATCAATAAATTTCCGTTTTTTTTATTTTAATTTTTTAATTTTTTTTTTATTTTTATTTATTTTTTTTTAGAGACTAATAGATTAAATATTATTATTCACCAAGTTCATGTTAAACTAGGGTGAAAAAAGAATATTTATTACAGAAAAGATATAGATTTTTTTTTTTTTTTTTTTCCCAAGTATAGTAGTGAACGGATGTGTTTTTGTTTATTTTTGTTGTGCCAATAATTTAGATCTTTTCTAAACTTTCCATTAAAATGACTGTTTAGGCGATGCGTTGTTAGTATACCAATAAATAATACATATAAATTAATAATTATAAAATGGATATTTTTAAAATTTTTTTTTTTTAAAAAAAATTCAATTATTTAAGTAATAATGAAAAAAAAAAAAAACTTTTTTTTTTTAAAAACTTACCAGAATTTCCACGAAGAACGACAGTTCCAATACTATTCTTTTCAGTAGCACTTACAATTTCCATAGCTTCATCTACAACTAAATTCATAAATGGATCAAAACCTTTATCCATCAATTTTTACCGAAATGTTAAATGGTTATTTTATTAATTATTATTATTATTATTATTTAGATAGATATATATTTATATATTTTATGAATGGGATTAGTAAATAATTTTATTAAAAATTTATATTTTTAAGTTTGATATAGTAATTCTAAAAATTAAATAATTGTTAAAAACTACTTACCACGAAGAACTCCTGTTATTTTTCTATTACCATTGAGTTGTATAAAAATGTGTTTATCTAAATATCTTTATTATTTAAAATATTTAATATATATATAATTATAGTATAAAATAAAATAAAATAAAATAGATTAGTCAACCCAATCCAATACTATTAATAAGAAATTCTATTTTTTTTTTTAAAAAAAGAAACATTTGATCCTTTGGTCTATTATTACTATTATTTTAATTGTTTTTTTTTTAAATTATTTTAATTTTAATATGCTAATAATGGTTTATCTGATTGATAATAATGTGCTAAAAATAAAAGTGATATATTTATTTCTCATTATTTAAATCTTGTTTTGCTCATATGATTTTAATAGTAAAATTTGATGTTTTGCTATAATCTTTAAGTAATCAAGAACGTTTTTTAAAATGAATTTAGAATTTTACTTTTTTCAATATAAATTGGATTTATTTTATTTTATTTTATGATTTTATTTTTCTTGATATTTTGTTTATTACTTTACTAAAATGTTGTGTATTATTAATAATAACAATACTATTTCCTTTTTTTTTTTCCATATCTATCAAAAAAGAACTTTTTTTTTTTTTTTTTTTTTCAATTAATATGTTGAAATTTTTATAATATTAAATCTTTCATTGTATCTACTAATTCATCCCAGTGATTTTTAATAAAAAGATGTAATTTCTATTTACTTATTTAATAAATAAATAATTGCTGTTGAAATATAAGTAATATTAAAAAATATTTTTTACTTTTTTAATTCTGGAGTTGCTGCTCTAGTCATCTTTTTTTTTTTTTTCCTGTACTTTTTAAAATGTAGGTAGGTAATAAAGGAATAATAATATAATAAAAAAAAAAAAAATTATTAAATGATATAAAATAAAATTTTAAAAATAGATACATTAATGTATTGATACATTTACATTTTATTACATTTTTAATGAACTTATTTTTATGAATTAATTACACTTTTTTTAATTAATTTCAAAAATAATAACAAAAAAAATTATTATATATTTAATTAAAAAAATGATGAAATAATATATAAAAAATATTTAATAATTTTTATTTATTATTAATTTTTTTTTTTTTTTTTGAAATATTATTTATAATAAAAAATAAAATAATAATAATAAAAATAAAAAAAAACTTAGAATATTTTATTTTTAAATTGGTAAAAGGTAAAAAAAAAAATGCATTATCCTACATCCTTCATTAGAATATTATTATTATTATTTAATTTTGATATAGTTTGATCATCGTGTATGTGTGTGTGTAAAATACATACAAAATAGAAATATTATTAAATACTCTTTTTTTAAAAGAAATTAATTAGTTTATCTTCATTTTTTCATTGACATTAAATAAAATAAAAAAAAGAAAACAATTCTAAAAAAAAGTTCTATTTTTATATATTTTTATTCATACGTATATTATATAGTAAAGATATTCAAGTAATTCAACAAAAAGTTTAAAAACAAACACCAATAATAACAATAATAAAAAACAGTTAATAATATATTCAATTAAAAAAAGGAATAAAAATAAAGTATTAAAAATGTCTGACGATCAAAATATACCAAAAATCCCAAATATGGAGATTTCAAAGGCTCGTTTCCTTCTTGCTAATGGACCAAAGGAATTACATCAACAAGCCAAGGATTTGATCATGAAACATGTTAAAGAAGATGGTATATATATATATAATATTTTATCTATTTTATATAGTCATAATAATAGTAGTAATGATAAGTAGTATAAAAGTATATATTATTGAAATAATAATAATAATAATAGTAGTAAGAAAAATATATAATACAACAATTAAATTTTATCCATACTTTTATAACAAAGAAAAAAAATAATAAAATAGTAATAATAATAATGACAATTAAATAGAAATTTATTATACATCAATGCAATATATTAAATTTTATTATTTATTCTACACATCATTAATGAAATAAAAATAAAAATAAAATAATAATAAAAAAAATGATACTATTTTTTAATTGAAAGAAATGGCTCCTTTCTACGAATTAATTTGTAAGGAATTCAATTTCCCAATTGATAATGGTTTATTAAGTCAATTACAAAAAGCCAATGAAGAAAAATTAAAGCAAATTGAAGAAAAATTAGAAGATGCTCAACAAAATTTAGGTGAAACTGAAATTAGTGATGCTTTAATTGCAAAGGCTGAATACTTGGCTAAAATTGGTTACAAGGTTATTATGACATCTTTTTATCGACTAATAGATAAATAAATTGTGTTTTTTTTTTTTTTTTTTTTTTTTTTTTTTTTTTTTTTCATGTTTTAGAAAATATTTTTAGCTAAACTAAATACTAATATTTTTATATTCTATATATTAATTGGAAAATTTTTTTAAAACACTATCCTATGATTATATGATAACCTACTTTTTGAAATTCATCACTCCTAACAATTTCAACATTTATAATAACATCTATGTTTTATCAACTATTGAAAATACTATTGCATTTTTTTTTTGTGCAAATTCTATCAAAAAAAAAAAAAAAAATATATATATATATATATATGACCCTTGTTAATGATAGGAAAAAGCTTTAAGTGCATACCGTGTTGCTTATGAAAAAACTGGTCCATTAGGTCAAAGAATTGATATGTTATTCTTACAAATCCGTATGGGATTCTTCTGGAATGATAATGAATTAACTAACAAGAATATTGAAAAGGCTAAAGTGTAAGTTTATTTGAAAAAATTATAAAAGTCAATTATTTTAAAATGTCATATAATCCTATATAATTGTTGTATGGTGTGTGTGTGTGTGTGTGTGTGTGTATTTCCACACCTGCTAAAATAATATAAAAATGAATATTGAAATAATGTTAAAATGATCCTTGATCGATATCATCATTTTAATTAAAATTGTTAAAATTTTTTAAAAGTTTAATAGAAGAAGGTGGTGACTGGGATAGACGTAACAGACTCAAGGTTTACCAAGGTATTAACTTTTTAATTAACAGAGATTTCAAATCTGCTACTCCACTTTTACTTGATACTCTTGCTTCTTTCAGTTCAACTGAATTAATGGACTATAAGACTTTTGTTAAGTATGCTGTCTTAACTAGTATGATTACCTTAAAGAGACCAGACTTAAAGGCTAAGGTATAAATTAAAAATATATATATATAGTAACATATATATTCCACTCTAAATAAATTCTCTTTGGCTAATGAAAATGATAATATTATTTTTTATTAATTCATTGTAAAAAAAAAAAAAAAAAATGTGTATAAAATATTATTAAATTCCTAAAAGGTTATTAATGCTCCAGAAATTTTAGAAGTTGTTAATGAAATTCCATATCTTGAACAATACATGAACTCTTTATATAATTGTGAATATGCCAACTTTTTCAAGGCTTTAGGTAAGATGATCAATATTAAATAATAAAATAATAAAATAATAAAATAATAGAATAACGAAATAACAAATAACAATACCAACAACAACGACAACAACAATAATAATAATACTTTATATTAATGATCATTTATTGTTTCAATTTAAAAAATTAAATTATTCTTACGATTTATTATTAAAAATAATGGATGCTTTCATCATGGATAATAATTAATTATATATGTATATACATATATAATTAATAAAATAGCCAATATTGAACAACAATTAAAGATTGATCCAGTTCTTTTCACTCACTACAAATACTATGTTCGTGAAATGCGTATCATATCATACGCTCAATTATTAGAATCCTACAGAAGTGTCACTATTGAATCAATGGCTTCTTCCTTTGGTGTTTCTGAAAAATTCATTGATGAGTAAGTATTTATTTTTATAAGATCATAGCATTCATATATTATAAAATATGGAATAAATCAAGTGATATAAACCACTTTTTTTTTTTTTTTATTCCTTATGAATATGACTAATTTAAAAATGAAATCATCTTTTTTTTTTTTTTTTTTAAAAAAAAAAAACTATTTCTATTCCAACTCTATATAGCGATTTATCTCGTTTCATTGGTGCTGGTAGATTAAACTGTGTCATTGATAAGGTTGATGGTATTGTTCAAACCAATAGACCAGATTCCAAGAATGCTCAATACCAACAAGCTATAAAGCAAGGTGATATATTATTAAACCGTATACAAAAGCTTAGCCGTGTTATCAATTCATAAGTTTCTTTATCATTATAAAAGAGAAAAATAAATGACATTAAAAAAAAAAAAAGCAACTAAACAAACAAAAATATATATATATACAACATTGCAACTATTAATATCATAGTTTTAATTTATGAATAATAATAATAAAAATAATAAAAAAAAAAAAAAAAGAGAGAAAATATGCAAGATAAAAAAAAATTTTTAAAAATAAATAACTATTTTTTTTTTAATAATTATTATTTTCTTTTTTTTTTTTTTTTTTCCTTTTTTTAAAAAAATGTGAATAACATAAATAATAAAAAAAAAAAAAAATTAATAAAAAAGAAAAACCTTTTTTTTTTAAAAAAAAAAAAAAAAAATCATTTCCAATTTTTTAATATGTATAATAAAACAAAATATACTTTTTAAATAATAATAAAAAATTAAAATAAAAAAAAAAAAAAAAAACTTTAAAGATTTTATAAGAATCAAGTTGTTCCCTTTAAATCTTATCAACAAAAAATTAACTCTAACATTATTGCAAGATGCAAGTTAGAAAAAAAAATTATAATATTATTAAATTGATGGTGAAAAAGTGTTAAATATAATAGAAAATCAGATTAACAACATCATATTAATAGTTTGATAGTCTAAGTGAAACTAGTTTATTGATAAAAAAAAAAAGTTTATAATCTACTTTTCTTTTTAAAAAACTAATGAAATTATTGATTTATCCTTAAATTTTTAATGAATAATAAAAAAAAGTATATTATATATTTTAATTTTATCAAGTGTTATTATTATTTATTATTTTTTTTTAAATGGATTTTTATTATTGGAAGTGGGCTTATAAAGCATCTTTATTTTAAAAAGATGTAAACTATTCAATAAATGTAAGAAACTTATACTGCCTTCAAGTAGGTAATCTTTCATAACCTTGAGGCCCTTTTAGTTTCTAGTTTGTCCAAATTATAATATATTTTTATTAGAAAACATTATTATTGCCAAGTTTATTCTTTTTCTTTTTTTTTTAAAAAAAAAAAAAAAAAGTTCTCTATTATAAAAGAGATGGAATGGTTAAATAATAGTATTGTAACTAATTTTAAAAAAAAAAAAAACTATTATTTAAATTATTAATAATAATAATAACTATTATTATTAAAATTTTCTTTTGGCGTATTATTATATCGTATATTTATATATATTTTCCTTTTAAAAAAAAAAGAAAAGAAATTTTCTTAAAAACAAAGATATAAAATTCTTTTTTTTTCTTAATTTGATGGAAATGTTTTTTCTTTTTAAATTGTAAAAAAAAAAAAAAAAAAAAAGTTTTTAAAAATTAAATATATTTATTAATTAATATTAATTTTTTTTTTTTATCTATATAAAATTTATCCAAAATATGGAAGAAGAAATAAACTTTTTTCATAAAGATTTTATAGAAAAAAATAAAATGACATCAAATCCACCTGTTGACTACTTTATCGTAGGTCTAGGAAATTTTCAACCAGAATATGAAACGACAAGACATAATGGTATATTTAAATATTTGAATATATATATCTTGTTTATAATAAAAGAAAAAATAAAATTCATTTATAAGCTTGGTTTTAACTCTCAACTATACACCAAAAAAAAAAAATATTAAATTCTTTTTTTTTTTTTTATCAAAAATAAAAACTATATTTATTCCTATAAAGTTGGTTTTATTTGTGTAAACTATATTACAAACTTGATAGCCTTGGAAAAAAATAAAAATAAACCTGATGAACATAAACTTCCTATATTTTTTAGAAGAATGGATTTAAATGGTAGGTCCATTTTCTTAAAATAACAATGTAGTAATAATAATAATAAAAAAAAAAAAAAATTAATTTTTTTTTTTAAACCTAATTCAAAATCACTTTATAATAACGCTTTAATAATGATGCTATTAAAAAATATGTATAATACACCAACAACAATAAATCAATTATTCCTCATTTAATTTATGCAAATATATATGTATATAGCGGATATCCATGATATTATGTATCAAGCAACAGATAAACGTCTTTTAAGACTTGTTTTCATTAAACCATTGACTGGAATGAATAACTCTGGAATGGCAGTTCAGAAAGTTTTACAATACTATGGTTATAAAGATATTTCAAAACAACTTATTGTTATTTTTGATGACCTTAATTCTTTACCTGGAACTTTGACCATTCAAAGTAATTTTTTTTTTTTTTTTTTTAAATTTTTCATTGTGATTTTTATAATTTCATAGAATATAACCTATGAATATATATAAATTATAAATTAATATCTTGGTATTAATTATAGTATCATTATCCCTCCTTTATTTTTTTTAATATGAATATGAATATGAATAAATATTATAAAGATTCGTTAGGTGCGGTTAAAGGACATAAAGGAATAGATAGTATAGAAAAAACTTTAAATAATAATACTTTCTATCAGTAAGTAAAATAAAGTTTAAAATAATTTAAGATAAATATTGACTTTTCCTTTTTTTTAAAAAAAAAAAAAAAAAAAAAAAGTTATCGTATTGGCATAGGGAGACCTCCAAGTTCTTCAAATATAACCATACCTAATTATGTTTTAGGTGAATTTACAAAGGATAGACAAGAAATGGATTTAGTAGGTTATTCCTTAACTTTAACAGCTAAAGCATTTGATGAATTTTCAAAGAATCCTGATAATCTTAAAGCAATTAAAAAGAAATACTGTTCTTTAAAGAAAATTCCAAAAAATCTTAATAAAATGGACAGTTTATTATTCCCGGTTGATTTACATGGCTATTAGATAAAAATAAAATAAAAAAAAAAGAAAAGGAAAAAAAAAACATTTTGTTAGTCAATAACATCACCATATTTATGATCATCCACATAAATATTATCCATACGATAGTGATATAATTATATAGATGATTATCTTGAGTGATAAAATCGTCAAATTAAAGAAAGAAAATTTCAATGGGTAATTCTATTACTATTAAAATATTCAGAGTATATAGAAGCTGAATAAAGTTTTGATCTTTTAAAATAAAATTATTCTCTTTATTTAAACATTAATGCAAAAAAATAAAAATAAATTAAAAAAAAAAAAAAAAATTGAGGTATTTTATATAGAGATTAATTTAAAATAGTTTAATGCATAGTTTATATATTACTCTAAATTATAAACTTGTTCATCAAAAACAGAGATATTTAATTTAATAATAAGACTGATAATAACAAATTATATGATGTGTATTTCCTTTTTTTTTTTTCCCTTTCTTCTTTGTTTGTATATATGTATATAATAAATGGATAGTTTTTATATTTGTCGATTAAAGAAATTTATTACTGTTTGAACAACGGTATCATCACGTAATATTCTTCGATGACCTAGTCCTTCTGTTCTACAAAAAGTAGGATGGTTTACACCATCAATACAATAGTCCTTTCTTTTCATTTTATCTTTTAAAACTAATGTTTTTTCATATGGAATTTCTTTATCATTTAAATCGTGAATAAAAAGAATAGGTATATCAAGGGTTAATACATCCTTTTCTAAAACGATATCGTTTATATCAATTCCAAAAAGTATTTTTTTATGATCAATATAATCTTGAATCAACTCTTTTTCATTTTCAAGTTTAAATATTTTAATATGACCTACAACAGCATCATAATAATAATTCATGGCTGCAATACCAACATACTTTTTAACAAGTCTTTTTTCTTTTTCATTGGAAAGGCGACAATTGACTTGAAAAGCGCCGTTTCCCATAGAATGGGCTAATACATATACTGGTTGATTGAGTGTACGAATAATAGCATTTAAAGTATGACCAAATACAGTACAACCAGAATATTTACAATCACTTTCTCTATTTTCTCCATGCAATGGGAAATCAATGGCTAGTACCTTAAAACCTTTTTCTTGTAAACCTGGAATAAATTTATAAAAATTTAAACCACGACCCTCCCAACCATGACAACATAAAACAATTTCATCCCTTTTTTCAACATTTTCTTTTGGTGAAAATTCTAAAACTTTAATACTACATGGTAATTCCGGTACAAAGTCCAAATTTTTAATTTGACTATTTTTAATTCTTTCATTTATAATGTGGGAATGGTTTGAAATATCTATTGTAACTACATTGTAGTTTGCTGTTTCTTTAAATTCTTCTTCCCAGGTTGCAATTTTTTTGGGTGGAACAGGAATAAAAAATTCTGTTACATCTTTATTTTCAAAATCATTTTCAACAACCATTTTTTTTGTCTCTTTTTATTTAACTTGAAAGTTTGAAAGGAAATTAAAAAAAAAAAAAAAAAAAAAAAAAAGGATAATTTATAAATCTCAAAAGTTTTAAAACCTTTAGTTTAATTCAAAATAATAATAATTTTTATTATTCTTAAATTTGATATTTAAATAGTTTATATAGTTTCTAATATTTATATAATTTATATAATAATATTTTTATTTTATTTTATTGAATATTGAATGTACTATTCAATTATTATTTTTTTCTTATGTAAATTACCACTTTTTTATATTTTTTTTGTAAACAATAAAATTTTTATTTTTTTTTTTTTTTTAATTTAAATTTCAAAAATCTTTTTTAAAAAAATAAAAATTTTATTGGTTTAAAATGAATCATAATATTCTTTTACAGAAAAAATGAAAATTTAAAAAAAAAAAAAACTTTTTTTTTATAAATAAAACTGTTTTATTAGAGCGTAGAAGAGCGGTATTTGAGTTTAAATGGTTTAATAAGTATTAATAAAAAAAGGATTTAACAATTAAATAAAAAAAAAACTTTTTTTTTAAAATTTTTTTTTTATTTTTTTTCTAAAAAATAGATTGAATTTTTTAGAATTTTCTAAAATTTTTAAAATTTATCTTTTCACCATGATTTTCTTTCTTTCTTTCTTTTATTCCTGTCAATTTCTATTAATAGTAAGATAATTATTAATAGAAAAAGTGTATTACTTAAAGTGGTGAAGTATTTTTAATAGTAATAGTAATAGTAATAGTAATAGTAATAGTAATAGTAATAGTAATAGTAATAGTAATAGTAATAGTAATAGTAATAGTAATAGTAATAGTAATAGTAATAGTAATAGTAATAGTAATAGTAATAGTAATAGTAATAGTAATAGTAATAGTAATAGTAATAATAGTAATAGTAATAGTAATAGTAATAGTAATAGTAATAGTAATAGTAATAGTAATAGTAATAGTAATAGTAATAGTAATAGTAATAGTAATAGTAATAGTAATAGTAATAGTAATAGTAATAGTAATAGTAATAGTAATAGTAATAGTAATAGTAATAGTAATAGTAATAGTAATAGTAATAGTAATAGTAATAGTAAAGTAATAGTAATAGTAATAGTAATAGTAATAGTAATAGTAATAGTAATAGTAATAGTAATAGTAATAGTAATAGTAATAGTAATAGTAATAGTAATAGTAATAGTAATAGTAATAGTAATAGTAATAGTAATAGTAATAGTAATAGTAATAGTAATAGTAATAGTAATAGTAATAGTAATAGTAATAGTAATAGTAATAGTAATAGTAATAGTAATAGTAATAGTAATAGTAATAGTAATAGTAATAGTAATAGTAATAGTAATAGTAATAGTAATAGTAATAGTAATAGTAATAGTAATAGTAATAGTAATAGTAATAGTAATAGTAATAGTAATAGTAATAGTAATAGTAATAGTAATAGTAATAGTAATAGTAATAGTAATAGTAATAGTAATAGTAATAGTAATAGTAATAGTAATAGTAATAGTAATAGTAATAGTAATAGTAATAGTAATAGTAATTGTAATTGTAATAGTAGTAGTAGTAGTAATAGTCAGATTGAAAATGAAATATCTTTACCAAATACACAAAGAAATCTTTATAAATGAAACATATATAATATAATAGTATAGTAGTTATATTTATAAATATTAAATAAAATAAAATATACCTTGTTCCTTTATATAAATTAAAAAGAAAAAAAAAAGTCTTAAAGAATAAAACTCTTTATTTTTTTTTAAATTTCTATTTAATTATAAAGGACCTTATTAATTTCATTTTATATTCTTTCTTAATAAAAAAAAATGTAAATGATATTTATACTTTTTTCTACCCATAAAAATAAAACAAAATAACAACCGCCGTTAGAGCTGAATAAACGATTAAAAATAAAATGAATGAGTTGAATGATGCTTAAAAACTCTTTTTTTTCTTTTCTCTCTCTCTCGTTTTTATAAACTTTTAAACCTTTTTTAATGTAAAACTTTTTTTAAATATTTGATTGGATAAATGTAATTAAATTTTGATTTACATTTTTATAATTAAAAAAAAATGTAAAGTTTTAACAAAAGGTTTTTTTTTACCACTTTTATAAATCTTTTTTAAAAAAAAAGGTATATAAATTATTTTATTAAAAGGTATATAGGAAAAAGAAAGGAAGAAAGAAAAAAAGGGAAAAAGGGGAAAAAAAGCTATATATATATATTTAAATGTTAACATTATCATTTGTATTGGCACAATTTCAAAAAAACAATAATAATAATAATAATACATACATATATATATATATAATTTAAAAAATAAATAAATTAAAATTCAAAATGCTGATTTTAATAATAAAAGCTATATATAAACATATACATATAAAGCGTATAAAAAAAAGTTGGAAAAAAAAAAAAATGAAAAATCCATATTTTATAATATAATTTAATCAAATTAAATTCTTTTCTAATTTCAATAGAGAGACAATCAATTAATTAAAATATATATATATAAACATACATTATATATATTATATACATTAATTGCTTTTTAATATTTAAATATTTAAAAAAAAATAAAATTAAAAATAATAACTCTTTTTTTAACATTCTTCTTGTTTCTATCTATCCATCTATCTATTTATCTATTTATCTATCTATCTATTCTTTCTCATAATTAAAAAATAAAAATATCTCTTAAATGAATTTCAAATTATTCTTAAATAATTAAACAATTTATCAAAAATGATATAAACAAATATATAAATAGAAATTTAAATATAATGTTAAAGGTTTACGAAGCAACTTGTACTGCTCCAATTAACATTGCTGTTATTAAATACTGGGGTAAGAGAGATACTAAATTAAATCTTCCAACCAACTCTTCATTATCAGTTACTCTCTCACAAGATGATTTACACACTAAAACCACTTGCAGAGCTGCCCCAGAATTAAAGGCTGATAAATTATGGTTAAATGGCAAGGAAGAAATAATTGCTCAAAATAAACGTTTAACCAATGTTATCAATGAAATGCGTGCCCAACGTAAAAAATTAGAAGAAAATGACAATTCTTTACCAAAAATTGCAGACTATAAACTTCATATTTGTTCAGCTAACAACTTCCCAACTGCTGCTGGATTAGCTTCATCTGCTGCTGGTTTTGCTTGTTTAACCTTCTCTTTAGCCACATTATATCAATTAAAATTAGACAATGTCGAACTTTCCACTATTGCTAGAACTGGTTCTGGTAGTGCTTGTCGTTCACTTCAAGGTGGTTACGTCGCTTGGGAAATGGGTGAAAAGGAAGATGGTAGTGATTCTCATGCTATTCAAGTTGCTTCTCGTGAACACTGGCCAGACATGCAAGCTATTATTTTAGTTGTTAATGATGCCAAGAAGAAGACTTCTTCTACTCTTGGTATGCAACATACCGTTGCCACTTCACCATTAATTCAACACCGTATTAAGCATGTTGTTCCAAAGGCTATGGAAGATATGAAAACTGCTATTCAAAATAAGGATTTCGATTCCTTTGCTGAAATTACTATGAGAGATTCTAATTCATTCCATGCCGTATGTGCCGATACTTTCCCACCAATCTATTATATGAATGATATTTCAAGAGCTGTAGTTAATGCTGTTCATGACTATAATGCTGCTAAAGCAGCTATGGGTAGTGCTCAAAAGTACACTGTTGCTTATACCTTTGATGCTGGACCAAATGCTGTTTTATACGTTCAAAAGAAGGACGCCGATAATGTTTTAGGTGTCATTTCTCGTATTTTCCCAGCTGCTGAAGATAAAAATATTTACAGTGGATTTAATTTCAATGACCAAGAAATTGATGAAGTTCTCGCTAAAATGAATACACCAATCTACCCACAAATGAATGCTTTCAAGCGTATTATTGCTACAAAGGTTGGTGATGGACCAAGAGTTTTAGCTAATGAATTTAATGATGAAGTTTCATTATTAAATGCTAATGGTGAACCAAAAGAATTATTATAAATTATTGAGAACTAAAAAAAAAAAAAAAAGAAAATCAATAAATGGACTATTTTCTTTTTAATAATAATAAATCTACTACCTAATAATAATAATAAAAAAAAAAACAAAAAAAAAAAAACATCCAATTTTAAAAATATTTTATTAATATTTAAAATCATACCTACCCTCCCTCTACTTTAAACATTTTGGATAATATTCTATTTTTTAAAATAGTAAAGATTTTAACTCACTAATTATAGAAAATAAATAAAAAGAAAAATTATAATCATCATCATATAAGCATAATAAATAAATAAAATAAATAAATTTTAAATAATAAATTTTAAATAATAAAATGTTTAACTTCCGAGTGCATTTCTCCCATCAATCATCAATTAATCAGAGTAAGCCTCAATGGTGGTTTTTAGAGAAACGTTGGTTCTTTCCTATTGTTAAGTGGTTGTAATTTCTTTTAACAAAATAATTCTTTCATTCCTTGTGCTTTTTAATTTTTTTTTTTTTTTTTTTAATTTTATTATTATAGAAAATTTAAAAAAAAAAATTAATATAAAAAATTTAAATAATATTTAGGATTAAACTTTAATTAATTATCCATAAAAAATATTATATTTTTTTTTTTATAAATTAAAATTATATGAATAATTACTTTTTTACTTTTTTTAAAAAAAAAAGAGAGGGATTGTATATATAATACTAGATTACTATTTTATATATATTTATATAGCATAATCATACCAAAAGATATAAAAGATTGAAATATCTAATATCTATTTTAAAAAAAAAAACTAAATAAAATTTTTATACAAAGACAAAAGATACAATTATTTTCCAAAATGTTAACTATGAAAAGACATACCGCAGCAGGAACTATTATTCCTTCTCGATTTCTAGCAACAATTGCTCACATTATTTCTTCAATAATGGTTTTTATTACTAAAGTAAATATTTAAAAAAAGAAATCATCAATATTTTATAAATATTTTATATATACATATTTATTTTATTATCTTTTTTTTTTTTTTGTTTTTTGTTTAAATGACAACATTTAAAGACACTTTATAATTCATTATTTCCTATTACTAAATGCATTCTCATTAAAATCAATAATAATTCAATAATAATTTTATTTTTTAGTCGTTTTTTTTTTTTTTTTTATAAAAATAAAAAATAAAAATATTAATTTGATATATATTATATATATTTCTATTTTTATTAAAAAAAAATAACTACTGATTTGATTAAAAAAAAAAAAAAGGAAGGCAATATAAGACATTCTTTACCTTTAATGACTACAGAACAAAATTATTCCATTGTTAATAAAAGGTAATTATCAACAGCATACAATAGGAATATACTTTTTAACTATTTCAATAAAACTATTCATCATTAAAAACTAAAATATTATTTCTTCTAACTTGTATAATATGAACAATAATACTTTACTGCATATAAATATGAAAAAAAAAAAAAAAAAAAAAAAAAAAAGATTAACCATCTATATTATACTTTCATGGTTTTGTTTCTTTGTTGAATTATTTGGATTTTTTTCAGGAATTACAATGTTTAATGGAAAAGCAAATATTATTCGTACGTGGTTCATTATTAAATTAAATATTAAAAAGCCTTTGAATACCCATTTATCATTTATGTATTCATGGATACTAATTATTCTAATAAAAATTTTATGATTTTTTTTCTTAATAGACTCTTTTTTACATGCTATTGCAACAATCTTAATTTCTTGTTTTATAATTGAAAGGTGGCATTTCATTGTATATCTATATATATTTAGTTTTTGCAGGTAAGAATCGCATAAACTCTAAAACATCAATAACAATAATATTATTATTAATATTAGTAATATTAATAATACCAATAATACTAATAATAATAATAATAATAATTCAATTATGAGTCCTAAAAGATTAATTATTCATATCTTCATAATATTAAAATCAATATACTAATCTTTTTTTTTTTTTTATAAAATATATAACTTTAGTGTTATACCAGCGTTTATTGAATCAATCCTTATTATAAAATCTTTTGTATTCCATGTCATTCGATACTAGAAAAAATAGCAATATACATCTTTATAAAAAAAAAAAAGTTTTTTTTTTTTTTTAATTATTAATATTATTGTAATGAATATTAGCATTAAGCTTTTATCCATACAATTAACGAATCAATATTAATTCATATTGTTTTTCACTTGGATATTATCTATTATTTATATATAAACATATAAACATTGCATTTTATCTAATTTTTTAATTATCTAATTATCGATTATTTCTTTTTTTTTAATTCGATTTATATGTATTTTGTTTTTCATTACTATTACCATCATCATCCATTTATCCATTAATTATCTTTTATAAAAATTGTTATTAAATAAGTTAATAAATAAAATTTTAATTATAAAATATATAAATTTTAATTTTAATTTTTTTTTTTTTTTTTTTAAAAAAAAAAATAATAAATTTTTTTATTATAAAATTAAAAATATAACTATTTGTTAAGCAATTGAATTATTATAAAGAATTTTAATTTACAATGGAAGATTCAATCGAAAGTAATGAAAATTTAAATAAGGAAAACTTATCGGATTCTTTGGATTCTGATTCTGATTCCGATTTATATAATTCTTCGGATGATGAAGAATTTTTAGAAAAAGAAAAAGAAAATAATAAAATATTAAATGAAATGTTAACAAATGTAATAGGATAAAACCTTTAAATATTAATTTTAACTTTTTTTAATTTATAAATGAAATTATTTAAATATATGAATATCAATACATTAGGTTTATAAAAAACTTATACGAATAAATTTGTTGTATATATATATATATATATTATAGTTAAATGAAAATCCGTTGTCTTATGATTTACATGTAAAATACATTGAAAAATTAAGAGAAATGGGGAAATTTGAGGAATTAAGAACAGCAAGAAATAACATGAAAAATATTTTTCCATTATCGGAAGGTATTTTTTTATAATAGTAACTTAATTAGAATATCAATAATTTATATAAATATTATGTGTATATATCTAGCATTATGGTTAGAATGGATTAATGACGAGAAACGTGTTGCATGTACCCCAGAAGAAAAAAAAGAAATCTTGAAATTATACGAGTCTTCATTTAAAGATTATTATTGTAAACTAATTAAATTCTATAATTAGAAATATATAATTTTTATAATATATTAACTATTAATTATTATTAATTTTATATTAATATATATTAATATTTATATACCCATTGTTTTATAAAATTTAAAATTTCGAATTAATTCCTTCAATTATTTTTTTTTAAAAAAAAAAAATGTTCAATTATATTTTTTACAGCTATTAATGTTTGGAAAGAATATTTGGAATATGTTATTGAAGAATACAATACTAGTAAGGAAGAAGAAGAAGAACCATTATTAAATGTGAATGAAATACAAAAATTGTGTCAAAGAGCTCTCAATTTAACAAAATTTGATTTAGCCAATGTAAATTTGATAATAATAATAATAATAATAAAAAAAAAAAAAGAAAAGAAAAAAAAAAGAAAAAAAGAAAGAAAAGACAATATACATTATCTTACCCATTATATATATATTAACGTTAAAAATATATTTTTTGTCAATTTTTGCAATTATAGAGTCATATTACATGGAATATTTATAAAAATTTTGAATTACAACTCTTAAAAGTAAACTATTTTACCTTTTATATATATATATAGTATTTCGAATAAATAAATATTTAATACTAATACAATATTTAAATCATTAAACCATAATATATATAATAATAAGGAAAATCCAAGGTAATTTTTTACTATAAAAAAAAAAGACTATTTATTAATATTACAAAAAAAATTTTTTTTTTTTTATGTAATTAATAATTTATTTTCTTTTATTCTTATATTTATTTACACTTATATTTATATTTAGCCCTGAAAAAATTAAAATGATAGAAGAAATGTTTTCAGAAAGATTTAAAATACCTCATTTCGGTAAATAGAACCAATGAAATATAAAAAAACATCTCGAAAAAAAAAATAGTAATAACAACAATTATAATGGGAAAAAATAGGAACTAACCTCTTTTATTTTAATATTATCAACATCTATGTTATGTTATATATAAAGATATTGATGAAACTTTGAACAGTTATTCTAATTTCCAAAGTAACTATAATAATGAAAATTATGAAAAGAATTTAGTTTCTGCTAGTAAAAAAGTTTCCAAAATCAAATATCAATTAAAGGATAGACAAAAGTTTGAAGATAAAATTGTAAGATCATCAAACAATTACGATTTTAACACGACTATATCTAATTAATGTTTTTTTTTAAAAAAAAAAAAAAAAAAGTCTATATATCAAATACAATATAATTTATTAAATTATTTTCCTTTTCTTTTTTTTGTACATATACTATAAATTTCGTTAGTTGGAAGATCCAAATACAATTAAAAATTTTTATGATTATATTAATTATGAATTGAATCAAAAGTTTGTTGAAGTTAATCAAACAAGAATGTTATTCGAAAGAGCTATATCAATTCATTGTCTTGATCCTTCATTATGGGAAAAATATATTTTATTCATTGTAAGTAATCAATAAAAATGATAAAAATGATAATAGATACGTTAAATCAAATTAAAAATTCAATACTAAAATTAATTTTACCACAGATTAATAAAATGAATGTAAAAACAGTCTTATTTAATATATGTGAAAGAGCCGTTAAAAATTGTCCATGGAGTGGTAAACTTTGGATTCATTACGCCAATATAAAAGTAAAAGTCAATTATTATCATTCATTAATAAATAACACCTACCGCATACCTAATATTAATATAATATATCTTTTATTATTATTATTATTATTATTATCTAGAAATTAAACAAGGGTTCTAGAGAAGAAATAGTAAATATCTATAATAAAGCTTTAGGACATCAATTAATTATGAATGATATGAACAATTATATAGAAGTTGTTATCAGTAAAATAAAGCATGAATTAAATGAAATAAATTGGAATGGTAGTATTATTAATTATTTTAAAAAAAAAGAAAAAAATTTTTTTCCATTTATAATATTTATTATATTAAAATACAAAAATACAATATATATATATGTATGGGTGATATAAATATTTATCTTTAAAGAAAACAAGGATAATGAAAAAATTGAATACTTTAGAAATTTATTTAATGAAAAAATAGTTGAAATTGAAACTTGTAAGTATTCATAATACTAGCTAAGTCAATTGAATATAGTCCCGATAACAAAATCATAAATTTTAATTCCTATTTAATTTTTTTTTTTTTTTTTTTTGGTAAAAGACTTTAACCCAGGAGATCCCAAGGGTCGTATTGAAACATTATGGATAAATACTGAAGTAAGTCAAATATCTATCTATATATATATATATATATTAAAAAACCATAATCCTATAAATAAACTATGAAATTTACTTTTATTTTAAAAAAAAATTTTTTTTCTAAAGTTGAAGAAATTTAATGATATTGAAAATACAAGAAAATTATTTGAAGAGTTCACAAAGAAAATCGGAACAAATACTGCATTATGGCTTTCTTATATTAATTTTGAAGAGTACCTATTAATAATGATAACATTTAATGAAAAAAAAAAAATATTTTTATTTTGTTAATAAATTTTCTTTTTTTTTTTTTTTTTTTTTTTTTGTACTTATAGACAACAAGGAAATGATACAATCATTGGACAAATATTTAAATCAAATTATAGAAGACATTTAGATAATCCAATGAAATTTTTAAATAAATGGAATGAATTTAATCAAGAAAATAGCGATTTACAAACTTATTATCAATACCAATATTTAATTGAACAATATAAACAAAAATTAGAAAATGATGTAGGTCGTCTAATTCATAATTTTAATTAATCTTATAATAGTATTATTCATAAAAACCTTTATTTTTTTAGGGTATATACTATGAAAATGTTTCAGATGAATACATGTACCAACAATATTATCAATACCAACAATTGCAAAAGCATAGAGATAATGTTTGTGTTATATTTAATATTTTTTTTTTTTTTTTTTTTTTTACATATTACTGAAACGATTTTTTTTTTTTTATAATCACTTATTAAATAAGCAGAAACAGAAAAAAGGTACACAGGAAGAGAAAAATAATAAAAAAAATAACGGAATAAAAAGAAAACGTGATAACACAACAGATAATGACAGTCAAAATCAAAATAAGAAAAGAAAAGGTATTTAAAAAAAAAAAAAAAAGTATATTATAAATTAAAAATGCATATTGTAATAGGGGGGAAATTGATAAAATAAAATTAATAATATCAAAAAATAATTTTAAAAAGATGAAAAAAGTAATAAGAAAGGTGATGAAAATATCAACAACGACAATGAGAATATTATAGAAAAAGAAGATAAAAATAATAATGACTGTGGTGAAAATACCATAGAAAAAGAAGAAAAAGCTGAAAATAGTGATAATGATATGAAGATTGAAAAGTCTGAAGAAGCAGATAAAAAAGAAGAAAAAAAACCAAAATTGTAACTATTTTTTTTTTTTTTTTTTTTTTTATATTTTTATTTTTAATTAAATTTATTTATTTATGAATATTTATTAATGACAAAATTAAAATAGAGAACCAATAAAATCAGAAAAGAAAAAGCCATGGTTAAATAAAAACGAAAATCCAGAAACCGTATATGTTAATAAATTACCACCAACAATAAAAAAAAATGAATTAAGAGAAATGTTTGAAAAGGTATATACAATATAATAATTTTTTTTTTTTATATAATGTTACCTGATTCAATAGTTTTTACCCTATTTTCATACAATACTATTTACTAATTTATTCTAATTTAAAAAAAAAAAAAAAAGTATGGTAATATAAAAGATATTCGTTTAATGTACAGAAATAACAGAGCTTTTGCTTATATTGATTTTGAAAATTCGGTAAGAAATTTTTATTTTCTTTTATTTTTTATTATTAAACTTATATATTATATATATTATTAAAAAATATGTGTATATATATCCAAAGAAAATATATTGATGATGATATTCTCTTTATTTTTTTTTTCTTTTTTTTTTTTTACTGATGTTATTATTCTATAAAAATAGGAAGAGTCTAAAGCAAGTTTAGTATTAAATAATACAGAGGTTAATGGTAAAATAATTGAAGTTGCTATTTCAAATCCTTCATTAAAAAAAGCCGAAAATAAGACAGAAATAAAGTAATTTTATTATATTGCTATTATCATTTATTTATTTCTTTTTTTTTTTTTTTTTTTTACACAACAATCTATGAACTAATAATAATAATAATAATAATAATAATAATAATAATAATAATAATAATAATAATAATAATAATAATAATAATAATAATAATAAATTAAATAATTTAATGGATTATATAACTAAATAATTTATTTATCACAGACAAGATTACAAAGAACTTTATTTAAGTAATCTTCCATTTAGTATTAATGCCGAAAAATTAAAAGAACTATTTTCACAGGTATATATATATATATATAAAAAAAAAAAAAAAAAAAAAAAAAAAAAAAAAAAAAACCATCTTTAAATCTATAAAATATATATTAACAATGTTATTCATCCTATTTATAAATTTAGTATGGTGAAGTCAAGGATGTAAGATTAATTACTAAAGCCAATAATCAACCAGTTGGTACAGGATTTATTGAATATCTTGATAAAGTAGGCAAAAAACATTAAAATATATTACATTATAAAAAAAAAAAAAAAAAAGTAAAAATAGAATGGATAATTTAAACCACTACAACTTATAATAAATATAATAGGAAAGTGCTATGAAAGGTCTTGCGGTTAACGGTACCGAAATAGATGGAAGAATTATTAATGTGACAATTTCAGATAATAGAAATAAAACGTAAGTTTCTCCTCCTCCTCACTCACACTTTTTTATAAAATCTCATTCATCTCTAATAAACTAATCCCATTTTAAAAAATATGTTTTTTTTTTTTTTTATAGTGCACTTAAACAAAAACAAAATCAACAGAAAAAAATTCAACAAATGAAACCTATGCTCCCAAGAAGAATGATTAATCGTTCTTTCCAAACAAGACCTACAACTAAACTTAAAATTCAAAATAAAAAGCCAAAAATGGATGAATCTGAACCATCCAAGGATGAAACTAAAACTACCTCTGCTGCTTCTACCTCTAAATCCAATGATGACTTTAGAAAACTTTTAGGTCTTAAATAAACCTTATGCTAGGATAATATGAATCGTATATTTCACTAACACTTATGCCTTTATCTTTATCATAAATTTACACTTAAAAAATTTTAAAATATGTAGTAATTGTATATACATATTCTTGTTTTATATATATATAAACTCAATAAAAAAAAAAAATATTATTTTTCAATTATATGATTTATTTTATCTTGCTTTTTTTTTTTTTTAGCAACTTGTTTTGCTTATTATGTGTATATAAAATGCATTGTTATGAAATTATTTTCATTTTGTTCCTTTCCATTTTTTTTTTCTTTTTTTGGATTATTAGGAATTGATTGTTTAATGAATTATTTCTTAAACATTTTGTTTAATGTCGTTGTTTTATGGATTTTGATATAAATTGAATTTAACGACCGTAGGTAACTCTACCGTAGATTTGGAGAACATCAGAGAAAATACCGAAAGCAGTAACAGCATCACCAGCACCAGCACCAATAATAATTAATGGGTTAACGAAACGTTCAGTGGTAAAGGCAATAATGTTGTCACTACCCTTAAGAGAAGCGAATGGGTGAGAGGTTGGGTAGCTATTTATTATTTATTTAAACATTTATAATTTTAAAATATATATATTATCATTATTATTAGCTATTTGGTTCATGAATCCCAGAAATAATCATCTTTTTTTTTTTTTGTGTCACTTACCTCATTAACTTAACAGAGCTAGTACCGTTTGGATCACAGACACCAACGTAACGGAGAACTTCGTTTCTCTTACGAGCTTCTTCGTTAAGCTTAGCAAAGTGTTCATCGTACTTTGGTAAAGCAGCAAGGAATTCATCAGCAGTCTTAAGAGCACGTAATTCTTCTGGAACAATATTTTCAATATCTAAGTTTTCCATAGATAAATCTAAACCAGCTAAACGACCACAGATGGTAACCTTTCTGGCAACATCTAAACCGTTTAAGTCATCTCTTGGATCTGGTTCCTATTAAGCATAATTTTAATTTTTTTTAAATAATTTAATATTTTTCTCGATTTTTAATGATTAATTATTAATTACTACTTACAGTGTAACCCTTAGCCTTGGCATCCTTAACAATATCAGAGAACTTAGCGTCAGAAGCTGGACCATTGGATGGAGAGAATACATTGAAGAGGTAGGAAAGAGTACCAGAGAAGATACCTTCAATCTTAACAATCTTATCACCAGTGGCAACTAAGTTCTTTAAAGTGTCGAGAACTGGTAAACCAGCACCAACAGTAGATTCGTGGAAGACCATTGGGTATTCTTCACCTGGACGTTGAGCGGAAAGGGATTGGATTTCCTTGAATAAAGCTAAATCACCAGAGAAAGCCTTCTTGTTTGGAGTAACAATGTGAAGACCTTGCTTTAACCAAGCTGGGTATTGGGAAGCAACAAATTGACTAGCAGTAGTATCAACAAGAACAGCTGGTTGGTGAGAAGCTAAGTGACTAGCAAAAGCATTAAGATCTGGCTTGTCCTTAATGTTAGCGAAAGTGTCCTTCCAGGTGCTAAGATCAATACCTGGGGCTTCAGCGGTTGGTTGGTGAAGCCATAAACGGTCAAGTTCAGCAACAGCAATAACAGCTAATTTGTCAAAACCGTGCTTAATTTGGTATTGGTTAACTTGTCTAAGGAATTCAGAACCAATGTAACCTTTTTATTTATTTATGATATTATTATGAAAAAAAAATTAATATTTATACTTTTCTCTACCTCTTTAAAAAAAATAATAATAAAACTGATTAAATATCATTTTAATATGTATAGTATTATAATCTATTTTCAATATTTGATTCTTCTAAAAAAAATCTTTATTGATTTCATTCACAATTTAATTTTTTTTTTTTCAATTATTATTTCATCAAAAATTTTGTTTTAAGTTTTTTTTTTTTTTTTGAAATCATTTATAGTTAATATTTTTTTAAAAAAAATAATAATAAATCCTAAATTATAGTGTGAATCTTGATTAAACATTTTTCATCATTTAATATTGATTTTTAAATAATATTCACCTGGACCAATGATACCAATGTTTAAAGTGACAGTCATTTTATTTCAATTTTACTATTAAATTAATAGTTTTTGATATTGAGTAGTAGTAGATAAAATTTTTTGAAACTTTAAATCTTTTAATATTTTTTTAAATAAAATTGTTTGATTGGTTATTGGTTTGAAATTACAAATTTTTCATCCATTTTTTTTAAAAAAAAAAAAAAAAAAAAAGCAGAAATTAGCATAATAAAGTTTTTAAATAAATGATAAGTAAATATTTTAATAAAAAGTATATTTAAATGATTGATAATGTTGTTGTTGATGATTAATAATAATAATAATAATAATAATAGAACAATTTAAAAGAAAAAAAACAAGTTTAAATTTTATTTAAATCTTTATTTAAAATTCTAAATTATTAATACATATAAAAATATAAAATAGCATATAACCTTAAAGACATTAATATAAAAATAATTTATTTATATAAAAGGGTATCTTTATATATATATATGTATATATAATACATTATATATAATTATTAAATTACAATTAAAAAATAATATTAAATAGCATAATTAAAATGGTCTTTTAAAAAAAGATTTGCAATAGTTGATAATCTACTTTGATTTGATTTTGAAAATTCGATTAAACAATTTCTATTTTCTCTTGTTAGAATATCTAATATATTTGTATAATATTTAAATTAGCTTTAAAAAAAAAAATACAAAAATCACAATAAATAGTATTTATGGAACGTATAAATATACCTGAACGGCAATCATCTGATAGTAACAATAATAAAGTCATTATTGCCGTTATTACAATTTCTAATACTGAACTAGTTAAACATGAATTTATCAGTTTTATTCCATCATTTTCAACTATATACGAATGAAACCTTGGATCTAACATAAATGAATATATGAATACTTTATTATAAAAAGAAATTTTTTTAAATTTATATATTATTATTATTATTACCAATACATAAATTACAAATTCCTCCAATAGCTAATTCTTGTAACATTAAATTTTCTTCCACTAAACAATCTGAAATATAATTAATTGTTATTTTTTATTCTTTAAAATTTTAAATAAAATATATAATTTTTTTTTTCTTTTCTTTTCTTTTTTACCTAAGAATAAGTCTATAACATTTAATTCCCATAGCCAATTATAATTTATAGGATCATAAGAAAAATTTGCTAAATTTGCAATTATTTGCTGTTTGTCCTCTTTAAAATTAATATTTTGAAATCAAGATTTTTATAATACAGATTTAATAAAGAATTATTAAGTTTGGTTTTATTTATTAATATTTTTTGTACCTATACTTTGAGTTTCTTGAAATTCATTTACTAAATCTTGTAAATATTGAAATCTGGAAGTTCCTTTTGAACCTTTTCTCTTCTGAATGTGTATATGAGACTGAAACATTTTTTTATTAAAAATGCATAATGTAATAAAAAGATAGAATTAATAGTAAATAACTTTTAAAATAATTAATTTAAAATTATCAAAGGTTAGATTATAAACAAATAAAATTTCATTATTGAATATGAAACAGATAATCTTATTTTTTAAAAAAAAAAAAAAAGGTATTAAATATATAACTTGTTATTATTATATCAAAATAAAAGGATAATAAAAAAAGAACTGTTATAAAATAAAATAATTAGAAAAAAAAAAAAATCGTATTATTGAAATAAACCTATACTCATTTTTAGTATTTGTAATATTCATGAATTTAGTAATTCACACAAAAAACTAAAAATTGAATTCATTCACTATATAAAAGATACATATTATATATATCATAACATTAATACTAAATTATAAACTATCTATAATAAACTCTCTTTTCATTGTCTTTATACAATTAGCCTGATAATAAATTATAAAAAAGGAAGGCCTGTGTAAAGCAGTAAATGTTAAGTCTTTTTTTATAATAACTAATTTTATTAATTATTATTGGGTGAATCATTAAACTTTAATGTTAGTAGTTACACAAATGATTAAAACTTATTTTTAACTAAAATCTTGTATATTTTTATATATCTTATTATAAAAAAAAAGTTATACAATTTTAATTCCCATACACTCTCACTCTCACATTATAAACTTTCGGCTTAATAATAACTTTATGAAAAGCTGATTTGAAGACCTTAGAAGATATTTTTACTATAATATCAACTATTTTTTTTTATTTAAGGGTTATAATCTCTTGAAATTAAAATTTTATTAATTTTAACCCTTTAAATTTCAATTATTAGTTAGCGCTTAAAATTTACTTTAAACAAAGTATTTTGGATTAATATTGATTTTTAAATGAACTAAACAAATGTTATCTTGAATTTATTTTGGGTCTAGTTAATGTATTTACAAAAAAAAATACTGAATAGCGAATAAAAATAATAAATAATATGAAACATCATTTCAGGCAGCTCATTGTCAGTTTGTCCGAGTGGTTAAGGAGTTTGACTCGAAATCAAATAGGCTCTGCCTGCGCAGGTTCAAATCCTGCAGCTGACGTTTTGTTTTAGTACTTTCTTTTTAATTCCTTTTATTAAATTGGAAATGTAAATAAAAAATAAATAAAATAAAATAAAATAAAATAAAATAAAATAAATAAATAAATAAATAAATAAATAAATAATAATACTACTACTACTACTACTACTACTACTACTACTAATATTAATAAGAGTAACAAAAAATAATGATAAACACATGAAGTATTTAAATAAATTTTATTATTATTAATTTTATTTTATTTAAACTAAGATGCTTATAAAATAGTTTTTTTTTTATTATAGTTATATTAGAATAAATAAAATATTTAAAAAAAAAAAGATATAACTATAAATTTAATTTTCTATTATTACATTAATAAAAGGATGCTTATTATAATATTAATAAAAGGATGCTTATTATAATGTAGTAGGTTTTTATTGAGTAATTCATTTAAACAAATCTTTTTGTAACAATTCATATATAAAACTAGGTTAATATTGTTAATTAAAAATATTTATTATTTGCTTTTTTAAATTTTTCTTTATCAAATGTTCTTCTGTACTTTTCATTTTGCTATGAAATTAATGAGAATTTAATAACAACAATTATATATATAATTAGAATAGTTGAATTTATATAAAATTATAAAAAATCAAAATCAAAAACAAAAAACAATAAAAATATATAAATATTTACATTTATATGTTGTTTTACATCTGGGATTATATCATGCTCCACTGAATATTATATAAATTATCAATATATATCATTTTATTAAGATATTTTAAAAGTTATTTTTCATCCATTATTATTATTATTATTATTATTGTTATTTTAAAATTTTTATACTATTTTTTAATATTATTTACTACATACCTATTGTATTATCGTCATCTTCAACATTAAATAACAAATCATTTGATTTATTCATATTTTTTTCAATATTTAAATTAAGTTTTTTTTCTGCTTCGATTGCATCGATTAAAGCCGAATTTTTTTTAAATATATCATTTGGATTATTAAAGAATATTTTATCTGCGCTATTTTTAGATCTTTCATGTTCAAGTCTTAATTTTAATGATTCTGGTATACATGGGTTTCCGTTAAATAAAGAAGTATCTATTTCCGAATTTCTATTTCTATTTCTCATTTTATTTAGAGAAGATGAATTAGAATTATTATACCGATCTAATCCTCTACGATATTGTTTTTCACATATATACGGCTTTATATATAAGCGTTTTTTGTATGGAAGGGATGATTCTGAATTATTTTCTTTTTTTAAAATATCATCATCATTTACCATTATATTTTTAATTTTAGTATTATTATTATTTCCTGACATTTCTTTTTTTAAACTCTGTAATTTAACATTTTTATTATTAATTGGATAGAATGTTTTTTTCTTTTTTTGAGTATTTGACAATTTATTATCGTCAAATAGTGTAGCTTCACTACTGTTTTTATTTATTTCATTATAACTATTAATTAGTGATCCACCATTTATTATATTGTTATCGGTATTAAAACTACTATTATCATTGTCATCATTTTTCTTCGTTGGGAATGTCCAAATGTTGAGTATATCGTTTACTGAGGAATTCGATTTTTCATTTGAATTATAACTCATACTATGTAAAAATTTTTTGTTATCATTTAGGTTTTTCTTGTAGAGATGATTTATAGAATTTATACTTTCATCATTAGAAATATTAATTGTGGAAGAATTGTGAATTGGGGTATTTATTAAAGTATCGACACTATTAGGATTATGATTGAAATTGTGATAATTATGATTTCTAATATTATTATTATTAATGTTATTTAAACTTATACTTATTATATCTTTATTATATTTATTATGATTAATATTCATTAAATCTGTTCTTTCCCTAACTAATTTTCTTACATTTTCAGACATTTTTTCTCTTTGGATCATAAGCTCCTTTTCACGTTCCTCTCTTATTTTTTGAGCTTCAATGAGCTTTCCTTGAGCTGTTCCCATAATCGAGTTCATAAATGCTACTTTCATTAAATATATTATTACATATATAATTTATATAAATTTTTATAAAGGAATTAATGAAATTATAATATGGTTAATATATAAGTTATTTTAGTATTAAATAGTTTAAAACTATTCTGATTATCTCTTTTTTAAATATATTATAAAAAAGAAGAGATTTATTCTTAACATATGAATTTATAATCAATGTAATTTCTAATCTCTATAAATAATATTCTCTTTTTATTTTATTTTATTTTATTATCATTTATTTTTTAAATAATTAAAATAATAAAAATCTATATTACTAAATTATTATTGGTAGTAAAAAGCAAAAACAACTTCAATTTTATTTTATTTAATTTTTTTTTTTTAGTTTTGTTTTAATTATTAATGAAAACAACCTTTCATTATATATATATTTTAGTAAAGTTCAATTTCTTTTTTTCCTTTTCTTATTTATTTATCTATCGTTTTAACATTACTATTTAAGATAAATGTTAATTATTATATAAATGTAAATATTAAACAATTGATATATTTTTTTATTGTGTTGCAACTTTAACAAAGTTAATGTTTATTGGATAATTTCAACTAAACAATTAATAACCCTATTAATTTAATGTTGTGTTTTATTACTTAAAATCTTTTTTTTTTTTTTTTTTTATTATTTAAATATCTTTATTTTTCTTATTTGTCATTACATTTTCGATTAAAATATTTTATAATAAATATAAAAACATGTAATTGTTGTTAAATATTAAGTTTACATAAATTTTAATAATCCAAAAAAGTTTAATGTGATTTTTTTTTTTTTTTTTTTTTTTTTTTTTTTTTTTTTTTACATGTAACATCCATCTCTTCATTTGTATTGTGATTTTTTTTTTTTTTAAATATAAATAAAATGAATGCTTTAAATAATATTAAATGGATTCAACATTTAATACAAATGAATTGAGTGCATTTGATTTAAATATTACTTTTTATGCTGTGAATAAAATGAAAAACTATTAAATACAAAGAATTAAAAAAGACACTATAATCTATTATAGAAATAGATAAAAAAATTATTATGTATAAATGTTAAAGTAATACTATAAAGATTATTTAATGTACTTTTTTTAATAAATACATAAATACATGTTCAAATAAAAAATAGAGTATATACTATTTTTTTTTAAAAGGAATTCCTATTCTTATATATCTAATTTTTTATTTTAGTTTTCTTTACCTTTTTTTTTTTTTTTTTAATATTTAAAATAGTAACTTTATAAGATTTTTCCTGTAACATCTTTTTTTTTTTTTACAGAAAATTTATTATTTAAAAGTTTATATAATAAAATTATACATAAATTAATTTTTTTTTTTTTTTTTAAAAACAGAAAAAATTTTTTATTTTGAATTTCAAGATTGTTGTTTATTAAAATAAAATAAAATAAAATAAAAAAAAAAAAAAAAAAAAAAACATTCGTTTTATAAGAAAGAAAGAAAGAAGAAGAAGAAGAAGAAAAAAAGAAATTGGTCAAATAATTGCAGGAATTTCTAGTTAAAAAAAAAAGAAAAAATAAAAAAATTTAAATGAATTAAATATATAATATTAAATTAATAGAGCAGCAGCAGCAGCAGCAACAGTAACAACAACAATAACAAATGTATTTAATGATATAAAATTAATAATTATAAATTATATATGCTTATATAAAATAAATGCATTTTTTTTTTTTTTTTAGTTTTACATTATGATTATTAGTTTTTATGTATAATTATTAATTTTATATCATATATTCATATATTTTATATTCTTTTTCAGACACAGACACATTAAATAGTATATCAGTTTTAAATATATATCCCTATTAGTACTTATTAGTATTTTTCTTTTTACTTTTTTTTTATTTTAAAAAAAAGCTTATTTAGAATATTATTATTGTCATTTTTTTTTTAAAAAGCTTTACTACAAACGCATATTTTTGAAAAATTGATTTGATTGCTATATTATATAATATATTCTGTACATTTAAAATTTTCTATTGAAAAATATATAAAGTATATTTTTATAGATAAAAAACAACTTGTTATAAAAAACACTTATAATAATAGATTTATAAGAAGATTGAATCTAATATATTCAATTCACGTTTATAGGAATTTGATTTAAATTTTTATTAATAAATTCAACCTATAAATATAAATTCTTTCTTTCTTTTATATATATATATTACATTTTATTTTTTTGAAGCAATATAATTTTTAAAATTATAATTCTCAAGCATAAAATCATACGCATAATTCTTTTAATATCTTTTATCCATAATAAACTTTTATAAGAAAAGTATAACTTAAAGTTCAGTTCTAGGCATAAATAAGTAATTAAAGCAATAAGTTAATATATATTTCATTTTTATTACCAATTCCAATATTATAGATAAAGAAACAATTAAAATTATATTAATTAAAAAAAAAAGTTTTTTTTTTCCCTTCCTTATAAACAACAATTCTTTATATTTAATTCTTTTTTGTATATATTATATTCAAAATTATAATATTTTTTAATTATTACAATAAACAAAACCAACCAAAAATAACATACAAAAACAAAAAATAAAAAACAAAAAAACAAAAAATACATAAAAATAAAAATTACAAAACCACAAATAATAATACTGTAAACCATAAAACGAATAATAAAAACAACAACAACAACAACAACAACAAAACCAAAACATTAAACAATAAAATAAAACATTATGCTCTCCTCATATGACTATGAAAAAGATGATTCTATTGAAGTATTAAAGATGAGTAAAGTTAATGATGCTACTCTATTGTATAAAGTGAGTCTTAATTCTGATAATGAAAATGAAATTGAAAATGATGAAATCACATATAATGACAATGATGATAAAGTTCCTTTAATTAGTGATGAACAAGAAACCGTAATAAGAATTAACAACAATGAATCAACAGAAATACAAAATGATAATTTCACAACACAAACTTTATCTGCTCCTATTGCTCTTTATAATAATAATTCATTATTATTAAATAGCAAAGCAGAGAGTTCCGTATCAATTACAGATAATAATACCCAATCAATTGGTTATATTACTGCTGAAAAGGATAAAATAAAACCAGAAGATATTGATAAAATAACACCTTGGGAAAATCAAGATGATGAAGATATAAAAAAAATTGAATTAGAAACAGGTATTTTGAAACTTGAATTAAATATATTGGTTATATCTTTTTTTTTTTTTTTTTATATTATCCACTATGATAATAATTATAATAAAAATGAATTAATAACAAATTGATGTTTATTATTTAAATTTATAGAATGGACGCTTCATCAAGCAGCTCAAAGAGGTTTATTTGAAGCTGTTAAAAATTTAATTTTATCAAATAAAGCTAATGCAAATGATAAAGATGAACAAAATTGTTCTGCACTTCATTGGGCAGCAATTAATAATCATCTTGAAGTTGCAAAGTTTTTATTAAGTAAATATTATTATTTGTACATATATTTATAAATTTAAAAATAATCTATATTAGTATTAAATAATTAATTATTGTAATATTAATTTTCAAAGTTCATGGTGCAAGGGTTGATGAAAAAGGTGGTGATTTAATGGCAACTCCATTACACTGGGCAGCTAGGTAAATTAGATTTTTTTTTAAAGATTACAATATTAGTTAAATTAATGATAATGTAAATTAAAATAAATTAATATTATGTATTATAAATATATATAGGAGTGGTCATTTACAAATGGTAACTTTATTAGTTAAGCACCATGCTGATCCATCAATTATTGATAATCAAGGATACAATGCTCTTCATTTATCTGTTCATGTAAAAATCATCATTATTATTATTATTATTATTATTATTATTATTATTATTATTATTATTATTAATATTTTATTTTATTTTTATTTTTTTTTTTATATTATTTATATGATTAAATGAAATATTAAAAAATATAAATTAATTATAAAAGGGAGGTTATCCTATGCTAGCCCTATATATAATAAGTCTTGGAGTAGATGTTGATTCTCTAGACCCAATGGAAAGAACACCTTTAATGTGGGCAGCCTATTTAGGAAATTCTCTTGAGTGTGCCAGAGTTTTAATTAGAATGGGTGCAGATATCAATTTAGTCGATAAAACAAAATTTACTGCGCTTCATTGGGCAATTACCGTATGTTTTTTATTTATTTATTTTATTTTTATATATGGAAAAAAAGAAAGGAAAAAAAAAAAAAAAAAAAAGAAACATTCATTTCATAATTCATTCTACTTAATTATATAAAATTATTATAATTGAAATTATTGATTTACTACTTATTAATTAGTCAAGACATATGGATGTTGCAAAAGCAATTATAGAAGCAGGAGCAAGATATGATATAAAAGATGAACATGGTAAAACAGCCTTTGACTGGATTGAAAATGAGGGTTTAAAAGAAAGATATAATAAAATTGTAAAAGACTATAAATTAAGTATTGAATATAAAACTGGATCAGCAAAAGATGTAAGGATAATAAGAATAATAATGAATTCACTTATTTATTATTACCATCAACTCTATATACGCATGATGATAAATCATAGATTAATCTTAATCTTTATATATACATTTTCTTTTTACTTTTATTTATTATTATATTTGTAAGACAAAAAACAAAATATTGGGATTTTTAACACCATTTGTACTCTATCCAGTATTTTTAATAATATTTGGAAAACTAGATTGGTTTTTCAGTATTCCATTAATGTTTACTTTATTTTATTTATTAAGCTTTTTCATCAAGACTGTGTTAGCAAAAGGGGGTCGTAATGTAAGTATAATAAAAGGTTGATTTGAATATAAAATTGAATAATTTTATTTCTAATTTTTTTTTTTTTTTTAAATAAATAATAGAAAATGGAAACAAATCCCATTGTTGCTAGTATATATCAAGCAACTTTATTTTACATTGTTATAAATTATGTATTTGTATTTATAAAAAGTATGTTTATATTTCATAATTTATTATTTAATACTTTATGTCTATGAAAAAAAAAAAAAAAAAACACTCTATTAATAGAATACCTAATGTATATTAATTTGTTAAAATAATCTCTATAAAAGATACCCCTGAATTATGGATTTTACATATTATGGTAATTTCCCTAATTTATATATCAGCACATTCCTATTTTGTTTGTTTATTCCATGATCCAGGAAATATTCCTTTATTATCTGTTGAAAGTAGAAATAAAGTAATTATTTATTTAACTCTCACAAATTATATTAATTATGTATTATATTATTATTAACAGAGGAAAAGAAAGAAAAAAAAAAAAAAAAGAAAATTAATTATTTTTATTATTTATATTTTATAGGTTATACAAGAATTGGCTGAACAAGATATTTTAGATGCAAGACATTATTGTGTAGAATGCAATGTAATACATTATAAATTTGTTAAATATAAAAAAAGTTTAAAATACTAAAAAAAAAAAATTATTATTATTATTATTATTTTTATATATATATATATTTATAATTTTTTTTTTTTATAAATAGATAAGAAAACCTATTCGTTCAAAACATTGTAGATTCTGTAATAAATGTGTTATATTTTTCGATCACCATTGTCCATGGACTTATAATTGCATGTATGTTTTTTTTTTCCACATTTTATAGAATAATAATAAAAAAAAAAAAAAAACGACTTTTTTTTATAAATTTTAACATTTTTATTCATTATTTTTATTTTATTATAATATATAAATATTTAGTGGTTATTTGAACCACCGTTCTTTTGTTACCTATTTATATACAACTGTTATAGGAGGAATTTTAATATTCTATGTTTGTTTAATTTGTAAGTATAAACTTTGAGGCCTATTTTAAGAAAGATTTTGAAAATTTAAAAATTTAGATTCTTATGACATACTATCTATTTATCTATTTTTAAAGACTTTAGTAAATTACCAATTGTAGAAGGTTCAAAATACTGTTTACTTAATGATAGAATGTGTTCTATTTTAATTCAAGATCCATATTCTTATGCTAATTGTGCATGGTTACTCTGTAATATTTGTTGGTGTGGATTTTTAGCTTTAATTCAAACCTATCAAATTGCAAGAGGTTATACAACCAATGAAGCTGCCAATTATTACAAATACGATTATTTAACAAGAAAGGAAGATGTTAATCTTCAATATTATAAAAGAAGGTATTACAATCCATTTGATTTTGGTATTATTAAAAACACAATCTATTTCTGGTGTAGATCCGGTTATAATAAGGTATATATATAAGTATCATTGATATAATAAATTGAAGAATAGTAAATTTCATTAATAATGGAATTTGACACATTTTATAAATTTATATTTTATGATGAATCTTTTTTTTTTTTGTTTTTGTTTTTTGTTTTTTAACAATACTAATATTATTATATGTATATATTTTTTTCACTCTTTTTTTTTCTTCTTTTTCCGTAATAGAATATTAATTGGTATACTATCTATGATGTACCTGAAGATTTGAATTTACAAGTGATTGGTGGTCATGAAATGGCAGATGATTCTGATGATGAAAATATAGAAATGAAAGATATGGTTTAAAACTTTAAAAAAAAACAAGATAAAACAAAAAATTCTCAATTATTATTGTTATGATTTATTTAAGTTGTTTCCCTTTCAATATTTTTTTGTTTTTGTTTTTTCTTCTTCATTTTTTATTTAATATATTTAATTGTTTCCTTTTTTTTTTTTATTCATCCATTTTATATTTTTTTACAATTAGCTTATACTTTTTAAAAAGTCATCATTTTCTTTTTTTTTTTTTTTTAATATATATATTTATATAAAAAAGATAAAAATTGGTAAAAAAGAAAAAAAAGAAAAAAAATATGAAATAGCAATATAGTAATAAAAAAAAAAAAAAAAAAAAAAAAAAACTAAAAAAAAAACTAAATAATTAAATAAAACAATAGTAATAATAATCCAAACTTTTATTTCTTTTCTCTTTACACACACCATATTCCCTTTTAAAATGTTATACAAATAAATAATATAATTAATAATACATCTATACAAGCTAGGTTTTTTTTTTTTATGTTAATGATTTTTATTAAGTTTCTTTATATATAATAATTATTCAATATAAAGGGCACTATGAAAAAAAAGAGTTTTTTATTATAAAGATTATATATATAAAAAAAATTGGATTTTTTGTGCTTTTTTTTTTTTTTTTTTTTTTTTTTTTTATTAATGTGTTATATATTAATATTTTGGAATTAAATAAATAATAATATTAAAACAAAAAATAATATGGAGATTGTTATACAAAAGAATAATAAAAAAAAAAAAATAGTTTTTTTTTTTTTTATTTTCTTTTTCTTTTCTTTTCTAATATTATTATGTGAAACTTTAAAAAAAAAAAATAAAAAGGTTTTCTTTTTAAAATTATTATTTTCCCTAGAAATTGAAATTGTACATTTTTTTTTTAATTTAAAAATATCTATTCTTCTTCGTCGTATTTGAAAGTGAAATAATCTGGATCTAAGTGATGTATTCTAATATAACCATCTTCACCACCACTAGCGAAACTATTTATTTTTAAAAAAATATAATTTATAAAGGTGTTATTAAGTAAATGTTTTCTTACCACCACCATCTATATTCTATATTTAATCAAGAAATAAAACATTATATAAATTAATTGCTCTTTACCTCTTTCCACTTGGATGGAAGGCTAAAGTATTAATTGGACCAAAGTGACCCTAATAAATATTTATTATTTAGTTTTTTTTTCTTAATAATTACAACTATACATAAATAAATTTTATTGTAAAAAAAAAAAACTTTTTTTACCTTAACACGACCAATTTCTTCTTGGAAGATCTTGTGGAAGAAACGAACTTCAAACTTACCAGCAGTAACACTAGTAGTAGTGACACTCATAGCATCTTGACCACCACCAAGAATAATCTTTATGATAAAATTTATTAATTTATTATTAGATGTTTATTAAGAATTACTCTTTTTTTTAAATTTATTATATTTATAATAATATTTATAGTAAATGCATACGTGTTCCTTTAATGGAGAGATAGCAGCAGAGTTAACTGGTCTTTCAGTTGGGTATCTCTTTAAAATCTTTAAAGTATCATAATCGTAAATGAAGGAGTTAGTATCCTTAGAAGCAGTAATGAAGTATGAAAGATCGGTAGAGAATTGAAGATCTTGAATGGTAGAGGTGTGGTCTTTAGCTTTTCTGAGTAATTTACCAGTCTATTATATTTGAACAATAATTATTTACATTAATTAATTTATATTTTTAATTATCATTTTATATTTTTTTTAATCTCATTAAAGATATTTACTTCAGCATCATAGATAGAAATGGTACCATCGTCATGACCGGCAACAATAGTTTTGTTGAGGTAACCCCATCTAGCAATACTGAACTTAGATTCACCATCATTGACAATAATAGTCTTGTATGGACCTTGTTCTGTATTTAATAAGGGTCAATAAAATAGTTTTATAATAACATAATAATATAATTAGGATAACAGTAATTATTAGAATTATATTTTTTACGCAATAGAATCACTATTTTTATTTTTCTTTCAAATTTTTGTATAATATATTAATTTTTTTTTTATAATTTTTATAAAACACCTACGTTCTTGTGGATTTTCAGCAATCTTAATGAAATGAATAGTAGACTTGTTACCCATAGTAGCATCAGTAACGAAAATAGCTTCTTCATCACCGAAAGCAAAGGCAACAGATCTAACAGCACTTCTGGTTTCGAAAACGTGAAGTTCCTTACCAGTAAGAGCTTCCCATAATCTACAAGTGTTATCACCAGAACCAGTTAAAACTCTAGTAGTGGAACCTATTTATTTATTTATTTTAATGTTTTATTATTATTTATTATTTATAATAGATTTATAAATGTATTAGTATTTAATCAATTTTTTTATCAAATAATTCAATTATTATTATTATTCTTAGCATTCAAAAAAACAAAAGATATTATTATATTTATATATATTATTTTACCATTAACATCAATATCCCAGCAGGTACCGTTGTGACCTTCATAAGTACCAAGACGTTCACCATTGTGAGAGTACCAAACAGTTGGAGTGTGATCCTTGGAAACAGAGAAAAGTAAATCACCTTCACGGTTGTACTTGATCTTAGTTAATGAACGAGTGTGTCCGTTAAGAAGAATTGGTCTCTGTATAAAATAATTATTTCAATAAATATTAATAGAAAGTTTAATGATTTTTTTTTTTTTTACAATTTTATAATTAATTTTTTATAATTAAATGTAATATTTATAATTAATTAATTATCATTTATTTCATTATTTTCGTTATATTTTATCTTTTTTTTTATTATTTGTTTATGATTAATCAAATATTCATTTTTTGAAAATGTTACTATTGATACTTTTTTTTTTTTGATGAATAAATATAATTTATGTAAAGTTGTAACATTAAATTTTGTCAAAAAATGTGATTAGTAATAATCTAATAAATTTTCTTTAAAATCACTTGAATTATCGTTTGATACAATATTTTTGCTTCTCCAAATACACAATTGATAAGGTAAATTTTCATCAATAAAATTTAATAATTTTTCATCATTTCGATTTGTATTCCATGTTGATAATTGTAAAAGATTTATTTTATTTTCTCTTTCTTTTTCTTTATTATGATGACCTTTATATAGTATTATGAATTCTTCAGTCTTTTTTCCTTGCTCCCTTTTTTTTTTTTTTTTTTTTCTATATATATATTTATACTTTATATTGCATCCTTTTTAAAATGTTGTTAAGATTGATTTTCATAAACCATATTTTTATTGCTTGATGATATTAATTTCGGTATATAAATAATAAATTAGTTTTATCAATTACCATTTTATTATTATAATTATGTATTAAAAAATAAAGAGAAAATCTATTTTAATAACAATATTCTTTAATATAAATAAATTTTTAAAGAAATAATTGTTGTTTTAGTCAAAAAAAAACAAAAACAATTAAATTTATTTATATGTTGGTAATAGAAGTGCGTGAAAAAAAAAAAAAAATATTACAATAATTAAATATTATTATTCAAAATAATAATATATTGAATATATTGATTTATAATAATTAAATTGAATTTAATATATTTCTAATATAGTTTACTATATTTTTTTTTTTTTGAAAATTATCCAATTAAATTTAAGAAAAAATATTTTATACTAAAAAGCATCTTTAATAATTAACATTACATATTATGTTTATTACGTATCATCAATGTATACATTATTGAAAATTGTACATTTAATACTATTACTATATACAATAATAACAAACATTTTAAAGCTTACGTCTTTGATCTATTACCACCACCGCCGTTAAACCAGCACTGTATATTTTATTTTTAAAGATTTTTTTACTAAAAAATTATGTAAACTATATCAATGTCCATCACGGACAACAAACAAACAAACAAAATAATAAAAAATAAAAGAAGACATAAGGCTTTATTTTTATTTAAAAAATATTTTATTAATAATTATTTATATTTCTATAGTTAAAAATTTGTATAATTTTTAATTGTTGAATGTTAAAACATTTTTGAATCTAAGTAAAATAATTTTTTTATTTTATTTCATTTTTATTATTATTTGGATAAATTAATTAAGGAAAATTTAATTTCTACGACATTAAATAAAAGTTAATAAATATAGAGTATAATTTGTTTTTGAATATTCTTTAAATATGTACATATATTTTTGATAAGAAATTTTCTTTTTTTTTTTTTTTTCTTTTAGAAATTCTCCTTATGATTGTGTTTTATATTAATAGATTAATAGCATTCTTTAAAAAAATAAATTAACGAGCTTCAAATTGAACCACTTTTTATATATATATATGTTAAATACATCATTATTTTTTTTTTAAAAAAAATTTTAACAATATTAAATATATAAAGAAAAAATTTAGAATTGTTTAATTTTATTAATGTAATAATCAATTATTAAATATAATATATATTATATAAAACTTACTTCTCTTGGTTCTCTTTTTGTACATGATTCTATAACCACATTCCTTGCATCTAATTGGTTCCTTTGGACGAATATCGTTTTCGACACCACAATCTTTTATATATTTACACATATATATAAATCATAATTTGTTAATTTCAAAATCATTTATACATTTAAATTTCTAAAGAAAAAAAATTCTTATATTTCTTTTTTTTTTTTTTAAATTATTTAATTTAAAATATTACAAAAGATTAAGATAATAAGTATACATACCACCACAGATGTAAGAAATTTGTTGTGGGCGTTGAACTGCTTGTGGAGCACCGTACATTTTATTATAAAAGATTAGATCTCAAAAAAGAAATTGTTTTGAATAAAGGAAAAAAAAAAAAAAGTTTTTTTTTAATTAATAATATTATGTAAAAAAAAAAAAAAAAACAATTACAAAAATGAATTAATGTATTAAAATGTACATTTCTTAATAATAAATTCTATATGAATTTATTACAATTACATATAATATATTTTTAAATGATTGGTAAAGACTAAAAGTATTTTTTATACTTTTTTTATTTTTTTTTTGCCTAAAAATTTGCCGAAATTTCTGTTACATACACCACAATTTCTGGTTTATTTCATTCTTTTTTTTTTATTATTATTTAATTTTAATGTTTATTATTTTCTCATTATGGGTTAGGTTGATAATTTTTAAATTACATTTTTAATAGATAGTGATTTTTTATTATTTTCATTTTTCGAGATTATCTCTTCCCATAATAATAAATATTTTATTATTATGGATATAATGAATACAAAAAAAAAAAAAAAAGTTTTTTTTCATTTCATTATTTATTATGTTTTTAATAAATATATTAAAATAAATTAGATATAATGTATGATAAAATTATTCTATTGTCAATTAATTTAAAATTTCTAATTAAAATTAATTTAATGTTATAATTATATAAATAGTAATGTATATTATGCTTTTTTTTTTTTTTATCTTTCCCTTTTTTTTTTAAGACATCTATTTTTTTTTTCTATCATAAATTATTTTATGAATTTAGTGTGTCTTCCTTCAGCAATGATATTCTTAGTTTTTCCGTTATATAATTCAACAACAGTAAAAGCTAAAGAACGTCCAAGTTTTTCACATCTAGCTTCAACAAAAATTTCATCGCCTACTTTAGCACCTCTCATAAAGGATACATTAATATCAGCTGAAACATGTTTAGAGTACTTTTCACCAAATGAAGTTACTGATAAAGAACCAACAACATCAATTAAAGAAGATATAAAACCACCATGTAAACCACCATGACGATTTGTTTGTTCCTATATTATAATATTTCATATATTAATTTATTAATATATTATTAACAATTATGTACAGTTGTAAAAATATGTAATATTATTAATAATAATGAATATATATATTTTTCTATATACCTTTTGAACAACAAATTTCATTGTGACTTTTCCTGGATGATTTGATTCTTCTTCAACAATTTCTAAATTTTTGAAATTTAAAGTATCAAAACCTCCTCCATTTATATATTCTTTCCAAGCTTTTTTAACGAATTCTAAAGTATTTTTGTTATCAGAATCTTTTAATTGAGCAACTTTATTATATCCGAGAAGTTGGTTTGTTTCATTAGAATGCTTTGAATAGTCGTAGGTTGAAGCCTTTGAAAGTGAAGTGGAAGAGAAATTATTAATTTGAAGAGCTAATGGAGTTTTTAAACTTAAAGAATTGCCTAATTGAAAACATTTTGGTAATATTATTCTACTGCTAGATTTTATTAAGCTAGTAGTATTAGATTTAGTAATATTTAATAAAGACATTTTATTTGTATTATTATTGAATTTCTTTTTTTTTTTTTTTTAACAAAGATGTGTCTTTAATATTTATTATTATTATTATTATATTACTAAATTTCTTTTTTTTTTTTTTTTTTATTATTTTAGTTTTTATAAATTAAAAAAAAAAAAGGTAAAAAATTTTAATCAATGGTTTGTTTTATTAAAATTTTTTATCTTAATGAATCAATGGGTTAGGTTTTATTTTTTTTAAAAAAATAATAAATTTTAAAAATAGGAATTTTAGGTTTTCTTTTTTATAGTATTGAATTGATTATATAGGAATATTTCGAGGTAATCCTTTATAAGCTTTTGAAATAATTAAAATTACCCAAATTATCCTCTTTGAAATGTAAATTAACTACTACGAACTACTATCTCTTTAATTAATATTTAAATTTCAAATTTTAAATATTTTTAATTTAGGTCGTTTATAGAAAATGATCAATTTTAGTGTTACAATACATCATATATTAGAATATAATACGATATATTAGAAAATAAGATTTTTATATAAAATTTTATTTTCTTTTATAGAAAATTGAATATTCCAACCAATCAGCATTCAAAACCATTTTTTAAATTTTTTTTTAAAAAAAATGTCAAATAGTAAGAAGAGGAGAATAGGAAGAAAGAAATAAAGAAAGAGATTTTTATTTGGGGATGGTAATGATAACAGTAGTAATGAAGGATCGTGATATTATTGTATAAGGATTATTGTGTGAATAATATATTTCCAATAAGATATAATAATAAAATAATGATAAATTATAATTGTTAATTATATAACAATTAACAATTTTAATTTAATAATTGTTAAATGCTTAATGTAATACATTTAATTAATGTAAACAAAATAATGTATTATTTATAAATAGAATAAAAGAATGTTCAACATTAATGGTGTTGAGAAGAAATTAGGATGATGCAGTTTATAGAAAGCTTATAGACTACAAGTTTACTTTGTATATAACTTATTAACTCTTTTGTATTATTAAAAAGAATATCAGTGAAAGTAAAATAAACCATTATTGATTAACTATAAATATATATAAAAGTAATTTTATTTTATTATTATTCATAATAGTATAATATTAGTTTAATATAGATAGATTCATTTTTTTGGGAAAATAATAAAGATGTTATTTCAATTTCATATAAAGTTTGCATCCATCATTAAATGGTTTATTACAATTATTCTTATTTTGAACTTTGTATGCATTATAATCTAGTTGTATTTAATACAATGTTTGTTATATTTATTTTATGCAAATAGAACTATAATGAGCTATTGAACAATAATTATATAACAAACAAACAAAATAACAACTTTAATTCATATTCATAATACTTTTTATTAAAAAAAAAAAAAAAAAAAAAAAAAACAATAATTAATATAAAGTTAACTCATTTTTTGACGAAACTATTTTTAAACAAATTAAAAATATATATATATTATATATTATATATTTATATTTGCATATCATTTAGTGTTTTTCTTTTTTAAATTTAAAATAGTTATCATATATAAATAACTTTATAAAGTTTAATAAAAAATATTTTTTAAAGACAATGATTAAAAATGATTAAGCAATTTAAATAACATGTTAATATACTAATCCATACGATCAACTCAACGTTATAATATATATATATAATATATTTCTTTTTGACAATACCATTATTTTACGAATATAACAATTAGGTTTACTAATAGAGATTATATTATAATATTATTACATTATTATATCCATCTCCATATAAAATCAAAATCTTTTAATTGTATGAAAATAGTAATACTTAATAATTAAAAAGAAAATATTGTAATATTGTAATATTTCATTGATATTGATATGTCAAGGGTGGTCACTGCTCTTTTTCTCATTAAAAACCACATCACTCCACCCATTAAGTTTTAAAATTTTGGAAAATTTTTTTAAAAAAATTTGGATACAGCAAATTTTATAATTTTTAAAGTTTCAATTAAAATATTATAATTTTTTAAATTAAATATTTTTGAAATTATATAAAATACAGAAATTAAAACTGGATGGAATGTTACTATTTTTTTTAAATTATAAAGTTGATTTTAATTTTTTTTACCTTCAGAACTATAATAATAAAAGATATTTTTAAAAATAGCATTATTTATTTCAATTAAATAGATAGATTCCAAGATGATGATTTTATCAAAAAAAAAAACTTTATTTTTAAATGGCGTTTTGATATTTGTATTTGTATAGTGCTATATGATTCTATTATATTTTATATTATAGCTCATAGATATATCATAGATATGAAAAATATACCCTGTTAAATCGATATAAAAATTGTCAAAATAAAAAACTTTATATCTTTACTTTTTAAAATTATATAATATAAGCATATTTTATAGATTTGATTATTACATCGTCAATCATTAGTAATTTTTATTTTTAAGCTATCCTCTATGATTTCACAAAGTAATTTCATATTACTATCAATGAAATTATTAACATTGGTTTTTTTTTTAATAATAAATAATAACTATATATTAATAAAAAAAGAGGTGAAAATTAATATATATATATATATATAATATTATGAAATACTATTGTAATGACCATTTTTTGTTTAATAAAGCAGTATTTTTATGACTATTAAATAATTATATATATTTATATATAATCATAATAATAATAATAATAATAATAATAATAATAATGATAATAAACATAATAATAATAATAATATAAATAATAATGAACGTAACAATAATAGTAACTCTAGAAATAGATGTAATAGTAATTGTAATAGCAATTATACTACCACTACTATTATTACTACTACTATTAATAATAATAACCATAGTAATTGTAGTATTTAATAATTAATAATAATAAGCATCGTAATCATAGTAATCATAGTAGTAATCCTGATAATAATAATTTTATATCTCAACCGTAATATTACTTTTGATTTAGGCAATAACAACTAAGAGTCCAGGCATTGAAGGTGTTTAATTATTGATGCTTCATTTAGCCAGAATTTTTGGCTTATCAAGGATTAGATATGGTGTGATTTATCTTGGCTAAATTTCCCATATCTTTTAAAACCCTATTCCATTCAATTTTAATATATTATTATCATGTATAGAGTTTTTTTTAATAAATCAATATATTGATAAATTAAATTAATAATATATTAATTATATATGCAGTAAAAACTGTGTAACTTTAATAATTATTAAATTGTTTGTGGTTGCAAAGTCTACATTTATTAAATCTCTATTGCTAATATATAAATTTAATATTGTACAAATAGGATCAATAAGTTTGTAATATATAACCAATATAATTTGCTATATATTACAATATACTAATATTTAACTTTTTTAATTTTCTTTTTTAACATTTTATACATTTATAAAGTTTTTTTTAATAATAATATTTATAATCAATACTATATATAATATACATTACCAATTAATTTACAATATATTATGAATAAAATATATTTTATATAGATTCAATCACAAATGAATTTATGATCTTTACTTTTTATTATTATTATTACTAAAGAGATGAAGTATGCGGTCCTGTCACTTTTTAAATAGTAAGGCAACGTCTTATTTCATGATAACTATTTCTTTCTTTTTTAATAAGCCTATTAACTATGATATATGATGGCATTGTAGAGTATGTGTTGCTATTTTATATTTTTTTTCATGGCATGGCATAGTTATAATATATAATATATAATATATATATATATTTTTTTTTTGGAATGAATAGTGACTGTTGAAAAAAAAAAAAAAATTTTTTTTATTAATTAAAGTCTTTTTGAATAATTATTAAGAAATAGAATTAGAAATAATTTACTTTATATATATTAATTTTTTTTTTTTTTATATATAATTTTTTTACTTTTTTTTTTTCTTTTCTTTATTTTTTTTATATATAGAAAATTGTATATTTTTTAATAGTTCTTACCACTTAATCCTATTTATTAATTCTTTTTTTTTTTATAAAGTATCGAATATATAAAAGCCTAATTATTATAATAAACATTTTCAACTAAAGCATTTTACCTAAATATTCTAAATATTCCACATTTATCTTTTTCATTAATCATAAATAATCAGTATACCAAATTAAATCATATATATTATTTAATAAAGCCGATAATAAAATAAAAAACACAAAATAACAAACAAACAAACAAACAAACGGATAAATAAGCAACAACAAAAAATAATAACCAAAAAAAAAAAAAACATTTTTTAATAAATTAATATTAATCTATTGATATTGATATTAAAAGTTTTCGAAATTTTATTAATTTAACTTCATATTTTAAAAGTATCTTTTTAATTATAAAATCTTAATTTTCACCTTTTTATAAATCTAATCTACTAGTTTCTTACTAGAAAAAAAAAAAAAAACTTGTAGAAATAATATTATCAAGTATTTAATTAATAGTTTAGTAATAATCTTTAAAAAAAAATTAAAGTTATTTTCTTTTAGAAAAAAAAAAAAGATAATATATAAATATTTAACAAAGAATTAACATAAAAGTTTCATAAGACTAGTAAATCTAGTTCAATCGTATTCAATTATTTTATAAAAAAATAAATATTAGTGTATTAGTAAACCACCATCAATTATTCTTGCATTTTATATATCTAATTATAATCAAAAATTTTAGAATTAGATATATAAAGAAGATTAAATAATAAATAAAAAAAAGAAAAAGACTTTTTAAAGCTTTCCTTTTTCTTTTTTTATTAATTAATATATAAAATTAATTCGAATCAATTTTGAATTAATTTTTTATTCCTATTACTTATATTCTTCTCATTTACTCATTTATAAATTAATTTAATGAAAATGGAAAAAGAACAATGGAATTCAAGTACTTTAGAAAAAGAAACCACTTATAACCTCAAGTAATTATTAATTAGATTATATATTATATATGAATTATGCTTATATACAAAATATACAAGATGTTTTTATGTTATAATATTTACTAAAGTTTATCCTTAACATTTTTATTAATATATAATAAATATATCTGTGTGTTTAAAAAAAAATAAAATAAAAAAAAACAGGACCGAATTAATAAATAATGATTTTCTTGAAGGAAAAGATCTATTATTAACAAGTTATATCAAGGGTAATATCTTTTTAAATAAAAAGCCACTTGTAAATATATACGAGTGTTCAAGGTAATTATCTTTCTTTCTATACTTAGTTTTTTTATAAATATAAAAAAATAAATCTAATACTTTTAATTATTAAAATATTTATTTGAAATAAAATCATATTTATATATTAGTAAATTTAAGATTAATGGTATGTGAATAGTATAATACAATTTTTTATTATTTATTTATAAAATTTCAAAAAACTATATAATTTTATATTGTTGTTAACAAATTTTTTTTTTTAACAAAATATATTATAATTTATAAAATATATGTGATAAATAAACAAAATATCGATTTTTTTCATTGTTTAGACAATCAAATAGCAACATATAATTTTGAAAACTTATCAGATGGAACTTATGTCTCAGATGATCAATTATCAGCAATAACATTACTTTCTTCAACGAATGATGATACCGAAGCTGAGAGTAAACATGATATATTTCCGATTGATGAATATACTACCACTAATTTTGATAGTTTAAACAGTGAATCCGAATATATTCCTCATCAACTTTTTGATATTAACAACCAAAATTTAAATGATGATTTAAAGGATAGTCTTTGTAATAATGCAATCAATCATGACATCGTTAATAATTCTTCGATATTAAATGAAAAATCCTTTATTTTAAATTTAAATAAAACAAATTGTATGAATTATAGTGGAGATGATTTATTAGATGTAAACCTATTCTATAGCAAAGAAAAAGATAGTGATGAAAGAAATTCTACAAAATCAAATTACGGCATTAGTGATGATACCTATATAAATTCGGATAGTAATGAAAATAAAATATCATCTGATATTTCTCAAGATATTTATGCCTCATTAATGAGTTATGATGAAGAACACTATCAAAATTTAAAAGAAATTGATTCTACGTTTGGTAAACATATTGAAAATGACAATACTATTTTATCTAGTTTATATAATAGTGATGTGAGTGATATTTGTAGTGAAGAAAGCGATCTTGACATTGTTATTGATAATTCAATTTGTGAGGAAGAAGAGGATAGTGAAGAAGATGATGTTGAAATTATTATTGCAGCTGAACTCCCAACACCTCCTCCATCCTTCTATAAGAAAATGGCTGAAATTCGTAAGAACAAAAAAGCAATGAGTAATGAAAATGAAAATAATGGTAATAATTGTTCTAACTACAATAACAGTAATAATAACAGTAGTACTTTTTCTTCATCAAAACGTCATAAAAAGCACAAGTATAATAGAAATAATACTTCTAAATATAATAAAAGTTCGTCAAAATCTTCTCATTGTGAACCGAGCACAATTTCAATTGACGATTACATTGATCATTCTTCTAATTCTATATTCTCAAGTAGCACGAATAAGAAAAAGAAGAATAATAAACATTTTAACAAGTCAAAAAATGCTTCATCTGTAAATAATTCAAATTCCATTTCAACAGGAAATGAA